>CM053593.1:280850498-280872749 GCA_028646575.1 Pseudocheirus occidentalis | reverse complement strand
AAATATCACTCATGTTGAAATGCCTACTAGTTCCAACACAGCTCCTATATGGAGCTGTCCTACAACAGACTTCCTGCTATTGAATCATCATTATTGCATACTGCTTTTCTCTCCAAATCTTTCATCTAAATCTTGGCAAATGCCCAATATACCCAGCTAGTTTCATGTAGCATATAATAACAACTCTTACTCAAACTGTGTCTACATTACTACCCCATTTCAGTGTAATAAATGGAGAATAAATAAATATTCAGGGTTTTGAGAGTGTTGCAGGATGCATAACTTTCCAATAATCTTGACAAATAGCTCTACCTTTGACAATGCCTTTCAAAGAGTAATCTTTTTCTAGAATTCCTGCATTAAAAATACATTCAGATCTACTTGCCAGTCCACTGTCAGGCTTGATTGCCCTAAATTTATATTATAAGCATATTTTGAAAACATGGATTTTTTTGGAATATGAGGAATGAATAATTTTTAAAGTACACAAATAGGGTATTTAGTTTGCTGCCCCATGCATTATCTAAATATTTCTACAATCATTGGATTCATCTTTCTGCAGAGGATTCCCAGATCTCCATATATAGCCAAAATCTGTCTGCAGAACTACCATCCTACATTAACTGCTTATTTAGCTATTTCTAAGTGGGTGTCCAACAGGCATCTCAAATTTGAAAACTGAACTTAGAAACCTTCTTCTCCCAATACAACTCTTTTCTGAAGTTCCTCATTTCTGTCACGGGTACCTTAGCCATTCCAATCAATTAATCAATCAATAAGCATTTATTAGTCAGTCAGGCAATATACATTTATTAAGAACATTCTATATACCAAACACTCTGCTAGGCATTGGGCATACAAAGGTAATAACTGAAGAGTCCCTATTCTCAAAGTATTTGCTCAAACTGGGCACAGTTTGATTATAGCAGTCCATTCTAATGCTATTCTTTCTTTCCCTATGTCTCTACCTAATAAAGTGATAGTCTCATAATGCAGTCGTTTAAATAAGAGGTTCATAGGCAATTATATACAGTGTAAGTACAAAAGAATCATAATCATTGGTTTCAAGGAACTAAACAGTCTAGTTAAGGTTATGTAACATCAATACATTTGGTATTTAATGTAATGTAAAAATAAAACAATAACCTTTTTTTTTTACATCCTTTTACATGTATTACATCTTTCTTCAACTGGAAATTCTATTTGCCAATGAAATCATACATTCATTCCATGTCCCCACCACTAATATAACTAAAATATTTGCGTGTTTGGTTTTTTTTTCATGTCCCCTTCTGAATTTTTTCTACTTTTATTCATTTCTGCACATTTATAGTTAGTGTATTATGCTGATTTGATTCTACTTCTCTATCATGTCATTTAACATCCCATGTATTTGTATTCTTCATATTTCTTAATTATTATGTTTCAAAAATATTTCTTTATGTATATGATTCACAATTTATTGAGCAATATAGACACTGATGCTATATGAATTGATTTCACTTTTTTCTATTATGAATGATAATGCTAAAATATTTTTGTGATTTTTTTTCCTTTTAAAAACACCTTTTTTTCTTGATCCTGTCTGGGGTTTTCTTGGCAAAGATACTGTAGTAGCTTGACATTTCATTCTGCAGTGAATTAAGCAAACAGAGGTTAAGTGACTTGCCCAGGGTCACAAACCAAGTGAGTACCTGAGGCCACATTTGAACTCAGGTCTTCCTGACTCCAGGCTCAGCAGTCTATCCACTGAGCCAAGTTATATGAGTTTTATTTGCCCAAAGTGACAATCTCAATAAGAAACAGAGCCGAAATTCATACCAGTTGCTTCAATTTCATTCATTCTTTCCATTTCAATTAACATTTATTAAAGTTTTCAATAATGCTTCATGAAGCATTATAATGTAATGTGCTTAGGCTATACAAAGATAAATGATGCTTGACCCCTACTAAAAGGAAGGAGTTGGACATGGTGTCTGCCGAGGTCCCTTCTGGCTTTCACTTCTATGATCCTATGAATGATTCTATAATCCTAGGTCCTCAGCATACACTAGGAACAATTTTCTTTTGATATTTCTTAAACAACTTATATAAAAATTGCATGTAGTTGAACACAGAATACCTCATAGAGACTTCACATTGTAAATTATAGGAAAATCTCTTCCAAAATATAGGAAATCCCTGATGAATGAACTAAATGACCTTTGTCCTTTGGGCTAGATTCCTAATTCATAAATTTTGTGGATTTGTAAATGTTTCTTCCAAAATGATTGTTTCATCTGCTTATTCTAGGAAATAGGAAATTATTTATTTGAAAAGGGAATGACAGTAATAATTACTTGAGGACAATGATTTTTAAAACACATTTGAAAGATAATAACTTTAGCTTCCTTTTCCAGGGTTTCAGTTCTTTAAGACTAACCAAAGTGGAAGGATTAGCATAAAAATATTTGCAAATTCCAACTTTAGGGACGTATTTCCAATAAGTCTACAGTTCCTGTCTCTATCTGATTTTAAACTCTGGCCATCAATGAAAATAAACATTGGAATAAACAAAAAAATTAAATTACTATTCCTGTAATATCAAACTCTATAATTTAGTTTGTTTTGATCTCAACACCAACTTTTTCTACTTTATTTATAAAAAAAACTTTTATACTTTAATTTATTTCTGCATATTTATAATCAGTGTATTATGCTGGTCTGATTCTATATCTTTACTATCATTTCATTTAGTATCTCATATTTTATATTTGCATTTCTCAATTCATATGTTTTAACATTCAATTATGTACATAATCCACAATTTATTGAGCTATTTCAGAAACTGTTGGCTACATGAGTTCATTTTAGCTTTTTGCTATTATGAATACTGATGTTGGAAATATTTTTGCAATATATTCATTTCAAAAACACCCATAAAGAATAGTCCCCATAGTGAGATTATTGGGTTAGAGAGAGTATAATGGGTTAGAGAGAGTATAAATCACTTTATAATTCATTTTAGTATGCTGTGTTGCCTTCCAGAAAAGATAACACTGATTTAACAGCTCCACAAGAAGTATAATTGTGGCAGTTTTTCCCCACAGCTCTGTCAAAATGAATTTTATCTTTTTCAAATTCCATTAACTAATTTGAAAGCATCTAAGATTGCAAAGTTAGTTTATTTTTCAATTTTCATACTACAGAAGATTTGAACTTTTTTTTTATTTGATTATTACATTTTGGGTTTCTTCTTTCAAGAACTACTTTTCACCACTTTCAATGCAAAAAAAAAGTTTCTTAATTTTCTATTTTTGTCAGTTCCTTGTATATGCATAGCAAGAATTTTCCCCAATTTTTTTTCTTTGCTTTTGGTTCTGAATACCTGTAAAGCCAAGCATGAGCAGCTTTCCAGAAGAATGATACTGTGAACAACTTTTAAGGTTCTGATTACATAGTATAGTGAACATTCTATTGAAAAACAAATCAGAGCAAAACATTCACAGTAAATCAAGGTACAGCACTCACAATGTTACAACTTATCACAGATAGTTAAAATATAGCATTCACAACAATTTATCACAGAAAACAGCGAAATACACTGGGGTATGGAGACCCATCCTGCCCTATCAGAAAGTTAGAAGGGCAAGGGAGGAGGACATAGGAGAGAGCAGATGGGGGGAGGGACATTACAGTGGGATCGCTGTTTTGGGTGTGGGTAGGGAAAAGACAGGGAGAAAATTTGTAACTCAAAATCTCCTGGAAATGAATGATGTAAAGAAGAAAATAAATAAAATAATTTTTTAATGGCCAAATAGTTTTCACCACAGTTGTCACACAGTTTTGAACAAAGTATAATCATTTAGTCAATCAATCACTTAGTAACTCAATCATTCAATCAACTCATTCGATCAATCATCCTCCTTAAGGGTCACAAAATACAATAGTCAAAGTTCTCTACTCATGGGGCACACTACTCAGCACTCTTTTAAGGTGTAGCATAAAATACACAAGCCATCCACCTCTCAGTCACAAATAAGTTAAAGTCTTCTCAGTCAGTACACAGTATCTAAGTAAAGTCTTCTTTCAGCTTAACACGGAGTAGTTTCTCAGGGTCCCTGGATCCCTTTCCATGGTCTCAGCTCTGAGCTGGATTCACCAAACTGTCACCTGGGTTCAAAGGCAGACAGCTCCCAGTTCCTTGTCTGGCTCTCCATGCTGTTCCTATTCCATACTGAAGCTCACAGTGTCCAGTCCACATTAAATCCTTCACAGTCTCTGTTCCCAGGAAGTTAAGGCTTAACAAAGCCACAAACAGGTTCATGCAAAGTACCAGTATCTCAGTCATGCTTCCTCAGTCTTTGGTAACTCTCAGGAGAAGCTGATAGCTCCTCAGAAGAAGCTCCAGCTGGTTCTCCAAATCAAAATCATTCTCTCCAGCCTGGGCCTTTCCACTTCCACCTCCTTGGCAGCAGCTGCTTCTGCCTCCATGAAGCTTACCCCGAGGAGTTCTGACTCTCCCTCTTTGGGGCTTTTCCTTATATACAGTATTGCTCCTTCCTTTTCAACCCCTTCCTGTTCATATCTTCTGTTTCTTTAACAGAGGCTCAATTTGAACTAGGTGCTAAGTACCTCAGCTTTCCTATACAAAGGGATCATTAAATTTCATTACCATTACAATACATCATTTTCCATTGTTCAAATCTCTTTATTTTCAATTTCATCTATTTTTTTCTCTTCACATCTGTTTATCATATAGGCAAGATAATTAATCTTGTTATCACTCATGCTATAATATACACATAATTCTATTTTCTTTTTTCCCCTCCATTTAGGTAAATTACCTACTTGGAATTTATTTAATACGTAGTCTGAGATCAGGACTTGTTCCCATGTTCCAAAATATCGTTATACATTTTTGCCATAATTTTATTGAATAAATTTCCCAAAATGTCCTTGATTCGTATTCTGAATATCTGTTTTTAAAATATGGTAGAAGTGAATTATAATTATTATTACTTTATAATATGATGGGCTCACTGGAAATGAGAATTTCTGTTCCTCCTCTTACCCCACCCCATAATTTCCCTTGATATTCTTGTCATCTATATTTATTAGATTGATTTAACATAGCTGTGGTCATTGGAGATCCTTTGTAATTGTTTAGTTTTGTGTGTTTGTGTGAGAGAGTACTTAAAAAATCTGAGATTTCTTTAATTTAGTTACTTCCTTCCCTAATGCAAATTGAAACCCCCTGGGATTTAATAAATTGTCTTCATGAGCTCTGCTATGGCTAAAAACTGTCATCACCTTGCAGTTTGCTTAGTGATGAAGCTTGCTAGGCTGACCCTCAATGAAAAGATTTACTGTCTGTCACCATGACTATTGTCAAAGCCTTTTCCCTCCCCAACGAACAGAAATAAAACTGGGGTGGGGTTGGGAGGTTAATTTTTCCTTTACTTTTATTAAAAGTGTCTTTCTATTGCTTTTATGTAGTTCTAACAGGTGTCTTAGTAATTGACTACACACATATTTAATGCATTATGTCTTTATTATAAATGGTCTAATATCCATAATTTTTATTACATTGTCCATTTAAAGTACCTTTTAAAGTAGATTTAATAAACCTCAAGTATATGATTGACTTTCTCAAATTTAATCTGTTATGTTGCAAATTAAGTTTCACATATATTAGGCTAACATATTATATTTAGATTTAATTTCATCTATCCTCATTACATTTTGTAGAATAAGCTATTACATATCTAGGGCTTCCATTTTTGTCAAGAAAAACTATAACAAAAATAAATCATCTCCTTATTTGGCCAGTGCTTTATTATAAAATTATATTATTGTAATGTTACACATGTTTTATATACAATATATAAATTATATATTATATAACTATAAAAATTAAATGTTTTGCTTATTTTTTGTTTATGCTTTGGTCCTTTGGTTGGCATTAAGTTATGTCTTCTTAACTCAATGGAGCTAAATAAAAATCACTCTAAATTCTGAATTTATAATGACAAAGCAAACCTATTTTAATGTTTGGCTAATAATTATTGACATCCCCTGTTCAATCAAAATATGGTTTAATTAAAAGAAAAATATATAGTAACTCAATTTGTCTGGCATCATAAGGGAATTGATATTGCATATAAGTTAATTTTTCAGCTGACTGAAGCTTATCTAAAATGTGCTACAAGCTACATGCATTTTCAAACATTATACATGACATATTTTAAGCTTTGTTGATGACTGCCATTGTTGTGACCACTCATTATCATGGTATGCATTATAAATATGGTGATTTCCTCAAGGACCATTTATCCTTGCATTACATGGTTCCAGACCAGTATGCTTTTAAATATTTGTGTCTGCTTTTCACAGTTGTTTTCTGCCTTACTATGAGCTATTAGTTCTTGCTGCTCTGAGGATATCTGCTTTTATTAGCCTATTTCCCCTAGTTTTTCCTTCTAATTTACTCTTTATAATCTGCTGAGAGCCAGGAAGCTATATCACCAAGGACCTCTACCATAAGTGCATGAGGATTTTGCTCCAAAAGTATTAGGTAACCAAAGGACCCTTTAGATTTTTTTTCTGTCTTTTAGGCCCTTGACTCTATGTTCCAGATAATCAATATTGCTATATAGGTTACCTCTAAATAATTAAGGTATGCCTGAATTTTCAGCTGAATTGATAGGATTTTTTCCATTGAAAACACAGAGTTGGACATCTTTGAAATACAAAGGGAATGCAGCTTCTAGTCCTTTGAGTCACAAACTTGGTTTATTTCACAAATAGATGGAGTGTATCTAAAGAACTTTGCTAATTGTCAAAGAGGGAGAATACTGACCTTGATCTCAAAATAACTGTTCATGACCCTCTCAATTGTAATTTGGGTTGTTTACCCTGTGCTCTTCTGTGAATTATTTATAGTAAGGGGGAATTAATGGAGGTCATCTATCTAGCCCCTTCACTTTGCAAATGAGGAAGCTGAGGCTCAGAGAATCTATTTGATCCAACTCACCAATAGCAACAAAACCAAAATTCAGACCCAAGTCTTTTGGCATAAAATCCAATACTCTTTGTATTACTCCACAATATCTCTGGTGAAAGTCTTAAAATGTTCTTTCTTGCATTGGAAATTAAATATTGAGATTTTAAACTCATTTGAACTTTTGTGTGAGTGTATTACATATGTATACATGTAATATATCAGGTGTGTGTAATATGTGTATCTCCTAGGTTGAAGGCCAGTCCTTTCAAATTAGGATGTCTAGTGAAATGAAAAAGTCAGAAAAGTGTAGCAGATGGAAAATTGTCTTTGGAGTCAATCAGATGGACCTGGATTCAAGTCCTACATCTGTCCTTTATAAGCTGACACATGTCCATGTGATCCTACACAAATTACTTAAAGTCTCCAAAGTTATAAATTATAAAAGAGAAGATAATCTGCATCAGTTGAAGGAATTTCTTCAGTGGAAGGTCCCTACATGGATAAAGAAAAGGAAATTTAAAAGATGAAATGAGAAACATCATAGTCCTATATTTTGAGTTTAAGATACTCTTTTTATAAGCAATGAAATCTCTTAGGTGGTTATGCTATATTAAAAAAACAAAACATTTTTCCATTGAAAAAATAATAATTTGCATTTGTATAGGACTTTTAAGGTTTTAAATGCTACTTAAATGCATTAAATCATTTAATCCTCATATGAATCTTCTGTAAACATCCCCTCTTCCCTCATTTAATCCTCATATATCACGAGCTCAAGGTCCCTCACTATTCTTATTGCCCTCTATTGGATGCTTTCCAGTTTATTAATATCCTCCTTAAAACATGGTGACCAGAACTGAACACAATGCACCAAATGAATCCTAATGAGGATAGAGTACGATGGAGTTATCAATTCTCTGTTCCTAGAAGCTATGCCCCTTAATGCCCCCAAAAGATAAAATTAGCTTGGGAGGGCACTGCTTATATGTTGAGTTTGCAGTCTACAAAAATTCCCATGAAAATCCACTGGAGAAGTACATGGCAAAACATTCCAGAATCTTTGCCAGGAAAACACCATGGACAGTATAGTATAGTCCATGGGGTCGCAGAATTGAACACGACTGAACAACAAATAAAATCCTCAGATTTTTTTTCAGAACAGTTGCTGTCTAACCATTCCTCCCATATATTATATTTGTGAAGTTGTTTTTTATTGAAAGTTAAAACTTTTTATTTATCCTTATTAAATTCCATCTTATTAGATTTAGCCCAATGCTCTTACTTGTCAGTATTCTTTTGAATCCTACTTCTGCCACAGTGTATTATCTATCATTTTCAAGCTGAACAATTATACTGTCTATACTTTGATCCAAATCACTGAGAAAAATCTCAAACAGAAGCTGTTATATTTAAAATATATCCTTGGGATATGCCACTAAAAAGTTCTTGCCATGTTGACATCAACAACCATTTTATGAGTCTAGTCATTCAGCAAGTTATGAATTCATCCAATTATATTTTATATAGTCTGCATCTTTCCATATTATCTAGAAGAATATTATAGAAATTTTTTGAAAGATTTCTTAAAATTTGGGCAAATTATTTCCACTGCATTCCCATCATCTACTAGGTTAGTAATCCTGTTCAAAAAAGAAAATGAAGTTAAGTTGCCTGACTTACTATTGATTAAGTGATGATGATTCTTTGTAACCACTGCTTCCCTTTCTAGATGCTTACAAACCATTTCTTTAATAATCTTTTCTAGAACTTTCCCAAGAATCTACATCAAGCAATAGTCAAGGCAGTTTCTTCAACGCAGAAATAGTTTGCAGATTCTGTTCTCTTCTACTGTTGCTGTTTTTGCTTTTAATCAGGATGACATTTGATCTTCAGGAGTTTTGTGGTACCTCTCTCATTTTCTATGACCTTTCAAATATCACTAACAGAGACTCAGCACTCACATCTGCCATTTTTTTTCAGGATCCAAGGATGTGATTCATCTGAATCGAGTTGAATTAATCAATATCAGCTAAATGATCTCTTCCTATGTCCTTAATTATCTTGGGAATCAACTCCCTGGTACTTATTTTTGTTCTATCATTTCCAGTATAAAGGATGTTATTCTTTTCATAGAAAACAGTAATAAAGATAGGTTAAGTGAGTTACCTGTGTTCACATAACTAGTAAGTGTTGAAGGCATGATCTGAACCGAGATCTCCCTGATTACAAGGCCCACATTCTATGCATTTTACTATGTAGCACAATCTGGCTAAAAATAAACATGACTAAAATGTCACCATCTTTATTGACCCCATCATTTCTTCCACACGACCATTTATCCAGAATGATGTCATAAACCCTCACAAATCATCTCATTAGTACCTCTAATTGGGCAATTCCTGAGACCAGAAAAGCTCCTACAAACATTGATATCAGTTATGTCCACAGCTACAGTTTATTTCGTTAGTCTATATCTTGTTCTTTTTTTAAAAAATAAGTTATTGAATTTAAAACTTTTAAATGAGACTAAAATAAGGGCAAGGACATGTATTTCATGAAATATTTAGCATTACAATTTCTCACTCAATATGAAATGCCATGCCATATAATGAAAAAGTTTAATAGAATTAGTGTCCTGCAGATGTTTCTTCTTCCCTCCTCTTGCAATATATAAATAAAAGCATAAATTCTGGACATAATAATAGAGCAATTTGGAGAAATAAGAAAATGGATTTGAAAAGTGTCTTTAGATCTGTCAGTATTATATTGTCTAAATACACACCCAGGAGAAGAGTTGCAACATATAGTACATAAAACATTTACTGTATATTTATTTAATGGATAGTCACCTAGCAACCTCTGTGTAATCTGATCAGCGGTCCAAATTTCAAAAGAGATCCAAAAAAAGGTGTATTAATGATCTATCATTGGTCTTCCTCATTTGTCTCTTGCCTCTTCTCCCTCTACCTCAGTTCTAAGACTTATGAATTTGTGAGCAGTGAGATGTCAACAATCCATTTCTATCTCTAAGGCTAATGCAGAAAGGAACGTCATTGGTAATCTGCTCATTATCCCTATAATCCCCAGAGACCAAAATGATGCCTAGCCACATTCAGATCTCTTGGTGTTAGGACATGCATGGAAGCATTCAGCATACCAGAAGTAAAGGCCATGCTAAACTTTATTTTTTCCTCTCTCTTGTAAGTCCTAATGTCCCTAGCCTGTTTCCCTCCCCACTAAAGTCCTTTAAAAGTAGTAAAACACAGATGTTTGGGGAAGAAACTTTTTTTCCAAAAACATAACTGTAGAGCAAGATTAAATGAAGACCCCTTAAAGGAAAAAGCTTGGGAACCTGGTATTATAGAGTTGCTTTCTGCTACAGTTAACTCATAAACTCTGTCAGGTTTATTTTATTTGTTGCTGGGATGGTCCAAAATTTCTACTTACTTTATCAGAGACAACAAAATTTCTAAAATAAAGCATTCAAGATGTCCTTGATGAATGAGATGAATTCAAATTGGGTCATCTTAGATTATATGCTTTAGAGGCAGCATAGTATTGTGGGCCAGTATACTGACCTAGAGTATACTGAATGAGCTCCTTTTCATTTTTCTGGCCTCAAGTGATCTGAATCCCAACTATAAATGCTTTAGGCAAAGAGGATGATATATATCCTGCTCCATGGAAGGTTCTGAAACCTCAAGGTGCCATCTTTCCTGCTTTTACTTTTTCCGAAAGGGGGCTGACACTAAATACAAAAGAATTCTCTCTCTGAACCCTCAGGCTCTGAGCAGTGCATTACACTCCAGATAACTGGTTAAGTCAGTAGGATGCCAGACTTTTCTCACCATGTCACAGCACACATCTCACTCTGGAAGTTCCCTGCCCCTAAAGCTCTTTCTTCTGATTGGTCAGTTCCTCCCAGAATCTCCATTTTTAAGGAAACTGCCTAGACCAACCTCCTCTTTGTTACTCTCTGGGTTCCATTTCTCACTTTCTGGATAGTCTCCACCATGCTCCCTCAGGATATCTTCTTCTCCCCTTGCTTTTCAACTTCCTTTTATATGCTGTCTTCTCTCCTTAGGTTCTCTCCAGAGGACAGAGGCTACTTTTCTTTCTGCTTGTATTTGTGTTCCAAGCACTCAGCACAATGCCTGGAACCTAGTAAGTACTTAATAAATGATTGGTGAGTGGCAGCTAGGTAGCATAGAAGGCCAACCTTGGAGTCAGAAGGACCTGAGTTTGAATCTGGCCTCAGATACTTACTAGCCATGTGAGCCTGGGCAAGTCACTTAACCCCAATTGCTCCAAAAAAACAGAGAGAGACAGAGAGACAGAGAGAAATGGATGGATGCTTGGTGAGTTGTTTTGATGTAGTGACTGCCATTTAGGAAAACAAAATGGCAGTGAAGGAATGCTCTGGATCTTCAGTTAGTAAGCTAGGAAATAATAGGAGGAACAAGAGATGCCATGCTTGAAGGCATTAAGTCAAATTGTACCAGCAGCAGTGAAATAGTGAGGAGGACAATGGCATGCCTGTCCTCCATCCCATTTGAGCTATGGCATGGGGCCTGAGCAGAAGGAGCCTGGGTAGCTATGCAGGCAGGCCCATGTTATACGGCCTTTTGTTTGTTGTTGGTATTTGATAATACCCACTTAATTTGACTTCAAGAATGATTCTGGTGAGAGTAGTTGTGTTGTGAAGCTGATATTTGTGACCCTGGAGGCTAGGGGACAAGGTGTAGATTGTTGTAGGCCAGGATGCTATGACAAAAAAATGGTAACTTGAATTAACAACCCTCTTATTTCCCTCCATTAATCCCTTCCCCACCTAACAAACACCCTAAAGCATTTATGAGCCAAAATGGTATGAAAAATAGCTGAGACAGTTGGAGTTTACTTGGTCCCTGAATGATTTGACCTGAGAGCAAGATTTTTCCTTTGAGGAAAATAGACTAGAGGACCACCCTTAGTATTAATCAATAAGACTGCTAAGGCCTTCTGGAATCTTCCTGTTGGCTGGAATCTTCCTGTTGGCTTCTTTTATAACACATTATGAGAAAAGTAAACTCTAAGATCTCTCACTCTACGTAATCCATTGCAGTGCAGGTAGAACCCATTCTAAGAAACATAGCAAGGTTGACTGAGAGCTATCCTCAAGACTGGGAAAACCAAGCTTCGAATCCTGCCTCTGGAACTGGCTCTGGGACCTTGGGCAAGTCTCAACCTCTCAGAGGCCCCAGACAACTCTCTGACATTAAGTTGCAGAGTAGGTGCTGATCTGAATTGGTGGAGTTTCCCTGCTAGGATTTCCCTATACCAATCCCCTTATTAATCCACAGCAAAATCTATTCTTTGTATCAGGCAAAAAGAAAAGCAATTGAGTCAGGAAACCTTATATGAAAGGCTTCTAGATGTCTACTCTTAAAAAACTGGGCATTACATTTTTGGGAAATCATTACAGTACTGAATATACTCCCATTTAACTTTCATTTGAGTGTTGTATGCTAAGGCTATGTTATGATAATGGAAATCTGAAGATCTTCCCTTCCCCTTGGCCCCTTGTTAGGCTTAAGTGAATCTGAGAACCTTCCCTGATTTGAAAATATACTGTGCCCCCAATAGGCTGTGTCATTCTCTGACCTAGGAAAAGGCTATATATACACTGATATTAGGTTTTGCTGTGGGGCTCACTTTGGGAAAAATTGTGTGATTTGGCCAGATGAGACTCTAGGGAGCCATTGAGCCCCCCCTGGCACTTTGAAAACCCAGATGTTGGTGCTTCCCTCTCTGGTAACTAACTAGATATGGATGCAATGGTCAGACAGCTGGAAGCCTTGTCTGCTGAATTGTGTTATTTTCTTTTGTAATTTCTGTTTGTATTCTTCGAAATTCAGGGTGCTGACTTTTCCCCCTGAACTAGGTAAATGATATATGTTTGATTGACTAAAGTAAGATTATTATCCCATTTTGAATTGCTTTCCTTTAGAAAAGAAGGTCTAAGAATCTGTGCTAGCAGCGATCGTGGGTATGCTAGGGTGCTTGCTGCTACAGGCTGTCAGATCCCGCAACACAACTTATAGGCAAAACTAGGTAATAGGCAAGAAAATCAAATTCTGAGGCCTGTTTCCACTGCTATTTAGCTAGTATGATGACCGTAAAGTTACCTATGAAGGGATATCTTGGGGGTGAGGTGGGGAGGGAGGTGTAGATTACAAATCTTTCCTTGGTTGAAAGCCAGACCTTGAGATTTCCATAAACTAATTTGCTTATGACATTCGGGCACACACTGACTTTGATAAATTTCCCTTCCATTCTCCTCCACACTCAAAGAAATAGAATCTATCTACTGTACATATTGTTCTTTACTATCTTTATTTAGTAATATAAAATTTGACAAGCAAAGTACTCTGTAAAACTTGAAGCTCTTTATAAATGTTATTTATTATTACTGATATTTCTAGCATTAATAATGGAATATTATTAATGGCAAAAACAATAATCCTGCACAGAAGTCCCACAGAAATATTTCATCATGGTATGAGTTGATTGTGTGAAACACAAGTTCTGGTAGGTTCTACTCAGTTAAAAATGCTTTAATGATGATAATAACTGACATACAGCATTTTAAGGCTTATAAATCAGAGTACATGCATGATCTCATTTGGTTCTTAAAACAACTCTGTTCACAAAACAATAGCTAGAAACTGTCTGAAGTAAAATTCAAACCCACTTCTTCCTGATTCTAAACACATAATATTTCTTGTCTGGGCATTAGCCTAGCTAATTATGGGGAGATGTGTCATAAAGATGACCACCCAGGTTATAAGTTTTATTGGCCATGGAAACTCCTGAAATCATCTCTCAAAGTTTAGAGGTAATATGATCTGTGATAGTGGAAAGAATACTTACACCAATAACATAATGGAACATTCAAAGTAAGATCATAAAAGTGGTTCCCATTTATAAAGCTCTTTCATATATGCAATTTTGTTTAGTGCTCACAAGAATTCTGTAAGGTAGATAAAATTGTGCCATTAAGGACAGGGATTCTAAAAAGTTAAATAACTTGTGCAAGATCACACATTTATGTTGTAGAGCCAGAACCCGCTCTCAAGGCATTGGCCTCCCAACCTAGACTTTTCCTCTTTATAAACTGCTTATCCAAGAGTAGGAACCCTCTAATGCTGGATCACAGCCAAACATTTATCTTCCCTATACCAAACACCATTTTTACAGTAGAAAAATGGAGCTTGTTGAATTTCACTAAGGGTTAAGATTATCCATTTAGGACCGATGTTAGAGGTCAGTTAATCAAACCCCACTTTACAGACGAGGAAACCACAGTTGAAGTCACTTCTATGGTCTCTGCCACTTTTTAAATTTATGATGCTATGATCAGAGTGGTCGACTGTTATCTTTTAGAGGGCTCAGAAAAAAGGCTCCATACACAATGGAAAACATGAGGTATATGAATCAGGGTGCCATCTTTCCCATAGCAATCATTAAACATTCAAGCAGGCAAAGATGTGTACAAGTGTAGAAAGTACATAAACAGGAAAGAATTACTCACAACTCTTAGCAGGCAGATTTCTCGCTGGTAATGTTGAAGGTGACTCAGTAGTCCAGCAGGTTTTAACAAGGTGCTAGTAATATAATCATTGACATTTTGCTCCTTTTTTTTCCCCTATGTGATCTAGCATGCCAAGAAAGCCCCAAACTAGGTAACAAAGACTCAGATAAGAATGAAAAATGACTGAACAACAGCAACAATCTAGATCAGGAAGGAACCTTAGAGATATTATAGTCCAATCAACTTCATTAGCAGAAAAAGAAAAGGAAGTACCAATGAGCCGAAGTGACTTCCCCAGCTCTTTCAGAAGCAAACTCAGTAGCTAATTGAGTAATTTTTCCATTGCTCTAATGTAGATTCTTCACTATTTTAATAAAATTTTTTTAAAAACTACATCAATATATAGGAAAATAAATTCCAAGTTAAAGACATTAAAAATACTATCTTGTAAATACTTCTCCTTCAGGGTATCTTCAATAGTTCCAAAAAATCTTTTTTAAGTATAAATTTATATTAGAATTCTTCCTACCGCTCCTCCCATTTATCTTGTTCATTTTATGTTTAATAAACATCGCTTCATAATAGTGAATCTGCAACTATTATTTGGGGACAGAGGAGCAACACAATAGCAGATAAGAAGACACATGTATTGGGTTGGTTTCATTAAATGATCAATTTTAAACCTGCAATCAACCTTATTTTCCATTTCAGTGACCCTTGTCAAAAGAGACCATCAACTGGTGAGAGGAGAGAGGGATGAAGAAGGGGGAAGAAATATTTGAAACAATGCTCTAGTAAATAGAGCACCAGCTCTGGAGTCAGGAGGACATGAGTTCAAATCCAGCCTCAGACACTTAACACTGTGTGACCTTGGGCAAATCACTTAACCCAAATTACCTTGCCTTCCCTCCTCCAAAAAGACCAAAAAAATGTTCTAATTTCTCCTTCACATGATAGTCCTTCAAATATATTATCTTCAGGTTATATGTCTTTATTTCTTGCCAGAGTGGCCTGCCTTTTATGGATATAGACTTCAGGCTTTCTATAGCATTTCTACCATATTGCTCCTATAACTGGAGCTCCTATAACTCCTATAACTTCAGATATAGTCCAATCAGCCTTTGTTTCCAAGTGTCTCTCTGTCTCCCTGTCTTTGTCTTCCTGTTTCCCCATCTGTCTGCCTGTGTGTGTGTGTGCGTGTCTCTCTCTAATGACCTTGTACACATATATTTCCAAATTTACTTATAAATCCTCCTCTAGACTTCTTCCCTAAAACTTTCATTCTCTCTCTTTCACTGTTGAATTCCTAAAAAGTCTCATTTCATGGCTCATTTCCATTCTTTTTCTTAATTATGAGCAACCTCTTTTCTGGTCCCTCTCTTTAATTTCTCAATAGCCTTGATCATCTCAGATTGTATTTTCACCTCTACATAGAGGAGTCCCAAATTAAACTTAACAGTAACAACAATTTCTATCCTGAATTCCATTCCCACAGCTCTTGTGTCTTATTGTCTCCACATGAATTTCCCCCCACCACTTCAAACTCAACATGTTTAAAATGGAACTTATCATCTTCCCCTACAAAGCCTGTCCCTTCTCCAGCTTTCCCTATTCCTATCATGCAAACCACTATCTTCTCATCCACTCTGTTTTAATATCTCACAATCATCTTTTAGTCTTCTCTGTTCATCCCTTGTATCAAATTATATGCCAAGTTCTGTATCTCCACATTCTGTATCTCTTTTATCAGCCCGCTTCTTTTTATTCATACTGCCAACTCTTTACTACAGGCCTTCATCAGTTCAATTCAATTTACCAACCAGCTATTAGCATCTGCTATGTTCTAAGAGATAAGCTAAGTGCCAGAGATGCTATGATAAAAAGTAAAAATGAAAATCACTACTCTCAAAGAATTTATATTCTACTGGGAAGGAAATAATGCATACACAGATGAGTAAATGCAAAATATAAGCAAAGTGAATTTAAAAGCTAATTTGAGGAAAAGGGTAAAACATCCACAAGCATGTAAATTAGGAAAGGTTTCATTAAGAGCTGGTACTTGAGCTGAGATTGTAAAAGGACTTAAAGAGTCTAAAATGTGGAGGTGCATTCCACAGCCTGAACAAAGGCTTATAGTCAGGAAATAGACTCTTGTATGCAATTTGTTTTCATGGGAATGTGAGAATGTTGTATATAGCACATACCCCCAAGATATTATTAACTCCTGGGAATAGGAACTACGTCATTTTAATCATTTTATTTCTGGTACCTTGCACATAGTGGGCATAGTAAGCACTTAAAAGTTTTTTAATTTTGTTAAATTATTAAGCCTTATTAAGAAATCTATCATTATAGTAATAACAAAACCATTCCACTTCAGGACTCCAGTAAATGCTGATAAGCATTCAGGTAGTGATATTCTAGCCTTTGGTTGAGATGGCATATGAGGGAATCTTTCTTTGGTAAGTTGGTGAAGATAGATACTTTCTAATAGTGTCATTATATCTTGGGTTTTTTTAAAGTACTATTTAAAAAAAATTATATGAAGGTTTTAACAAGATAAGAAGTGTTATCTGTGGTAAAGAAACATTAAAAGCCTACTATGTGCAAAGTACTCAGACCACAGAGACAAAAAAAACCCTGAGAGGCACAGCTTAAATTCATGCAAT
Organism: Pseudocheirus occidentalis; assembly: GCA_028646575.1. Lineage (NCBI taxonomy): Eukaryota > Metazoa > Chordata > Mammalia > Diprotodontia > Pseudocheiridae > Pseudocheirus > Pseudocheirus occidentalis. Next base: position 280,855,522 of record CM053593.1, on the reverse strand, counting down.
CACCCTTCAAAATGAGACTGTAACCAGATGCCATGGGAAGCTAGGTGGCAAAATTGATATAGTACTGTACTTGGAGTATGGAAGATCAGGATTCAAAGCCTACTTGAGATGTTATAATGTTAATGGGATAAAATATCTTCCCCACCTCACATGGAGCCCATGAACAGTAAGCTTGCTTTGGGGAGCCTTGCTTGTAGGAAGGCTTTACCACCTTTCACTAATTTCTAATTAGGCACTTAGTCATGAGGGTTGTGATGCCTTCTTTCTGGCTCAGGGAAATGTATATATACTCTGAGCTGGTATTTTGCTTTGGGAGCTTGCTTATGAGAAGGATCTTGTGATTCCCTGGTTGAGATTCTGAGTAGCGATACATACGTTCAGAGCTCCTCAACTGCTGAGATGTAAAGATTCTCTCAAGCTAGGGATTTATGTAAAGTGTATAGTTGATTCAGACAGTCAGAGCCCTGTCTGTTGGTATTTATTTCTCTGCTTATATTTTCTCTGAAGTTCAGGGTGCTGACTTTGCCCTTTAACTAGTGAATGTAATTTAAAAAGACTGTTGATCCCTTAAACAACTTTTTTTCTAGCAAAGCAGATCTAAGAACCTTTGCTAGCAGCCATCCTGGGTATGCCAGTGTGATTGCTGCTACAGATGTAAAGTACTTTTGTGATCTTTAGCTAAGACAAGACATTTACCTCAGTTTTCTCATCTGTATAATGAGGATAACAATACCACATGCTTTACAAGATAAAGAGAAAATAATACACATTAAGTGCTTTCCAAGCCATGAAGAACTATAATTTCTAGCTGCTATTTGCATTATTTTGAGGAAACAGAAAGAAGAGTAGAAGTGTATCCATGATAAACCTATATAGGGAATTACATAGAGCATGTGAGGAGAGGGTGTGACAAGAGGGTATGACAAGAAGGCTAGGAGGAACTTAGGGAAAGCACCTAAGATGTTGAGATTCCTGTTTCCCACCCCACCCCACCTTGTTGTGTTATTGTGGTGATAAAAAGCTGATCTTTACCCCTGAGGTTATGTATTATGCTGAAGGTTGTGATTTAGGAGCAGTGATGAAGCTTTGTGAAGACTAATCCTGGCTTGTTGCTCAACTTTCTCTGTCCTGTTTGGGTGGGAAGAAAGTATCATATGGTAGACACTGGGACACAACAGACCCAAACCAGATCTTTATATTTCAAGTCCATTGTTCTTTCCACCAAATTACACTGTTGTGTGATAGCTAAAGAAAACAATCTGACAGACCAGAGAACTCTCTGATCAGATTAGGTTGTAAAAAGACATGTTCAAGATATCAGAAGGATGAACATCTGTGGATCTGGTTTAGAGGACAAAGCAATAACTGGCTGAAATGAAAATCAAAATATTGCTAGGATTTTCCCTTGATCTTCTCTTGACTAATGAGAAATCACCAACAGACCCTAAATAAGGAAGAAGGTAAAAATTGTCATGTGTTGATCAAATTACTCAAAGGTCTCTTTATGCCCCCACTTCAATATCTTATTTTTTAAAAAAAAGCATTTCTACAAGTATATAGCAGTCACTTTTTATATTTAGTGCACTGGTAATCCCAGGCCCTAGAGAATGCAATAATTTGAAAAAATATAAAAAGAAGTCACAGCCACGACAGCTAGATTTAAATTGTACTTCAACGTTTGCAAAGCCCTTTACGTATATCTCAGTTCTTACAACAACCCTGAGAAGTAAATGAAGGGCAGACAAATTAAGTAATTTGCTCAAAATCACATTGCTAGAAAGTGTCAAGATGGGATACAGGCACAGGTTACATATATAAAACATTTTACAAACTTTAAAATACTATATAAGTGTCAGCTATTCATATGGGGAAAAATAGTACATTGCTCAATTTGTAATCCCGTAGTAGAAAAGAAAGCATTGTCTAAGAATTAGTCTAAATGATATTTCATCAGTTTAGCAGAAAAAGGTGGTGGTGGGTTATCCAGAGAAGATAGCAGTAAGGGGCATCATTACTACAGTCCATTTAACTGCATACAATATAATTATCAAAGAAAAGATGGACTGGTTAAAAATACTGTGACTACCTACGCCTATATTGCCATGCCATAAGCCACTACTAGGTATTTTGTTCACAAGTCCAATGCTATGGTCTCCAAAGAGAAATGAAACCACTATCAGTGATTTGAAAATTATTTCTCATGAAGTATTTTAGTATACTGTAGGAAGGCTGCTTGGTGGTGAACTTATTTCATCACTGGATTGTGGGTTTGTTTGTTTTTTTGTTGGGTTTTTTTTTTGCCCTAACAATTATTCTTCATTTACCATAGGATGATAGTTATGACATAATCAATGCACAAATTGATAGTAGCATTTGTAACTAATGCTTTAACAGCATTTCAATAATACTTTAAGGTTTGCAAAAACAATTCAAACATATTGTTTGATTTTATTCTTACAACAATGCTATGAAGTAGGTATTGTGACCCTTCATTTATCAGATGAAGACATAGAGACTGAAAACAATTAGATAACTTGTTCAGGGTCACACTGCTAGGAAGGTTTCCCTGACTCCAAGTCCAGGACTTTATCTATTACATCACTTAGCTGCCATTTGATCCTACTGCCAATGTTTTATGAAGAAGTAACTTAAATTCATTATGGCGTCTTAATCTTCCCATTTCAATATTTTTCATGAAGAAAGAAAAACATAATTTAATATAATTTAATTCAATAAACATGTGCAATTGCCTATTTTGACTAACCCATTTTGTGAAGCATGGGAGTTACAAAGGCAGATGAAATAACAGACAGTTTTCAATGAACTCACCACCTAACCCAATTAAATGGGATCCCACAATCTTTCAAAGTTTATCACTTATAATTTCTACTTAGTGTGATGGAATAAAATGGCTATTCAAAGATTTTACTAACTAAAAGATCTCTTCCTAAATTAGGTCTATTGAATATGCCTTAGCCATTTGAAATCACCAGTGAAAACTAATTAAGACTAAATAGAAAAGTTGGCATGTATTTATCAAGATTTACCAAAGTCCCATTTCTATGGCTTGCTTCAACTCTTTCTCATCAAGGACTGCTTTGGCTAGAAGACTAAAAACAGAAACAATCAGGCTGACAAATTTAAAAAAGAAGTCAGAGGAGCATTACCAATTAATCCATCATGAGTCAAAAATAATAATCAACTTCTTTAGTGTATGATGTTGCCTGATGTGGCCAGCTTAGATCTAGTTTCTACTAGCAAAAGTGAAATTTCAATGGGAATATGAGTTCTTATTTGGGATTTCCCCACTGAGAACTGTATCAGAGCCTGAATTAACATGGGGCAAGCAGGGCTATGTGCCAGGCTAATATCTGGTTCATCCTCCTGAGGAACAGATAGGTAAATAGTTGCCTGTCTTAGTAAATGAGAGAAAAAAACGGGGAGAAAGTGAAAGAAGAGGAAAAGCATAGACCTGGGAGGGATAAAAGGAAGTGAAAGAAAAGAGAAAGCATAGAACTGGTGGAGAAAGGGAAATGCAGAAGTGAAAGAAGAGGGAGAAAAAAGCAGGATTGAGGAGAAAAGGGAAGTACAGACATAGAAAGCATAGAACTTAAAGTAAAGTTCACTCTAACCTGTGCAGGTCCTTATTTCTGTCATCTGTGGGCCTTCATTCTTCACAAATACATTTGACACCTGGATTACATCCTTCTCCACTCCAAATTCTATCCTCTTTGAATACCTTCAGTATTCTCAATTCCCATGACTGATCTCATTAGCCTACCTCAACCACCTAAAGGAGTTCTTATTCCTTAGAAACCATTTTCCCACCTCCCTCAGCTGAATTTTGTCCTAGGTGTTTTGATTTATAATTAAGGCTCTTAGTTAAGTTAGACTACTTCAGTAGGAGTTAGTAACAGTGAATAGTTAGACTACTCAATTTACATTAGACTAATCATTGCATTACTAAACTACATTAGTAGTTGGACTATTCATTTTAAACATCTGGAAACAGAGGAAATCAGTATGAGAGAATGATAAGCAGGGGTTATTGTCCTTTTAAGGCAGGAAAAACCTAAAAAGAAAGTGAGAGGGGCTGATGGATGCAGGGAAAGATATTAGAGATAGAACAAAAAAGGGTAGACAATTGATGTCCTAGTGCAGCAGTTCTCAACCTGTGGGTTATATTCAATCTGTAACAATGCAAATACATCCTGCATATAAGATACATTCATAACAGTAGCAAAATTACAGTTATGAAGTAGCAACAAAAATAATTTTATGGTTGGGGGTCAGTACAACATGAGGAACTAACTGTATTAAAGTGTCACAGCACAGCATTAGGAAGGTTGAGAACCACTGCTCTAGTGGAAGGAAGATAGAGAAGGGAAGGAGAGAATTGGGAAAGGAAGGAGTAGAATGAAGAGTTCAGTTGGAAAAGTTAGCCTTGAGACTCACGCCTCCTCTTCTTGTGAATCTAATTCAGATAACTTTTGATATACAATAATTAAATTATAAATACTTATATAAAGGTGTTGCAGCACATCAGGAATCAGTCAAAAAACATAGATAAGCACCTACTATATGTTGGGAAACACAGGGGATTAAAAAAGGTGTAAACAGATTCTGATCTCAAGGAGCTTGAATTATAACAGAAAAGATCATATGTAATCAACTAGGTATAGACATTTGTATGGATATGTGTGGATATGTAATCTTATGGTGATTCCTTTAACAGAGATGACCTGAAAATTCACAAAACTATATTCAGAGGTTTTTGCCAACAAGAAGTTATATAATTGGTCTATTTTTTTTCTGAATTTCTAAGATTAAATACTGTTGTAGTCCAAGACTTTCAGGGACCTTGGCCACATTAGTTCCCCAGTTCTACAAAGGTCATTGGGCTGATATGCAAGGAGAGTATAATCTTGTTGGGTGGATGCTCTCATTGGTTTCATGAATATCTAAAGAAAGTACTGAGTTAATTTGCAAGTCTTGATTGTAACACCCTGTTTGTGCCTCTGGAC
>CM053593.1:280833711-280849998 GCA_028646575.1 Pseudocheirus occidentalis | reverse complement strand
AACCAATAATTTTCAAATTGTCTCTCCAGGATCTATTTTCCAGGTCAGTGGTTTTTTCAAGGAGATATTTCACATTGCTTTCTAGTTTTTCATTTCTTTGTAACTGTTTAATAGTATCTTGGTTTCTCATAAAGTCATTAGCTTCCACTTGCTCCAGTCTAATTCTGAAGGAATTATTCTCTTCAGAATGCTTTTGAGATTCTTTTTCCATCTGGGAAATTCAACTTTTTAAGGCATTCTTCTCCTCATTGGCTTTCTGGGCCTCTTTTGCCATTTGAGTTAATCTATTTTTTAAAGTGTTGTTTTCTTCAGTCAGGTTGTTGATTCTCTTTTCATGATTTTCTTGCATCATTCTCATTTCTCTTCCCAATTTTTTCTCCACTTCTCTTATTTGTTTTTTAAAGTCCCTTTTCAGTTGATCTATAGCTTGTAGGCAATCTTCCAGTGTCCTGGAAGCATTTGGTGTGGGAGTTCTGACTGTGTTGTCTTTCTCCTATTCCATGCTTTGATCTTTTCAGTCCCCAAAAAAGGATTTTAGAGTTTTATTGCAGTTCTTATTTTGCTTCCTTCTCCTCATGTTGGCCAGTCAATTAATTGGTTGATTTTTTTAGGTCTGTGGAACTCTGCTTTCAGGGGGCAAAGCTCTGTCCCAAATCGCTGGGGTTTTCACAGCTGCCAGAGCTATTAGGGGGGTGCTGCAGCACCCACCAGCTTTGGCTTGTGAATGCACACCCCAGGACCACCACCCAAGACCATGATGTGGATCCAGGCCACTCAATGCAAGAGCCCTTGTCCCTGATCAATTGTCTCAGCCCCCCTGCAGGGTCCGCAGGCCAGGAGCTCTGAAGCAGCTCAGAGGAGGCAGCTGCTGGTTGTAGCAGATCCTGCCCTTCCCCCACTGCTTCCTTGCCTTGGGGGCAGATTGGCCAAACTATATTTAGCTTGTAAGCTTCACTTTCATTGACCTTTCTCTAATCCTTCTTTTTCCTGGCTTAATAGATATGGAGATTGCTTCAGGTGCTGTAGATCTGCTCTCCGGGGTAGACTCACGCTATGGCTCAGCGACTCCCGACCACCCTGGGGCTTGGCTGAGGTTTTGGTTTCAGGCTGGGCTGGCCTCGGCTCCCAACCTGCCACAATGGGCCCCTCCTGCCGAGCTGCCTTCAGTGGGAGATGTGTTTTCTGTATTTCTGTGAGGCTGGGAGCCCTAAAATTTGTTTAGAGTCATATTTTATGGGTATTTAGGGTGGCTGTGTGGAAGCTGCGAAACTTTGCTGCTTCTACGCCGCCATCTTGGCTCCACCCAATATATTTATTGTTAATCAAAGATAAAGTTAATATGAAATTACAAGGAAAATCTTTTTAAACAGCAAAAAAACAACAAAATGGGGTAGGGGTTAAATCTACTCATTTTTGGTAACATTATTCTGAAATTAAATAGAAAGATATAGGTATATGCATTCTGTCCCCATAAATTCATATACATACATGCATATATACACAACGCAATATGATACAGGCATGTATAAATGCATGTGCATATTCATGCATACATATACGTATATACATAAATGCACATATAGATATCTATATAGATGATTTCACATCAAAACACTCCACTTAAAAAATAATACAATATTTAATTTATGTGTTGCCCATGAAATTAAAAGTAGACTTACTTTAAGAAAAACCTGTAAATCCTGAGACTGGGTATGCTTTAGAATGTCTTGCTGCAAATGTTTTAATATACATATACATATGTATATCTGGTAATCAGGACCAAGAAACACACAAGTGGCAATGTAGTGACAGATTTCAATCCAATCCAAATAATTCCAGAAACACTGAGCTATCCATTGCTGACAAATCTAAAAGCAAACAAAAAAATTCCATTTCTTAGAAATCTTCTAAAACTTTGACTATTTAAGAACTACATTCTATTGATATCTTTTGTTTTTATATCACCTATGTTTGCAACTGTGTCACTCTGCCTAACTTTGCCCAAAGAGACATCCTGAATGATAGACTAAAAAAGGAGAAAGGAAAAAAAGTTAGCAAACATAAATAAAATAACAAAAAGTCTGACATTAAAGTAAGCCTTCCACTACAATGGTCCTGCACCTTTCAAAAGAAGTGGATGTTTTTTTTTTCGTCACACAAAGCATTAAAATGTATACCAAAAAAATCCCTAAAACCTTCAAGAAAGATAAAGACAGTTAAAAAAATTGTTTCCATCTGCATTCAGATACCATCAGTTCTTTGGGGATGAACAGCATTTTTCATCATAAGTCCTTCATAGTTGTCTTAGATCATTGTATTGCTTAGAATAGCTAAGTCATTCACAGTAATCATCCTAATATTGCTGTTAGTTTGTACAAACTACATTTCACTTTACATCAGATCATATAAGTCTTTCCAGGTTTCTATGAGAGCACCCTATTCATCATTTCTTATAGTACAAGAGCATTCTATCATAATCACATACCACAATTTGTACAGCCATTCCTCAACTGACGGGTATCCTTTAAATTTCTAATTCTTTGCCCCAAGAAAAGGAGCTGCTATAAATACTTTTTATACATATAAGTCCTTTTTCTTTTTTTTTCCATCTCTTTTGTGATACAGACCTAGTAGTGGTATGGCTGAATCCATTCACAACCCCAACAGTGCATTAATGTGCAATTTCTCCCACATACCCATTATCATTTACCTGTCCTATTAGCCAATGTAATATGTATGAGGTACTCTCTCAGAACTTTTAATTTACACTTCTCTAATCAATAGTGAGTTAGTGTATTTTTTCATATGGCTATAGATAACATTGATTACTTCATCTGAAAACTGATCATATATTTTGATTGTTTATCAATTGGGAAATGGCTCTTTTTTTTTACAAATTTGATTAATTCTCTATATGTTTGAGAAATGAAGCCTTTATCAGAGAAAGTTACTTCAATTTTTTCACAGTTACTATTGCTAACTGTACTTCCCTCAGTTCTATTTCCCCTACCCATTTATTCTATTTTCTCTATTTTTTCACCCTGTCCCTCCTCAAAAGTATTTTGCTTTTGACTATTCCCTCCTTTATATCACCATGCCTTCTCTTTTCCTTTCCAAACCCCCCTAGCCCCGCCCCCCTGATTTCTTATAGGGTAAGACAGATTTCTGTACTTAATTGAATGCATGTTATTCCCCCTTTGAGTCAATTCTTAAAATAAGGTTCACTTCCTCCCACTTACCTTACCCTTCTTCCCCTTGACTGTAAAAGATTTTCTTGACTCTTTTATTTGAGATAATTTACCCCATTCTACCTTTCCCTTTCTCTTTCTTCCAGTACATTCCTCTCTCACCCCTTAATTTTATTTTTAAAAACAGTATCCCTTCATATTTAATTCACACCCATGACCTCTGACTATATATACTACTTCTAAGTACCCTAACAATGAGAAAGGTCTTTTGAGTTACAAATATCATCTTCCCATGTAGGAATGTAAATAATTTAACCCGATTTAAGTCCCTTATGATTTCTCTTTCCTGTTTACCTTTTCATGCTTCTCTTGAGTCTTGTATTGGAAAGTCAAATTTTCTATGCAGTTCTCGTTGTGAAAAATGCTTGAAATTCCTCTATCTCATGGAATATTCATTTTTTCCGCATATGGATTATACTCAGTTTTGCTGCATAGGTGATTCATGGTTGTAATCCTAGCTCCTTTGCTCTGTGGAATATCATATTCCAATCCCTGCAGTCCTTTAATGTGTAAGCTGCTAAATCTTATATTATCCTGATTCTGGCTCCATAATACTTCAATTGTGTATAGCTGCTTGCAATATTTTTTTTTCCTTGACCTGGGATTTCTGGAATTTGGCTATAATATTCCTGTGAGTTTTCTTTTTAAGATCTCATTCAGGAGGTGATCAGTGGATTCTTCCAATTTCTATTGGACCCTCTCGTTCTAGAATATCAGGGCAGTTTTCTTTGATAATTTCTTGAAAGATGATATCTAGCCTCTTTTTAAAAAAACATGGCTTGTTTATAGTTTGATAACTTTTAAATGATCTCTCCTGGATCTATTTTCTGGGTCAGTCATTTTTTCCAATGAGATATTTCACATTGTCTTCTATTTTTTCATTCTTTTGATTTTTTTTGTTTGTTTCTTGATTTTTCACAAAGTCATTAGTTTCCATTTGCTCCATTTTAATTTTTAAGGAATTACTTTCTTCAGTGGGTTTATGGAACTCCTTTTCCATTTGGCCAATTCCATTTTTAAAGGTATTCTTCTCTTTACTGACTTTTTGGACCTTTTGCCATTTTGCCTAGTCTGTTGTGGTTTTTTAAAATTTTTTTTGAAGAAAGGCAGAACAATTGGGGTTGACTTGCCCAAGGTCACACAGCTAGTTTTTTGTGTTAAGTGTCAGAGGCCAGATTTGATCTCAGGTCCTCCTGACTCTAGGGCTGCTGCTCTATTCACTGCACCACCTAGCCCATCCCTCCTAGTCTGTTTTTTTAAGGTGTTATTTTCTTCAGTATTTTTTTGTGTCTCCTTTACCAAGCTGTTGGCTCATTTTTCATGATTTTCTTACATCACTCTCATTTTCCTTCCCAATTTTTCCTCTACCTCTCTTACTTGATTTTCAAAATCCCTTCTAAGCTCTTCCATGGCCTGAGACCATTCATAGTTTTCTTGGAAGCTTTGGATGTAGGAGCTTTGTCTTTTTTTATCTTCTTCGGAGTGTGTGTTTTGATCTTCCTTGTCGCCACAGAATCTTTCTATAGTCAGAGTTTTTCCCCCATTGTTTGCTCATTTTCCAAATCTATTAGTTGATTTTTTAAACTCTTGTGCTAAGATAGGGCTCTGCTTCCAGGATGGAGGGTACACTGTCCCAAGCTACAGGTATAAAGCTCTTTTCAGAGATACTTCTAAGGACCTCTAAGCTATCAGTTCTCCCAAGGTGGTATGATCTAAGGAGAGGAGTTTACTATTCTTCTAACCTGTGTTCTAGTCTGTGAATGACCACAAATATCCTTTTCTGCCCTGGAAATGTGTGGAGGGCCTCCCCACCACTGTGGTGGCAAGCTCTGCTATACTAGCACTTCACCTTGCCCTGGGATTGTGACCTGGATCCAACTATGGGCAAAACAACAGAGTCCTGCCTCAGTTCTAGCAAAGTGTCCCCTATAATTGACTTCTAACCAGTTGTTTGACGCCCCCCTTATCATCTGTGTGCTAAGAGATCTAGAAGCAGCAGCTGCTGCTTCCACTACTGTGGCTGATTCAATTACTCCCAAGGCCTACTCCTGGTTTGCTATGACTGGGACCATCTCAGCTCTACTCTTACCCAAGTACGACAGCCCTTTCCTACCAACCTTCTAAACTGTCTGGTGTCTGGTGTCTGAGAGTTCCAGAAACTGCCATGGCTTCCAGTAATATTTTTCTTTCCATTTTTTCGTTTTTTGTTTTTTGGAGGGCAGTTGGGGTTAAGTGACTTGCCCAAGGTCACATGGCTAGTTTTTGTGTTAAGTGTCTGAGGCCACATTTGAACTCAGGTCCTCCTGACTCCAGGGGTGGTGCTCTATTCACTGCGCCACCTAGCTGCCCCGCTTCCAGTAATTTAGTTGCCCTGAAGCCTGCTCTGGATTTGCTGAGGCCCATTCTGCACTGATAAAGCCTGTGTTAGGCTGTGCTTCTCATTTACCCTGATGTAATAGACCTTTCCCACCAACCTTCTAAGTTGTCTTGAGCTGGAAATTTGTTTCACTCTGTCTTTTGTAAGTTCTGCTGCTTTAGAATTTTAGAACCATAATTTTTAAAGGTATTTGGAGGGTTCTGGGAGAGAACTCAGGTGAGTCCCTGGCTTTACTCAGTCACCTTGGCTCTGCCCCAAGATATTTTTTCATACAGATTTTTGGGACCAAACTTTGCTTTTTGCAGGGATAATTATCATTTCATAGCATTTGGCCTATTGGTCTCAGTGCCTCAATTTCTTACTACTTCATTCTCTACAGTGTTATAAAAAGTGATTTTATTATATTGATTCCACCTATGAGCAATCAATATTTCTCTAATTATTTAGATCTGTCTTTATTTGTGTGATATGTTTTATATTTTTGTTGATATAGTTTCCATGTCTTGGCAGGTACACTATCAAGTCTGTAGTTATTTTGAATGGCATTTCTCTTTATATCTCTCTTCCTGCTCAGTTTGTTGGTTTTGTATAGAGATTCTGATTATTTGTGTGGGTTTATTTTATAACCTGAAACTTAACTGAAGTTTTTATTGTTTTAACTAGATTTTAAGTCGACTCTCTTGGATTCTCTAAGTAAACCATCATATTATCTGCGAAAAATGATAATTTTCTTTCCATATCTGTTTATTACTTCAACTTTTTAAATTTTTTTATAATTAACATTTGTATTACAGTATCTCCTAATAATGGTAATAAAAGACATCCTTGCTTCACCCCTGATCTCTTTGGGAAGGGCTCTAGTTTATCCTCATTACAAATAATGCTTGCTCTCAGTTTTTGATAGATATTGCTTATCATTTTAAGAAAAGCTCCACTTATTCTTATGCTTCCTAGTGTTTTTAGTAGGAATGAGTGTTGTGTTTTGTCAAAAGGGTTTTTCTGTCAAATGAAATAATCATGTGATTTTTGTTATTTTTGTTATTTATGGTTAACTGTGCTTATAGTTTTCCTAATACTGGACCAGCTCTCTTTTCCTGGTAAAAAAATGCAATCTGATCATACTATATGATCCTTGTGATATACTGTTTTAATTTTCTTTTTAGTATATTTTAAATTGTTGTATCAATATTCATTAGAGAATTTTGTCTATATTTTTATTTCTCTGTTCTTGCTCTCCCTGGTTTATATATCAGACCATCTTTTTATTACAAAAAGAATTTGAGAGGACTCCTTCTTTACTTATTTTTTCAAAAAGTTTATGTAGTAATGGAATTTATGGTTTTTTTTTTAATGTTTGGCAGAATTCAGCTGTAAATCCATCTGGCTTTGTTTTATTTTTTTTCCCTTTAGGAAAAACATTGCTGGTGGTTTTTTGTTTGTTTGTTTGTTTTGTTTTTACTACAATAGAGTTAAGTATATGAGCAATTTCTATTTTTGTAAATATTCCTTCATTTAAACTGTCTGTTTTATTGGCATATAATTGGGCAAAATAGCTTTTAATGACTGCTTTTATTTCATCTTCCTTAGCTGTAAATTCAACTTTTTCATTTTTTGTAACTTGTAATTAGCTTTTCTTCTTTCTTTTTAAAAAATCAAACTGGCCAATGGATTACCTCTATTACTGTTGGTCTTTTTTTTTTTAGAGCAGTTCTTTTTTATTAATTCCATTTTTTAAACTTTCAATTTTATTAATCTCTCCTTAATTTTCAGTATTTCTATTTTGGTGTTTATTTGAGAGTTTTTAAATTAAAATAAATAAACTTGTTCCCTCCTCAAGAGTCTGTTAGCTTCTGCCTAGTGACTTTCTTAATCCACCTTCCCTCCTCTTACCCCTCCTCTCCCTTTCCATTAACTCCTTTCCCCCCTACTTTCCTGTTGAGTAAGAAGAATTTTTGTACCCACTTATGTGTGTATACATATTTGTGTATACACACACACACACACACACACACACACACATATACCTATACCTATACCTTTTATGTGTGTGCATAATTCCTTTAATATGTTCAGATGAGAGATTTAAGTGTTGCCTGCTACCTGTCCCCCCTAGCACACATTCTTCCTTGGTATAAATTATTCCTTGTACACCCCTTTATATGAGATTATTTTTCCCATTCTTCTTCTCCCTTCCACCCTTTCTCAATACATCCTTTTTTATTTTCCCATTCTCCTGAGATCATATCCATGTAATAAAATCATATCCATAAATAGATTTCTAACAGTTTTAGTCATGATAAAGTTCTGAGGTGTTACATTTATTATATCCCCGTATAGGAATGTAAACAGTATAATCTTTTTCAGTGCCTTATTATTTGACTTGTGTTTACCTTTTTATGCTTCTTTTGAGTTCTGTGACCGAATGTCAAATTTTCTATTCGGGTCTTGTCTTTTCATCAGAAATGCTTGAAAGACCTATTTCATTAAGTATCCGTTTTTTTTCACTTTAGAATTATACTCAGTTTCACTGGCTAAATTATTCTTGGTAATCATAGCTCCTTTGCTTTATGGAATCATATTCCAAGTTCTCCTCTTCTTTAGAGTTATAACTGCTAAATTTTTTGTGATCCTGACTAGCACCATGGTATTAGAAATATTTTTTTTTCTAGCTATTTGTAGTATTTTCTCTTTGACCTGGGAGTTTTGTATTTTGGCTATAATGTTCCTGAGAGTTTCCATTCATTTTGGAATTTCTTTCCGGAAGAAATTGGTGGTGTCTAAGGCCTACTCTAGTGCTCTTTCCAGGCTTCTAAGGTCTACTCTAGTGCTCTTTCCAGGCTACCTTCTTCAAAGTGCGACAGTGTCCCAGAATAAGAAAAACTTTAAATCAAACTGGAAGGACTTCTACCAGTCAACTAGTCCAAAATTCCATAATGATAAGAAGAAAGCATTACTCTGATTTTTAATAAGGAAGAAACAACAAACAATCAATCTGGATTGGCTTGGTCAAGATGAAATGTATATACTATTGGTAAAAATAATTTTATATTTTTTCTTTATTTTGTAATACTGAGAATTTGATTTTTAAAACAGTATCCTTGATATCCAAGGATATCCAAGATATCCTTGATATATCCTTGATATATCCCTGATATCAGTTAAACAAAGTAAGTCTCTTGAAGTATTTACCTGTGATGGGGTGAATCCAGACATGTGGAAAGCTGAAAAAACAAGCGGAACCTCAGTCTTCAGCAACATTTCAATATAATGAGCAACACAAAAATATATGGGATGTATGCCAGACTCTGAGATATCAGTAGGCAGGTATTTCTGAGTGAAAAAGAGAAACCGAGAATTAGTGAAAATGATGACTGAATCAAATATACACTTGTTTATTTCCTGTCACATTCCTCCTTAAATTGTTGCTGTGTAATTAATGTGGTAGTACAGAAATAAAATATATTACTACATTTTATAATTATGAAACTCAGTGCAAGTTAAAATTAAGAATGCTAGATAGTAGAGAAAAATAAACAAAAGTTGGGGAAATAAATACTCTTCAAATACAAAAAAAATGCATTGACCAACTTTGACTTCCTATAATAGTATAATTTTATGCTGAATTAAAAACAACCACCTTCAATATAAAAAGTCCAGTAAAATGAATGAGATCAGTCTTGTTAATTATATTTTCTGAAAAGACTACCCTTGATGCTAACTGAATTTTAAAAGATGAGATAATAACATTTCTAAATTTATTTTTTGTTCTCATCAGCTATCAATTCTCCTACCATAAAGGTGATTTATCTTATATGTCTATATTGTCTGCACTGCATAGCATAGGAAATATGGTAGTTGAAGAAATGAAATGACTCATACTTTAAAGGTTAAAGATATGTTAGCATAGGCTAAATATGATTTTACTGTTCAATAAATTTATTGGATTAATTCAAAGCATGGAGACATACAAATTATCTGACAACATACAAACAGAAATTTCACTCTTATTCGCCATGCTATTTGCTTAGAATTCTATTAATAATATAGAATGTTAGAATAATAGATGGTAATAAAAGTTCATTAAAATGCTGACTATGAATTATTCTAGTATCCTCTTAAACAAGGAAAATTAAAATACAGTATAGTTTCATTTTAATGGCATTTTACAGAATTCTAATTGTTTAAAAAGCAGAAACACAGATAATTCTATTAACCAGAAGATTTAACTATTAAGAACACATAATCATTCCCTAATCATGCCACAAAATCGATTTTTTAAAGGAAGATGTGACAAAAAATGCTTAGGTGAAGTTAAGAAAACATTGGAGTAGATGACTAGGAAAAATTTATAGTTACTAATATGTATTAGGATGTGCATGGTTAAATAAAGAAATAAGTAAACTCAGGATTAAACAAAACAGAAGTTAATATATCTTCTTCCTTGTGGGATTGTTGTCAGGATCAAATGGGATATTATTTGTAAAAACAAAAATGCTTATCACATTACATGGTGCAAAGTAAGTGCAATATAAATGCTGATTCTCTTCCCTCAGGTTGTTAGAAAAATCATACTTTATTCTATTGAGGGTTAGTTAGCTAAACTTAAATTCTCTTAAAGATATTTCAACATGGTTAATTTAGCTCATGAACCTGGAAGAAACCATGTCCTTTCTATTCCAAACTATTTTTAAAATATGGAAATAAAGAGCATTCCATGACAAATCTCACTAGATTGAAAGCAGTTATAGTATACTGTCACCTTGAAATACAGAGGTGAGTTTATGTGTTTATTCATTTAACATTGTTCCATCACTATAATAGTTATGTAATCAGCCTGGTCTTTGTGTCAAGATGGTAATTTTAATATAATAACCACTCAAAAAATATTTTGTGCATTTAAAGTCGTTCTGTCATTATTAGGTAAATGACTTGCTGGGACTTACTGCCTAAAAAGCTAATAGCAAAGTGCTACAAAAAAAAAAAAATTCATACCAAAAAAAAAAAACAAAAACAGCTGGTATAAGTGACTAAAGAAACAGAGTTAGTGAAATATGATTGTGAGAAAATTGTACAGATTTAAACCCTAAAAGATTTTTTTAATCCTTTAATGTAAAGTTTGCCAGCTGCAGAATTTTCTAACCTTTGATTACAAATTGCAGCACATTTTTTTTGAGTTCAAGAACTCGTCAGTGTTTAAAAAAAGCCATAACGATTTTTTAAGAATTAGTGGAAACCATAAATAACTCAACAAACATTAAAAAAGATATTGAAATGTGGTCAGAACCTGGTAAGCACTAATCTCCAAAAAATATTTAAAATTACTTTTCTTTCTAATTGTACTTACATTTTCTACATTCTAACAATCTTATGCTTTAATATTAATCATGAAAACAAAGGAAAACGATATTGAAGATTGATCACTAAGTTATACTTTTTGTTTACACATGAACATTAAATCCACTAGTAAAAATTGTTTTATTGCCAGCTTTGAATTCAATAATGCATCCACTACCATCAATTTGCCTGTAGCTTAGTTACTCTTCGGTATAAAGAAAACTTTTCGAGAAAAGGTTTTACACACACATACACACAGACACACACAGACACACACAGACACACACACACACGATTAATTAAAAGTATATAGCTAAAGGCTTTCTAAAACAACACTATTTTCATACACACACACAACTTACAGAACTATGCAGTCTTGGCAACCAGAGAAATGCAGAAGTTAGCAGCCTAGAGAATTTCTGCAGAAATATTAATGTTTTCTCTTTGTCACCCAACATTATAAGGAACAGAGAGGACACAAACCAATCATGGCCAGGGTAACGTCCCTGTAGGCAACCTTTAGAATACTGTTAAGAAATAATCATAATTAACTTTTCTTGTAATATAATGTGGAAGTATACAAAAACATTGCTACAAGGAGCTATCCATATTATTTGTGTATATGTGAGTGTTCAATTTCAAGTTCTCCTTCAGGAATGACAGATGCAAGACACCTTATTCCCATGTACACATATATTTACAAGTAGTAAAAATAAGCAATATCAGATTAAAAATGGAGCTATTATCTTATAAATATTCTAATGTATCAATAATTTCTTCTGTTCTAAGAGTTTGATGCTACCAGTGAGCCAAAAGCAAGTTGTTCAATTTTGTTGAGAACGCATTCATTCAATTCAGTAATGTTTTTTAAAAAATCAGTTTGGTAAAATTCAGTACAATTATTTTGCCTGCTAATGAATAACAAATTTCCTATTCAAATACTAAAATCGAATCTACATACTTGAAGAAATTGAGTAACATTTGACTAAATTTTTAAAAGGAAATACTTGGCAATGTCATGTGATTTTAGTGAGTCACTCAACAAACATTAAAGTGTTTACTACTAGACACTATGCTAAATGCTGGGGATATAAAGAAAAGTAAATATAGTCCATGGCCTCAAGGAGCTTACATTCTAATAGGGGAGACAACATGTAAATAATTACATATATAAAGGATATGTGCACAGTACACGGAAAGTAATTTCAGAAGGGAAGGAATTAGCATCTATGAGTACTGGGAAAGGACTTTAGCAGAAAGCTGGATTTGAGGTGAGTTTTGAAGAAAGCCAGAGAAAATATGAGTTGGAGAAGGTGAGGAGATCAAGGCTAAGAGATGGAAGGGAAAGGAGGATAGTTGCCCATGAAAAGATATGGAGACAAGTGTTTTTAAAATACAAAATTTGCTGGAATAAGTCCATAAATAAATTCTAATGAATAGACCACTTACATATCATAAATAATTAAGTACATTAAGAAAAATACTTTTAAAAAAGATATAAAATTCTAAATTAAATGTTACAGTGCTTTGGGCACATTAAACATGAATTGACTACTGTAGGTAAAAATAATATTTTAAAAATATTTATTGAGATACTTTGGAAAAAACATTTAGGAAACTAAGTCATGGCAATGTTTTTCTTAATTATATTTTATTCAGAAAGGATACGAAGTGAAGATTTTATTGTTGCTTGCTGCTGCTTCAGAAATTTCTCAGAATGCTTCACCACCAAAGTAAGATCGTTTTCAGCACTATCATTCAGTAGATTAAGGAATTTACCATATCTACATAAAACCCACAAAACATTTAAAATGAGAAATGTACTAGAAAACAACTGATTAAAGTCTATTTAAGTGAATTAATAAATATAAAGGTTATTTTAAAAATATTTCTTCATTTTAAATTCTTAACTCTAGTACAGATTTGAACTAAGGTTCCCAAGTACAATACAACAAAAAGTTTTTGAAGAGCTTAGATTTACAAAGAAATGGAACTGAACTTTATAAGTAAAAAAGAGCCACAGAATATTTCTGAGCAAAAGAGTCACATAGCTAAATTAAGGCCTCGGGAAGATGAACCTCATAGGTATATAGAATGGTTTAGAGAGGGGAAAGAATAGACACGAGAAGATCCATAAAGAAAGCACTGCAAAAGATCACATTGTAAGTAAAAATGATATTGGTGGCTCTGGTCACAGTGAAGAGGTCCTGAATACTAAAAATATTGTGGAGGAGGTTTTGGTAGCTGAATGGATAAGAGAAATGAAGGATAAGGAAAAGTCAGCTATAATTTCAAGGATCAAGGATTACAAGATGAGATTTAGAGCTGGAAGGATCCTCTGGGATCATCTATTCTGACACTGTCACTTTAAAAATTAAGAAACTTGGGTCCAGAGAGCCTCAATGACTTTCCAAAAGTCATAGAGGCACTGTGAAGGAAATCAGATCCCAACAAATTTATCCAGACTAAATCTAGTACCCTTTTCACTGTAATAAAGGAAAGGGATAGAGGATGATGGCACCATAGGAAGGAACAGTGAAGCCAAGATATAATTTGAGTTAACATAACTTTAAAATAACACTTCAAAAAGAATTCTGGAGAAGCAGAGTTAACAGAAGGTCAGAACAAGAAAACTTGGGAGGTCTGAAAGAGAGATCTGTGACACAACAGTTAGAGGCTGACATAATGCCCATGCAGATGAAATAATAGCCGTGGAACTAAGTGGTGGTAACAGAAGCATCAGCAGTTTTGGGTGCTCTTAAGCAAGAGATGATAAGGAGACCTGGCCACTGGTAAGAAAGAGATTACAACGGATCCCTTTCCTACGAGTGGATGCATGAGAAGATGTTGGGCAACTCTGTTGCCTCTACTAATGTCTTGGTCACAGTTCAAGGGCAGAGAGGAGCACTTTTAGTAAAGAGGGAGTGAAAGCCCTGAAGAGCAGTATTGCTTTAGGTCACAAGGTATTAGGAACACTAAGGAATAGTATCACTTCCAGCCCCAAGGGATCAATAATCCTAAAGAAAAGTATCACTTCCCAGTCCCAAGGAGAAAAGAGTCCTTAGGAGCAATACCAGTTTAAATTTCAAGAGATCAAGGACTTTTCCTGGGCAAGGATCAGAAAGCATGACCAGGAGAGCAGGGACCACACCTCTTCCCAGATCAAGCCATTCTGGAAGCACCAAAAACTTATAAACTGTCAGAACTCTGAAAATAGCATGAAGAAAAAGCCTGACTCTGAGACAGTACCTTTCCCTATTCCCATAGGGAATCAAACACAAAATTAACATAAAGTTCAAAATCAAGAATTGGGCTGGAAAATAAACAAGTAAGCAAGAAACAAAAACAAAACAACAATGAAAAAGAACCCGACCATCAAAAGCTAATATGGTGACAATGAAGATCAAAACACAAACTCAGAAGAAGATAATTAGATTAAACAATAACAAGCAAAGCTTCAAAGAAAAATGTCGACTGGAAACAAGTCCAACAAGAATAACTAAAGGACATAAAAAAAATTTTCAAAATCAAATTAAGAGTGGTAGAGGTAAAATTAAAGACATGAAAACAAAGGAAGTAAATTATGAGAAGAGAATGAAAAACTTGGTAAAAGAGGCACAAGAAAACACTGAAGGAAATAACACCTTAAAAAACAGAATTGGTCAAATGGGGGGGAAAAGACATATAAAACTTCACTGATTAACAACAAAACAAAAAACAAAACAAACTTCTAGACATAAAGGGTAATATTATAAGTAAATTAGGGGAGCATGGAAAAATGAGCCTGCTAGATTTATTGATTAGGAAAGTTTATGACTAAACAAGAGATAGGCACGAAATTAAAAGGACATAACTTTTGCACGA
This sequence comes from Pseudocheirus occidentalis, assembly GCA_028646575.1. Classification (NCBI taxonomy): domain Eukaryota; kingdom Metazoa; phylum Chordata; class Mammalia; order Diprotodontia; family Pseudocheiridae; genus Pseudocheirus; species Pseudocheirus occidentalis. Next base: position 280,835,175 of record CM053593.1, on the reverse strand, counting down.
ACAAATATTGCCAAAATTAGAAGGAAAACAGGAAGTTTGGAGAAAATTTTGCAACAAGGTTCTCTAATAAAGGCTTTGTTTCTCAAATATGTGGTGATCTGAGTTAAATTAATAAAAATCCCCCACTTGATAAATGGTCAAAGGCTATGAACATGCTTTTTTTATTCAGAAGAAGAAATCAAAGCTATCAAAGACATTTGTAAAAATTCTCTAAATCTGTCTGACTAGCATAATGCAAATTAAAACTCTAAAATAGGGGGGGAGCCAAGATGGCGGCGTAGAAGCAGCAAGGTCCCACAGCTCCCAGACCGCCACCCTAAACACCCGTAAAATTATGAGCCCAGACAAAGTCTACGACTATCAGACTCACAAAGATACAGAAAACACATCTCTTGCTGAAGGCAGCTCTGCAGCAAGGGCTCAGTGCAGAAGCGGGGAGCGGAGGCTGGCCCAACCTGAAGCCGAGACCGCGGCCAGGCCCCGGGTGGTGGGAAGGAGCTGGGCTGAGCTGAGCCGAGCCGTTCCGCAGCCAGTCTTCAGAGGAGAGGATCTACAGCCTCCAGCACCTCCACATCTGCGAGGGTGTGAGGAACAGAGTTGGGAGAGGGGTAGCTCATGCCGGAGCAGAGACCGGCCCAGCCCAAAAACTGCAGCCCTGGCAATGCCAGGCCCCAGGGTGGCCAGGAGGAGCTGAGCCTTCCAAGATGCAGCTTGAGTCTACTTCAGAGAAGATCTAGAGCACCTGCCTGAGGAGATCTTAAAATCCCAGTCAGAGATGGTGAGTGAAAGTGAAACTTTGAAAAATTAATTTGGGGGAGGTAAAACAGTTTGGCTAGTCTGCCCCCGGGGCGAGGAAGCAGTGGGGGAAGGGAACTGCTGGAACCGGCAGCAGCCCCCACCAGGCTGCTTCAGAAACCCTGGTCTGCAGACTCCTCAGGGGGGCTGAATAAATTGATCAGGACCAAGTCCTCTTGCGTGAGCAGCCTGGATCTGGGTTGTGGTCTTGGGTGGTGGTCCTGGGGTGCAGCAAGCCAAAGCTGGAGGGGCTTGCAACACCCCCCTAATAGCTCCAGCAGCTGGGAAAACCTCAGCGATTTGGAACAGAGCTTTCCCCCCTTGAAGCAGAGTTTCGCAGAGTTTCACAGAGCTAAAAAAAACCAACCAATTAATTGACTGGCCAACATGAGGAAAAGGAAGCAAAATAAGAACAGAAATAAAACTCTAGAATCCTTTTTTGAGGACAAAAAGGATCAAACCATGGAAGGGGAGGGGGACAGCCTGAAGCTCAGAACTCCCACACCAAATGCTTCCAAGACAGTTGAAGAATGCCTAGAAGTTATACATCAATTGAAAAAGGACTTTGAAAACCAAATAAGAGAAGTGGAGGAAAAATTGGGAAGAGAAATGAGAATGATGCGAGAAAATCATGAAAAGAGAGTCAACAACCTGACTGAAGAAAACAAC
>CM053593.1:280805038-280833211 GCA_028646575.1 Pseudocheirus occidentalis | reverse complement strand
CTTCCCAGAGTCTCATCTGGCCAAATCACACAACTCTTTTCAAAGTGAGCCCCAAAGGAAACCTCACATCAGGGCATATATATATATATAGGCTTCTCCTGGGTCAGAGAATATCACAGCCCTCTTCACCCACTGTCCACTTACAAAATAACAAGGTGTGGCCATTCCCAAAAAACAAGCCTTCTGCCACAGGCTCCACGTGACCACATTCAGCCTATTAGGGGGCAGAATATACTTTCAAATCAGGGAATATTCTCAGAGCCACTTAAGCAAAGGGCCTAGGGGCAGGAAAGATCTTTAGATTCTCATTACAGGATCCCATTCAGGAGGTGATCAGTGGATTCTTTAATTTCCATTTTACTCTCTCATTCTAGAATATCAGGGCAGTTTTCCCAGATAATTTCTTGAAAGATGATGTCTAGGCTCTTTTTTTGACCATGGCTTTCAGGTAGTTCAATAATTTTTAAATTCTCTCTCCTGAATCTATTTTCCAGGTCATTTGTTTTTCCAATGAGATATTTCACATTTTCTTCTATTTTTTCATTCTTTTTGTTTATTTTATAATTTCTTGATTTCTCATGGAGTCATTAGCTTCCATTTGCTCTATTTTTTAAGGAATTATTTTCTTCTGTGAGCATTTGGACCTCTTTTTCCATTTGGCTAATTCTGTTTTTTAAGGCATTCTTCTAATCATTGTTTTTTTTGGACCTCTTTTGTCACTTGGCCTAGTCTGTTTTTAAGGTGTTATTTTCTTCAATATTTTTTGTGTGTCTTTCACTAAGCTGTTGATTTTTTTTTCTCGTGATTTTCTTGCATCACTCATTTCTCTTCCCAATTTCTCTTCCACCTCTTATTTGATTTTCAGAAGCCTTTTTGAGCTCTTCCATGGCTTGAGACTAGTTCATATTTTTCTTGGAGGTTTTGGATGTAGGGACTTTGACTTTGCTATCTTCTGAGTGTGTGTTTTGATATTCCTTGTCATGATAATAACTTTATATAGTCAGGTTTTTGCGGGGTAAAGGGGAGTGTTGTCCTTTTTTTCCATTTTTTTTTCATTTTCCCAGTCTATTAATTGACTTTCAGCTGTTTTTTAAAATAGGGTTCTATTTCTAGGGGTGAGAGCACACTGTCCCAAACTTCAGGGGTTTTGTGCAGCTGTTTCCAAAGAAACTTCTAGGGACCTGCAAGTTTTCAGTACTTCCAAGGTGGTATGATCTAAGGAGCAATGTTTTCTACTGTCTTAGGCTGTGCTGTGGTCTATGAGTGACCACCAGTACTCTTTCCTGCCCTGGAACTGTGAGGAGGGTCCCCCCTCCACTGTGATGGTAAGCTCAGCTATATTAGTGCTCCTTCTTACCCCAGGATTGCCACCCTTTCTGTGACCTGGATCTGAATCTGGGCAAAGCAACATAATCCTGCCTCAGTGCTAGCAATGAGTCCCCTATCATCTTGTCACTGTTGTTTGACCTCCTTACTATCTATGAGTTGAGAACTCCAGAAGCAGCTTCTCCTGCTGTTGATTTACTCCCAAGGCCTGCTCCTGGCCAGCTAGGGCCAGGCTGAGTAGTGGGGCCTGCACTGCACTATGCTCCACTTACATCCTGGTGTAGCAGACTCTTCCTGTTGACCTTCTAAGTTGCATGTGGTATCTGTTGCTGAAGAAGTCCAGAAATTGCCACTGCTGTGAGTGATTCAGTTGCCCTGAGGCTTGCTCTGGGTTTGCTAAGGCCTGGTCTGTGCTGGCGCTGCTTGAACTGGACTGCACTCTTCTCAGCCCGGTGCAGCAGACCTTTCCTGCCAACCTTCCAAGTTGTCTTGGGCTGGAAATTTGTTTCACTCCATCTTTTTATGGGTTCTGCTGCTCTGGAATTTGTTTAGAGTCATTTTTAAGAAGGTATTTGGAGGCTTTTGAAGGAGAACTTGGATGAGTGCCTGCCTTTACTCCACCATCTTGGCTCTGCCCATCACTAGTATTTCTGCAGCACCTACTGTGTGCCATGTACTGTGCTAAGTGGCCTACAGTATTATCTCATTTGATCCTCACAACCCCTTTGTGAGGTAGATGCTGTGATTATCCCCATTTTTTGGTTGAGGAAGTATAGGCAAATAGAGGTTAAATTATTTGCCCAAGGTCACATAAGTAATAAGTGTCTGAGGCTGGATCTGCGAGACTTTGGTCTTCCTAACCCAATTTCTACTCTTCCACTTCCCTTCCTTAGGTTCCTTATAGAAGTATTGTTTGTGCCACATGGATCACAGGACTTGGTGATGGCATCATCTGTTTGGTGATGTTTTGAGACTTCTCTGTAGTAATTACTTGGAAACATCATGCCCTAGGAAGATAGTAGATCTTTCTGTTGTTATTATTAGGTCAACAAATAGCTTCTTCAGTGCTCCTAAGCAAGGCATTCCTAATTAATATTACTATTCTCTTAATCTTCTACCTCTTAGTAGATGATGTCTCATCTGATACCTTCTGCGGCTCTACTATATGATTCTTTCTTGTATAAGTTCTTCTCCCTCCTCAAAGGATGTAGCTGTTATTTCTTCAAGGAGAAGCTGAAAACAATTTTAATTGCTAATTTTACAGATATCATTCTATGTCTCCTCCTCTGTGTAACATTCTTCCATTTTCTATCAGTTTGTCAGGGATCAAGTTATGTCTCCTTACCCTCAGACCCCTTTCTGTCCGTTTTAAATCTTTTGTTTCATATAGAAATTTTTTGTTCTCTCTGATTACCTGCAGTATAGAACATGTTCTTTGAGTCCCTTTTCAAGGAGGAAGATCACCCTACATTTGGAACCCAGATAACATTCATTTAGCTGTGAAGAAATATAAACATTACACATAGTTTTCAACCACTGCACAATTTCCTCCCTTCTATGTAAGGGCTGAGATTTTTGGCATTGTTCATTGAAACTACATGTGGGCAAAGTAGAAATGGTGAGATAACTTGGAAAGTGCTAAAGCTTAGATTATATGAAAACCATTGATTTATGGTATCATATGACATCAGTGTGCTGCCTTTAATCAGCATGCATCAAAGGAAACACAGAATTTGGAAAATAAGACTAATTACAGTGGAATTCCTCAGTCTGCAACCACTCTATTTTTTTGTTTTGATCAGCCAAAAAGTAACTCCTATCAACTCTGGTCCCCAGCAGAAGGTAATAAAATTACCTAACAGGAGGAGTCTTAAGGGTTTTTCTGAAAGTCAGAATGGACTAGGAGTTCCTGAATGAATGCTGGGAAGATTTAAGACCAAGAGAGAGAAAAATAACATCTGTATAAAGGAGAGTTTTAGAATCTGAGTTCATACAGAGGATATATATGTTAAAAATCACAACTTTTCTTTGATGTTATATTGTAAAAATATTAGTAAAAGAGATAACAGGTTTTTTTTAATCATTTGAAGAAACACTTTAAAACAACATGTAAGACATTGTTCATCTAGACCAGGAGTGGGGAACCTGTGGCCTTGAGGTCACATATGACCCTCTAGGTCCTCAAGTACAGCCCTTTGATTGAATTGAAACTTTATAGAACAAATCTCCTTAATAAAGATTTGTTCTGTAAAACCTGGATTCAGTCAAAAGGCCACACCCTAAGACTTAGAAGGTCACACGTGGCCTAGAGGCCTCAGCTTCCTACTCCTCACCCACTACCTCTGTCCCTGATCTAGGCACTAGTGATATAAAGAAAGAAAAGCAAAATAAGACTTGCTCTCAAAGAACATATTATCTACTGGTAAATGCAATGTAGAAAGTGATAAATAAATAAATACAAAATAATTTTGGGAGGGGGAAACAACAGCTAAGATGATCAGGAAAAGCTTCTTTGACGACACTATGTATGTATGTTTATATGTATGTATGTATATAAACAGATACATATATAAATTTATTTGTATATAGTTTATATATAAATTTATATTTATGTCTGTATAGCTATAGAGATCCTTATATCTATAGATATAAATCAACCTATATTTATCTGCAGATTGATCTATAAATAGATATGGAAATAGATATATGTGTGTGAGAGACAGGGAGAGGCAGAGAGACTATAGATGGGCTGCTGAAGGGATGGGGCTCCTTCATCAAAAAGGAAAATCCCATTGTTTTAGATTTTTAAAATATTTTAAAATAAATTTTTGTTTTTATGTCACTTGTTATACATCAGCCCTGTTTGTTCCCTAAAAGAATATTCTTATTTTATTTTCACAGTCTTAATAATTTGATGTTCTTAACCAGCCTGATGGACTTTATAAGTTACTATTATTGTCTTTAAAAGTCACTTTCATATATGGAATAGAAAATCTGAATAATTGGTAGGATCTCGAGCTTTTGTTGTCCTGTTATTGAGCAGACATTTCGTGTGATGTAGCACATAACAACCTGACTCATAAGTCAGAAGATTTGGGTTGTGATTCCAGCTCTGTCGCTTACTTTCCCTGGGACCTTGAATGAATTCCTTAACCTCTGAACCTTCCTCATTTGTAAAGTGGGGATAAATTGAATATCACAGGTCTTCTATGAAAATAAAATGAGGTGCTATGTGCAAAAGGGTTTTAAAGACTGAAAAGTGTTCATTAAATATAAGAGATGATAATGATCTAACTTGGCTCAGTTGGAAGGGTGCTGATGATGACTCTAACATGAAGTCAAGAAACAATTATGGTAAAATCCTGTCTCCAACACTATGTTAGGTGACTGGGTAGGTCACAGCCTCTCATCCTGTTTCCTTATCTGTAAAAGCACCTACCTTCAGAAGTTGTTGAGAGGATTAAATGGAATAGCATAGGTAAAAAGCACTTTGCAAACCTAAAAGGAATAGTGATGATGATGATGATGATGATGATGATGATAATGATGATATATTTATTTAGTTATTTCAAGAATAAGGACCGACTGTTGCTGAATGTGACACTTAGGAATATAAACAAAAAGAAAAAATATGCAAAGGAACTGACTTGTTAGAACTTGAATAAGTTGACAATTTAAACATCTATAATTAATAAAAATAGTACATTAATATATATGAGAAAAAAACTTGGGCTAGTATAGAAAAAATGTTACTGTGACACCAGAAAAATAGATTTGAAGAATTGAAACTTTTATATGTATGTGTATACACATGTGTATATGTAATTGTTTATGAATCGGTAAAATAATGTACAATTTTAAAAAGCAATTTCATAAGATGAATATTTTACATTGCCTCTTAAAACAGTCTTTTCAAAGCCATTGTACTTTGATTTATGAGCATATATTCTCCATAGTTAGTGAGCTATTTTTCTCTTTGCTTAAAAAATTAATGTTCAAAATGAAAAAAAAAACATTTTCTAGAAGTGGTAGTTTCTGGAAAAACGTACTTGAACAAGGTAAGACCTATGTGTATCCCTAAGTAGTCTTTCTTTTTTATTTAAAATGACTGTAACTATTGAAATATATTAGATTTTCACTTATTTTTACCTAAAGAAGAAAAAATAAAGTTCTATTCCAAATTTCCTCCTCTCATTGAATTTCATATATACCTTATGTCAAGACAGATAAGGAGAAGGTCCCTAGCCTATTGAGTGAACCTTCTTTTGAGGATTTAGGGAGAGACAGGGACAATAACTATACAGCATACGGAGACATGAATGGTTTGCAATCTTGAGGAATATACATATCAGTGAAATCACAGATCCAAGAAAATGTAATTTTGTCTTCTGTAAAATTCTGCTTCTTGAGAATCTATCTATAGATTGGGAGGTGAGGAAAGTAGAATGAGGGTAATAATTGTAAAGCACTTTAGCAAAGTAATACCCTGTTTATATTTATCAAAAATCTTGTAATACTATTTTGCTTTGGGACATGATCACTTAAGCAAAGTTGATCCTTTTTTGTAGTTTCAAGAGCTGTGCTTTTTTGGAAGGATGGTTATAGGGCTAATGTACTTTGTAATCCAGAGGAGAAAAATAATATTATCTCTTAGCATTTAATTTGGAGAATCAATTCAAGACAAATTTGTATTGTTGTTTGTCAAATGCTGTTTGTGGAATTTGTAAATTTTAAAGAAACATTGCATAGGAGATTTTTGCTACAGAAAGCCCAATTAGTTTATTTTAAAATACTGCCTGACAGAGGATACTCTGATTTCTCATGCCAAAATAAATAAATAAGTCATTTTTCCGGTAGTCTAAAATACCCAACCTGTAACAGGAAGAGAAAAAAAAAAGTAGGTTGAATTAAATGCAGACATGTAAAATTCCTTTATTTGGGACTGAATATATTTTTCAAAGTTAATGAGTTTCCTTTTGTATTGTTTGGGCAGGAGGAAGCACTTCATGGATTTCGGGTGAGTGACTACTTTGAATACATGGAAAACCTGGAACAGAACTATAGGCCCATGCTACTGCAAGACATGAAGAGCATTCGAGTGCAAAGCACGTAGCTCCAGAGAACTAGCATTTCAATTTCATGTTTTAGTTGCTCTTAAAGGGCTACTGATTGTTTTATATTGGTATCCATAAAAATTCACGCTTTGTGAATGCACATATTGTAAAATCAATAATGAGGGTTTTGTGAATTTAGTATGTTCAGGAAGGCATTATCTCAATTGGTGACCTGAAATGAATTCATTTTTCTAGGCTGGTTTACAATTGCCAATAGATTGCATTAGTGCCAGCCCTAGCTTTCTTGTGGTCTTTATTTGTGTTTTCTGGGAGTGAATCCCAAACTATACCACCTTATTCCAGTCTGGTCTTAGCCATCTAACTGAAAAATTTTAATGAGTTTGGTAATAAAAAGCTGTATTGAAAATAATCATCTTGCTAGCTTGTATGTGTCCATAGAGATAAGACAATTGTTCTCTCTATTCATGGCTCTCATTGTAGAAGAGTCTGATCTTTATTCTACATGTGGAGGAAAAGAGGACAGGGACACACTAATGTCTCATTACCTAATTATTTTCTGAAAGTTGGTATATGACACCAAGATCCATGTAAAAAGTTTCATATGAAAATCTCTAGTCTTCTTATTTTGAAGTTAAATTGATTATTCCATCCTGATGAACATCCTACTATTGTTCTTTGACATGTTTTCTTTAGTGATTGATCTGATTTGGATTGCATTTGAAGTAGGAAATCAAAGCATTGATTTCTGAATTAATTTAAGTGAAAACATCATTTTTCTTTTATTTGAATGGAAGTCTATCCTTAAGGAAAATTTGCCTGAACAAGTATGACCCAAAAGCTTATTCCAATTTATTTTCATGTAACATAACTGTCATTGTGTTTCTTTTTTATGAAGAGCCTTTAGAGTATAAAAGTGCACATTAAATAGCCATTATTTTCAATAGAACCTTCTGTATTAAATAAAAGTTGTCCAGTAGTAATATCTTGTTTTTAAGTTTAACTTGAACGATTTTGCTGTGGGCTCTTCTACCTAGCCTCCTACTTTTTAAAAAATGGTTTACAACAAATGTTTTTTTTTTTCTTTTTTGTACAAGAAAGAAATGGTATGAAGCATGATGACTTGTATAATATTCAGTTCTGTGTGATTTTACACTGTTAGAACATCAGACTACCAAAATCAGGTTTTATGATGTACATGGTAATATGACCGTGACAAAATGTTCTTCTTACGAGGTAGCAATAAAGTCTATCAAAAAAAATAGAGTAAGTTAACTTGATATCCTGTGCATTTTATCCATGACTGGTATGAATTTAGCTAGAGCGTCCTGTAGATGACCTAAAACACACAGCTTTGTCTACTTTCAAATTTAATTTTCAAAACCTATTTCACAGAACCTGTAATACAAGTTTATGGTCCCCTTTCTTCCCATTCTATTCCTGAATTATTGTTGTTGGTCCTAAGAAACTTGTGGTGCTTTATTTCTTTTTAAAAGCAGCTCCACAGTAATTGGAAATATGAAATGGAAAAAGAAGAAACAATAAATTAATTTTAGAATGTTCATTGCTGCTTTTGATTGGAAACTGAGGTAGGACATAATACACAAAAATTGCACTTTTAGAAAGCTGACTTCAGCTAGAGCCAGGAGGCGAACTTTAATTTTCACTGGAAAAGTAAGGAATGCTAAGTGAATAACTGCCTAGTTATTTGGTTAGTGTAAGGCAGTTAAAAGATATTCTAGCCCATGTGGCAGCTATTGTGAATTTACTTTGTATGAGTTATTTAGTTTTTATCAATGTAATTTGGAGAAAAAAGTGAGTATGACCCACTTTTTTATTTACTTTTTTCTTTTCTTTTTGATTATTTAGGGTTTGTAAGGACCCTGAAGTCAGGAGGACCTAAGTTCAAATATGACTTCAGAGGTTTACTAGCTGTATGATGCTAGGCAAGTCACTTAATCCTGTTTGCCTCGGTTTCCTTTTCTGTAAAATGAATGAAATGTAAAGAGAATGAAATAGCAAACTACTGCAGCATCATTGCCAAGATAACCCCAAATGGGGTCACAAAGACTTAGATATGACTGAAACAATTGAACAATAACAATCCCCTAAGACAGGATCAATATATATTTCCTTTTTCTTTCTTTTTTTGTATAAAGTACTTGATACGCTATGATTCAGTTATAATAAACCATAGTTTATGACATAACATGTAATCATTGGTGAATTTTTTAACAATAACATTTACAATTGTGGATAATTACTCTCACATACTTCATGCTGATAGTTATTTAGATATGAAATCAAAGAAATTCAACATGGGTACCCTGATGGAATATCTTCTCTGTACACTTAAGAGAATGGTTAAGCATGGAGTGTTTTAGATGGCTGGTTTTATGTTTCCTAGAAAGGAAAGAAAATCTTTCCCATTCCATTTTCATCCCTACCAATCTGTCCACATGATTGTTTAACTAATTAGATCAATTAGAAAGGATTGATATATATATATATATATGTACTATATATTATATTGTTATTATATATTATATATATACTATATATTATATTGTAATATATTAATATATCATATATATTAATATAATATATAGCTATACAAACATAGCTATATATTACTCATACCAGTGGAGAATCATAGAATCAACAATGTAATTGCATATTTTAAAGAAAGTTATGTTACTTGTTTATACATACACATCAAATACAGTATAGTCTTTTTCCTACGTTGAAGAGTATTCTATGTTCTAGATCAGTGGTTCTCAACCTTCCTAATGCCGCAGCCCTTTAATACTCGTATGTAGGCGTATCTGCATGGGTCCGACCTCTTGGATAGAGGAGTAGTGTCTCAGTTCCTAAGTCCATCAGAAATATGTGTTTTCTGATGGTTTAAGCGGCCCCTGTGAAAGGGTCATTCAACCCCCAAAGGGGTCTGTTCTAGATCCTTTGTTTTTATATGGGAGAACCAGTTTCTAAGAAAGTCACATAAAGGATAGGAACAAATGTATGTATTTAAAAAGAAAGGAGAAGAAGAGGGTCATGTGACCAACAAAATAAAAGACTAGACTTTTTTCAGGTCCCATTAACTGAAGAAAAAACAGAAGACATTATTCACCAGTTGTCAAGCAATTATAACTAACAGGAGAGCCCAACAACTTTTTCCTCAGCATTTTCATTTAGTGATCAAATATCTTCTATCCCCCCAAAAAAAACTTCCAATGTTTTTATTGATGAAACTGTTCGTGATTTTCTTAATTATTTAAGCTTGAAACTCTGGAATCATGTTTAGTGTCTCCCTCTCCCTTATTCCTGATTGTCAGTTACCAAGATCTGCCTATTTTTCCTTTATGACACCTCTCTGATATGTAAAGTCCTTTCTGTTTCATTATCATTATTTTAATCCAGGCCATCTCATGTCCCATATGGATCACTATCAATGTCATTTTACTGTTCTACTGTACTCCTCTTTCCAATCTACCTTAACAATTGATCCTTCTAATTCCTGGTTTTCCTCATATCAGTCTCCCTTTTCACTAAACATTTTAGCCTAGTCTTTCACACCAATCACAGTGTGCCCCCAGCCAGCCTTTCTAATTAAAAAGAAAAAAAATTAAGTTTTAGCTCTGATTTAAATCCTATTATTCCCCTAGAATTATAGGACCTAGAGCTATACAAATCACTTCCTTGGCTGAGTTGGGGCAAATAATTTAAACTTGCGGGGCTTCAGTCTCCATGTGTACAAAATGAAGGGTTGAATCATATTCTCACTGAGATGTCTTCCAGTTCTGAATTCTAAGAAATTGGTGACTTACTATAAGTCATCAAATGGGCATACCAACATCCTTGTTGTTTTCTCTTCACATGGAATGACCTCCTTGTTTCATCTCTGTCTTTTGAAATCCTAACCCTGTTCAAGATTCAGTTCAAGTCTCTCCCCCAATGCAACTTCCTGAGAATTTATAGTATTTATCATCTAAATGATTTATTTGCACTTCATCATAGTACCACATATGATTATTTCATATTAACTCACAATTTTAACTTTTAATTCATATATTGCTAGATTATAAGATCTTTGAGAATGTAGAACATTTTCATGGGATTTTTTTTGTATTTCCCACAACATAAAGAACTGAGTGTTATGCACAAAATAGTAGTTTATAATTATTTGTTGAATGAAATACTAAAGGACTCAAAGTTGTACATTTACAATGTCTATCTCTTTTTCACCTTGAGTTGTCAAAGTCAACTAAGAACACTTTATCACTAGAGTAGAAGAATCAAGATAAAAGCTAATTTTCTCTTTGATATAGCCAGAATTGTTGATTAGGTTCCCTGATCAGCCCACAAAAGCCTCTTTAATTCATCACATAAATGAAATAACCTGCTTTTGTTTTCTGCTATTTAAAAATGCAAATATGGCGTCAGGGCTAGCTTTGCTGCCTAATTACCATTTTAGAATATTATTTCTATAGAGAAATTTATTCTACCTTCAAATGACTGCCGTACAAATGAATTTTGGTACTCTTGGTCAAAATCATAAGTCTAGTGTTTGACTCCCCACTATAACGTTTTTAAAGTGACCTTGAAAAAGACACATTAGCTCTCAATTTCAAATTTTTCATCAGTAAAATGAGGATATTAGTCATACTACTTAGCATAGTTGGTTGTGAGAAAAGTGTTTTGTAAAACTTTTAAGCGTTTATTTGTGTTTGTAAAACATTTTGATTGACTTGGTGCTGTGGGAAACATTACAAATATATTTAACATGAAAATAGCTTTTACTAAAAAAAAATCTATATAGTCTTCATGCACTGAGACTGGTCTGTGGACTTGTGTTCTCTTCCACTCTGGAGAGACACTGAGACTAATGGCAGCTGTTGCTGTTTCTTCTGGTGTTGCTGTTGTTGTTTGTCCTTCATTCTTGAAGAGGACCATGACATCAAAGGAATGATGACATGGCATGCAAGTGAATCAGATTTAAGTGAGGAAGAGCTGCGCGAAGTCACCAGCCTCACTTTCTCCTCCAGAGCAATATGGGTCCAGTGGCAAGATATCGATACAATGGGAGACCTTGGCCTTTTCAAACTAAGGTCTTTGACAGCTCTTAATTTGACTAAGGCAATGTTCATTTAGTGATTAAGGCTAGGTAAGAAATGAGGAAGATAATGGCCTCTTGAACCTAGTTTAAAACAAAAATCAGTCTGGGAAGGGAAGACTTTAAGTGTTTCAGGCTAAAACACAAACAATTGCTATTTACATTCACTCTCTGTCAATCTGGGCCCAAACAATGACCAAGTTGGTTTGGCCTGGGACTTTTGTTGGCCAATCAGTGAGAGTCAGAGTGATTTGGGTTTGAAGCATGGTCCTTCAGAAAAAAAAAAAAAAATCTAGCCAGTAATGATACCCTATGTGGGCAGAGAGGGAGGGGAGGAAAGAAAGAAGGAGCCGAGAGGGGGTGTTGCCTTTGGTTTCACCCTTTTCTCCAAAAAGGAGAGGAACTAAAGCAGGAAAAGTCCATTTCTGATGCAGGTTAGTCTCTATCATAATGAGGATGAATCCCAGAGAACAGCAGAAATTTAGCCTTGTGTTCACCACTTCCTTTTTTTGGCTGAATAATGGGATTTGTATTCCAATAGATCTAGAATCTCACTGAAGTGGTACTCTCTCTATGTGAGACTCCCATTTCCTTCCATAAATCCAAAGCAGAAAGTCCACATAATGTGCTGGGGGGCCTCTTTTGGTATTCTTTGATATTTTGCAGATGTCAGTGAACCACATGGTATATCTTAACAGTAATCTTCCATTAAACAATTAGAATAAAATACATTTATAGCATGCTTCCTATTCTTATGCAAAAGTTTTAGTTTTGTTAGATATTTTTATTGTCTAGATTGTATCTACAGATAATGATTTAGGTAAGTCTTTTTGGATTATTTTTGTACTCTCCATTAATGAAGGAGAAATAATATTGAAATAAAAAATATTTCATTTGTGATTTGAAAATATTACAAATGCAGTCTTTTTTTTTTTGCTTTTTGGAGGGGGAAGGCAGGGAAATTGGGGTTAAGTGACTTGCCCAAGACACTGCTAGTAAGTGTTAAGTGTCTGAAGTCAGATTTGAACTCATGTCCTCCTGACTCCAGGATGGGTGATCTATTCACTGCACCTCAAACACAATCTTTATTGTGGAATATGTTAATCTGTAACAATTACATTTTCTACAAAGTAATGGCAAAGAATGATCACTTTAAGTTAGTGCCAATATATTTATTTAACTGATGAGTTTAAGTAGGGTCAAAGGATTTAGCCTCACATAAAACCTGAATTTTTAGTTCTAGCAATATCTTAGCCTCTAAAATCAGTTAACTCATTTGGCCCAATTCCCACCATGTATTCTACTACTGGCAACTGGCCACCATGCAAGTCTTTACACCATGGAATTAATTGGAGTGTCATGTTTGCTAATAGAGTGTATTTGAGATACAATGGAGGAGGCACTTATTAAAATGTTAGCTGTTAAAATTTGATCATCTAATCTATTTAAACATTGATCTATCATCAGAAAATGTAGCAGTCCTCCTTTATTCCTTATCTTATTCACATTTGTTATTCCTAAATACCAAAGTTTTAATTCCTTTGTTGAATCCCTCAGCTGTCTTCCTTTCACTTTTTTATCAAATATAATTAGGACAAAAATAAATTTTATAGCCATATGAATGAAGGCAAAATACTTCCAAAGTTTCCTTTTTCTGTAGCAATCTCACCAAATGGTTTCTTTATACACTATCATGAAATGCTTCTGATCAGAAGATACCCTTCTCAGAAGAATGACATTCAAGATAAAGTTGAGGAAGTGATAAATATGAAAACAGAACATGTATTTAAACACTTATTGGTTTAACAATCCACTCTTGGTAGTTCACAAAAGAATTTAAAAGAAAAGTTGTTTTGTTTTTCAGTCATACACTTTCACTTATGGAAGCAGTTCTCATTTGGTTCTTTTGCAACCTCCATAAGGTAAGAAGGCTAATCTTCCTGCTTACTCTACACTACCAGCTAGCTGCTCTGCCTCCATAACAATGATTCTGGACCCTCCCTCCCCAATAATTGAACAAACCCTATTTCTTATGCCCCAGTCTCCCTTGTTTCCATCCCTGCCCCCAACCTATCTCCTCCAATGTTCCGTTCCTTAGCTATAAAACCTTCCATTGTTCTCTAGAATTTTCCATAGATAAGAAACTTGATTTCATCTTAAAATTTTACCTTTCTCACTCCTTCCAACTTATAAATTCTGCAGCCTATCTCTCTCTTGATGACTCAATTTCCCTCATTACCTTTTCCAGTACTGGTTGTATTTTTACTGAAGCACCTAACTCATCTGGTAAGGAAGTTGAAATACTCTTTGTTCCCCCTTGCCACTTACATACTTTCACCACCTTCACTCAGTAACCAGGGGTTTATTCAATTCATATTTATCACCTAATTAAGACTCTTATAGTTCTTGTCTCCTGATCTCCAGTACACTTTCCTTCCTTTCTCAATGATTTCAGTGCCTGGATCACAACCTTTCTCTCCCCCCATTCTAGGAAACTTGAACATACATATTGATACTTCCTCAAACATGCCAAATTCCCAGTTACTTAGTTTATTCATTTCCCATTTCTCTACCACTTCTTTACTCCACTTCACCTACGTTTAGAAATGGACTACCATTGATCTTGCTTTCATCCACAAGTTTTCTACTGCTATCTTAATGAGCTCAGAAATTATTTTATTTGTTCATAATTTGCAGCCATTCCACCTTTCCCTCTGCCTTGCAACCCCTAATCTCATTCTTTGTCCTCATTGTGACCTCCAAATCTCTGCATCACTCAATTCTTTCCTAGGCCATCATGCTGCACTGAATATATTCTTCTCTATTCCCTGAGCATTTCTCTGTACTTGGCTACAGTCTCTTTACTTTCCTGCCCATCTTTCAATTTTTTTTTCTTCCTCCACTAGCTTTTTAAAGTATTTCTGCTACCAAGATAGGCACGCTATAAAGTTCTATATGTGACTCTCCTCAACTTTTTCTTTACTATTGCCTTTAGCAAGCTCATTCACTCTCATGAATATAAGTGGCTCTTATGTGGATGTCAATCAATATTACTGATTTTTATTTCTCCCCATGAGTTCAAATAATATTGCTTAGGGTCCCAGGGTCCCCTCTGGATTTAACATGTCCAAATATGAACTTATTATCTTTCCCTCAAAACCTGTCTCTTCTATTTTTGTTCTATTTCTGTTGATAGTGTTATCATATTCCATCATACCTTAAATTGTGAACTCCTTGAGGGCAAGAACTGCCTTTTGCATCTTTTTGTATCCCCATTATTTAACACAATGCCTGATACATGGTAGGCACTTAAATGCTTATTGACTGATTGATCCCCAGTCACCCCAATTTAAAACAGTGAAATCTATTCCTCTTGCCTCTTCACCCCTTATATCTAGTCAAATGTCAATTCATTCAACTTCTGGAAAATCTCTCTTATGCATTCCCTTTTTTCCATTCCAATTGTTACTGCTCTAGTTCAGGTCCTCATCACCTGGACTTGAGCTATTCTTCAGAGTGATTTTTCTGCCTCTTCAATCCATCTACCCAAGTAATTTCCCTAATGATCAGGTCTAATTGCACATCTTATTCTCCAAAACTTCTAGTTGTTACTAATTGCTTATCAGATACAGTAAAAATCTTATCCTGGCATTCACAGAATTACAAAATCTCAGATTTGCAATATTACCTCAGCAGCCATATGATCTAACCTGTGCTGACAAGGAACCTTCATTAAGTCATGGGTTCATCTTCCAGTGGCTGATCAAGGGCACAATGGAGGGGAAACCTATTTCCTCCTTCTATTCCTTTTGGGACAGCTTTAATTGTTAAGGTTTTTTTTTTAATTGACATCAAGCCTAAATTTGCTTCTTTGCAATTCCTGTCCATTTCTCTTAGTTTTACTTGCTAAAGCCAAACAAAACAAGTCTGATGTCTTGTCTGCATCACAACTCTTCAAATGCTTGAGTGCAGTTGTTATGACTGTCCCTCCCACCAATCTTGTCTTCTCCAAATTGGATAAGTTCCATTTTAAGAATCTCATCTCAGGAGCCAAGATGGCAGCATAGAAGTAGGAACACTCCAGAAGCTCCCACGTAATCACTCAAATACCCATAAAATATGACTGTAAACAAATTTTAGGACTTCAGAACTCACAAAATTATAGAAAAACACATCTCTTACTGAAGGCAGCTTGGCAGGCAGGACAGGAAGTGCTCATCGCAGCACGCTGGGAGGCAAAACCAGCCAGGAATGAAACCACAGCTTGACCCTGGGGTGGTCAGGACAAGCAACAGCTGGAGCCTTCAGGAGAGTGGATCAGTGGCAGCTGTGGCGATTTCCAGACTTATCAAGCCATAAGGAATAAGGACTAAGTCAGTGGTTCTCAACCTTCATAATGCTGTGATCCTTTAATACTTCTATGTGGACATATCTGCATGTGGCCGGACCTACCTGGAGACAGATAGAGGAGTGGTGTCTTAGTTCCTAAGACCATCAGAAATATGTGTTTTCTGAATGGTCTTAGGCGACCCCTGTAGCCTCTGTGAAAGGGTCATGACACAGAGGTTGAAAACCGCTGAACTAAGTGAAAGGTTAGTGGAACTTGACTAAATTTGGGGGAGAAGGTCCAGGCCTGCTGCTCCTTCCAAATGGCTACTTCAGAGCTGCAAGCCTGCAGACTGCAGGAGGGCCAAGCAATCATTCAGGTGCTAAGTACTCTTGCTGTAAGTGGCCTGGATCAGGATCATGGTCTTGGGTGGTGGTCCTGGGGTGGATTTTCAGTGAGCCAAAGCTGGTGGGGGCTGCAGCGGCTTCCTAATAGCTCTGGCAGCTGCAAAACCCCCAGCAATTTGGGACAGAGATTTTCCCTCTGGAAGCACAGTTCCACAAAGCTAAAAAGTCAAGTAATTCACTGGCGACATAAGCAGGCAAAGGAAGCAAAGTAAGAATAGCAGTCCAACTTCAGATTCCTTTTTTTGGGAACTAAAAGCTTCAAAGCCTGGAACGGGAAGAAGACAACACAATCAGAATTCCCACACCAAAAGCTTCCAAGAAAAATGTAGACTGGTTAAAAGCCACAGAGCAGCTTAAGAAGGATTTTGAAAACCAAATAAGAGAAGTGGAAGAAACATTAGGAAAAGAAATGAAAACAATGCAAGAAAATCATGAAAACAGGGTCAACAACCTAACTGAAGAAAATAATACCTTAAAAAATAAATTAACACAAATAGCAAAAGAGGCCCAAAAACCCAATGACAAGGAGCATGCCTTAAAAAGCCAAATTTGCCAGATGGAAAAAGAATCTCCAAAGCTTTCCGCAGAGAATAATTCCTTCAAAATTAGAGTGGAGCAAATGGAAGCAAATGACTTTATGAGAAATCAAGATACAGAGGGCAAAATAGAACTTGAAAGAATTCACCAGTCACCTCTTGAAAAAGGTCCCCAGAAGAAAACTCCTAGGAATGTTATTGCCAAATTCCAGAGTCCCCAGATCAAAGAGAAAATATTACAAGCTCAAAACAGGAAAATGACAAATGCTGGAGAGGATGTGGAAAAATTGGAACACTAATGCATTGTTGGTGGAGCTGTGAATTGATACAACCATTCTGGAGAGCAATCTGGAACTATGCCCAAAGGGCTATAAATAATTGCATACTTTGACCCAGTAACACCACTTCTGGGGTTGTATCCAAAAGAGATCATAGAAGCAGGAGGAAGACCCATATGTACAAAACTATTTATTGCAACTCTCTTTGTGGTGGCAAAAAACTGGAAATTAAGGGGATGCCCATCAAATGGGGAATGGCTAAACAAACTGTGGTATATTAATGTAATGGAATACTATTGTGCTATAAGAAATGGGAATGAGATGGACTTCATATTTACCTGGAGAGGCTTATACAAATTGATGCTAAGTGAGAAGAGCAGAACCAGAAAAAACTTGTACACAATCACAGACACATCATATGTGTAAGGACCAACTTTGATAAACTGGAATCTTCTCAGCAACGCACAGCTATAAGACAACTCTACAAGTCTCAGGATAGAAGGAGATACCTATATTCAGAGAAAGATCTAGAAAGACCAGAGTTCAAATGGAGACTGAAGCAGTCTACATGCTATCGCTCTTTTGTGTGTTTGGTTTTGTTTCCTTTTTCCTATTGTCCACTCCCTTGGTTATAACGCTTCCATACAACCAGATTAATGTCCAATGTGAAAGTATTTGTAGATTCTATACTTGACTGCATGCTGCCATGTGGGGTAGGGGGAAGAGGGAGGGGAGAAAACTTGAAATTCAAGGGACTCTGCATCTGAATCTTGTAAACTAAAAGTAAATAAACAAATCAATTTAATTTTAAAAAAAAAGAAAATATTACTAACTGCCAAGAAGAAACAATTTGAATACTGTAGAAACACAATTAGGATAACCCAGGATTTAGCAGCTTCTTCTACATTAAGGGATTGAAGGGCCTAGAATATGATATTCTGGAAATCAAGGGAGCTAGGATTAAAAGCAAGAATCACCTACCCAAAAAAAAACTGAGTATAATGTTCCAAGGAAAAATATGGTCATTCAATGAGGTAGAGGATTTTCCAGCATTCTTGCTGAAAAAACCAGAACTGAAAAGAAAATTTGACACTCAGATACAAGAAGCATAAGAAGGTAAGCATGGAAAAGAAATCATAAGGAACTTATAAAGTTGAATTATTTATATGCCAACATGGAAAAATGATAATTGTAACTTATGAAACTTTTCTCAGTATGAGGGTAGGTGAAGAGAATTCAAATGTGTGCATGTATGTGTATATATGTATATGTATATATACATATATGTGTGTATATATGCTTATATATGCGTATATATGCTTATATACATATATGCATATGAATACATATCTGAGTATGTGTGTATATGGGTACTTAGAGGGCACAGGATCAATTGAATAGGAAGGGATGATACTTTAAAAGGTGAAATTGTGAGGTGGAAGAGGAATAGAATGAGAGGGAACAGGGAGAGAGAAAATGGGGTTAATCATCTCTTATAGAAGAGGCAAGGGATAACTGTTACAATGGAGGGGAAGAACAGGAGGGCATAAGAGAAAGGGTCAACCTTACACTCATTGAATTTGGCTTAGGGAAGGAATGACATAAACTCTAAACTGGGTATCTTGCCATACAGCAGAGTATGGGGGATGGGGATGAAAGGGGGGTTGATGGAGGAGAGCCCAAGGTGGGAGGGAGGGTTTCTGGAAGCACACACTTCTGTAAAGGCACAGGGACAGGGTAGAAAATAGAACAAGGGGGTGGGGAGTGGGATAGGGAGGAAGGACAAATAATCAGTCTCTCACAATATGTCCATTCTGTAAATGTTCTGTGTAACTACACATGTACAGCCTGTATTGAATTGCTTTTCTTTCCAGTGTGGGTGGATAATCAGGGCTGAAGGGAAAGAATCTAGAATTTAAAGTTTTATAATCAAATGTTAAAAAAATATATGTATATATTATTATTATTATTATCATTATTATTATTATTAACTACATGCAACTGGGAATTAAGATATACAGGCCCTGGGGTAGGGAGATCCAGCTTGCCCTACCAGAAAATCAGAGGGGTGATGGGGGAGGACATAGCAGAGAACAGATTGGGGGAGGGGTTATATAGTGGAATGGCTCTTTAGGGGTGGTTGGTTGGGGAAAGATGAGGAGAAAATTTGTAACTCAAAATTTCATGGAAATGAATGATGTAAACAAGAAAATAATTAATTAAAATAAAAGAATCTCATCTCTAGGAACCAAGATGGTGGAGTAGAAGCACAAACTTGGTGTGGGCTCCAGCTCCAAGTAATTCCAATGCCTGTAAAAAAAAAATTAAACAAATTTTAAAGCTACAGAACCCACAAAGTGATGGAGAAAAACTAATATCCTACTGAAGACAGCCTGCAGGCAAACAGGAAAGATTTATTGCAGCATGCTGGGAGCTAAGCACAGTCCCACAGAGCCATGTGGTTCCAGGCCCAGGGAGGCTCCGACCAACAATGGCCAGAACAGACTTCAGGAGAGTGAATAACCAGCAGTTGTGATTTCCAGAATTATCAACTTATAAAGACCAAAGACAAAGGAAAAGGTCAGTGTGGAACATTCTTGAAACAGGGAGGAAGGAAAAGAAGAGTGTGGTCCAGCTGCTGTCCCCAGGTGGTGGTTGCTGCTGTGGAGAAGCTGGTGGTGGCTGCTGCTGTGCCACATGGCTGCCTCAGGAGCTCCTGGCCTGCAGATTGTAAGGGGACCAAGTGACCATTCAGAGGGTAATAGCTCTTGCTTTGACCTTCTAGGATTCAGAACATGGTCTTGGGTGGTGGTTCTGCAATGTGTGATCAGTGAGCCAGAGCTTGTGGGGTCTGTAGAGGCAGTGCCCTCCTAATAGCTCTAGCAGTTGTGAAAACCCCAGTGATTTGGGACAAAGCTCTCTCCATTCTGGAAGCAGAGTTCTACTGTGGCAAAAAGCTCAAGGGTCAAGTAATTGGCTGGCAATATGAGCAAGCACAGGAAGCAGAGACAATAGAATCCTGTTTTGGGGACAAAAAGGATCAAGGCATGGGTCAGGAGGAAGACAATGAAGTCAGAACTCCTGCATCAAAAGCCTCCAAGAAAAATATGAACTAGTTACAGTCCATGGAGGAGCTCAAGAGGGGTTTTGAAAATCAAGTAAGAGAAGTGGAGGAAAAATTGGGAAGAGAAATGAGAATGATGCAGGAAAATCATGAAAAGCAGGTCAAAAGCCTGCTAAAGGAGACCCAAAAATACACTAAAGAAAATAACACCTTAAAAAATAGATTAACTTAAATGGCAAAA
This sequence comes from Pseudocheirus occidentalis, assembly GCA_028646575.1. Taxonomy (NCBI): domain Eukaryota; kingdom Metazoa; phylum Chordata; class Mammalia; order Diprotodontia; family Pseudocheiridae; genus Pseudocheirus; species Pseudocheirus occidentalis. Next base: position 280,812,847 of record CM053593.1, on the reverse strand, counting down.
GAGGCCCAAAAAGCCAATGAGGAGAAGAATGCCTTAAAAAGTCAAATTTGCCAGATGGAAAAAGAATTTTAAAAGCTCACTGAGGAGAATAATTCCTTCAGAATTAGATTAGAGCAAATGGAAGCTAATGACTTTATGAGAAATCAAGATACAATTAAACAAATCCAAACAAATTTTAAAAAATAGAAGGCTATGTCAAATATCTCATTGGAAAAACCATTGACCTGGAAAATAGATCCAAGAGAGATAATTTAAAAATTATTGGACTACCTGAAAGCCATGATCAAAAAAAGAGCCTACACACCATCTTTCAAGAAATTCTCAAGGAAAATTGCCCTGATATTTTAGAACCAGAGGGCAAAATAGAAATTGAAAGACTTTACTGATCGCCTCTTGAAAAAGATCCCCAAAAGAAAACTCCTGGCAATATTATAACCAAATTCCAGAGTTCCCAGGTCAAGGAGAAAAATACTGCAAGCAGTCAGGAAGAAACAATTTGAGTGTTGTGGAAACACAATCAGGATAACACAAGACAAAGCAATTTCTACATTAAAGGATTGAAGGGCTTAGAATATCATATTCCAGATATGGAGATAAGGAGCTAGGACTAAAACCAAGAATCACCTGACCAGAAAAACTGAGTATAACACTTCAGGAAAAATATGATCATTCAATGAAATAGAGGCTTTTCAAGTATTCTTGGTGATAAAAACCAGAGCTTAACAGAAAATTTGATTTTCATATACAAGAAGCAAGAGAAGCATAAGAAGGTTAACAGGAAAAAAAAGCATAAGGAATTTATTAAAGTTGAACTATTGACATTCCTACATGGGAAAATGATAATTTTAAGTCATAAGACTTTTCTCATTATGAAAGTAGTTGAAGGGAATACATATGTATGTATGTATGTATGCATAGGAGGGTGTATGTTTATATAAATCTATATGTGAGCATGGGCATATGTATATTCATGTATACATAGAGGGCAAAGGATGAGTTGATTATGAAGGGATGATATCTAAAAAATAAACTTAAGACATGAGAGGAATTTATTTGGAGAAGGAGAAAGGGAGAGATAGATGAGGGTAAAATATCTCATATAAAAGAGACAAGAGAAAACTGTTATAATGGAGGGGAAGAGCAGGAAGGTAAAAGGGAATAGGACACCTTACTCATTGAACTTGGCTTAAGGAGGGAATAACATACACATACAATTGGGTATCTTATTCTACAGGAAATTGGGGGATAGGGGATAAGAGTGGGGATGAAAGAAGGGTGGGCAGATTGGGGGAGAGGATAGTTATAAGCAAACATTTTTGGAAAGGGTTAGGCTCAAAGAAGAAAATTATAGTAAGTGGGGAGTGGGATAGGATAGTTAGTCTTTCACAATATGAAATGATTTGGGTAACTACACAGGTACAGCCTATATTGAATTGCTTATCTTCCAGTAGGGGCAGGTGAGGAGGGAAGAAGGGTAAAAATCTGGAACTGAAAATTTTAAAAACAAATGTTTAGAAAAAATTTGTCTTTTACATGCAACTGGGAAATAAGATATACAGGCACTGGGTTACAGAAATCCATCTTGCCCTACTAGAAAGTTAGGGGAGGGGCTTCTGGGAGAGGATATGAGAGAACAGATTGACAGAAGGGATATTCAGTAGGCTTGCTGTTTTGGGGTAGGGGGTAGGGAAAGAGAAAGAAAAACTAACTCAAAATTTTGTGGAAATGAATGTTGAAAACTAAAACTAATTAAAATTAAAAAAATAAGAATCTCATCTCTAAATCACAGCATGTGAACTGAGTTTTAAATCTAAGGAAAACATTTTAAAAGATAGAAACAAGGCAAAAATGCATTACAGGAATGGGAGACAACCCATGCAAAGGTTTATAGGCAAGAAAAAGAAGACTGAGTTTGGGATACAAGTAAGCTAGCTTGACTATAAAAAGCTGAAATTTTGTTTTGTTTTTGTTTGTCCTAGAAACAATAGTGTTTAATTGAAAGGAAAGACATATAGGGAAATTTTAAGAGTCAGTGGTAGACCGTTTAGAAGCCATATTTTTGATTGGAGGGGCCTTTTCAAATCCCGTATCATGGGAGGCCAACCTACTCCATCTGCTCCTAAGGCTAATCTTGAGTGCATGTGTAAGTGTATCAACCACAACAGATGAGCACTATGTCAAAAAAAGTGCCCCTGAACTCCTCCACTCCAGAAATGTTTCAGTGAAATAGGTCAAAGCTATTTTTAAACCAAGTACATGCTCAGACCTAATCAATACTTAGTGGCTACCCAACATTCTCTAAAGGAGGGAAGGCAAGGACCCTGCCCTCCAGGAGCCTGCCATGAGAGTCAATGCAGACACAGACTTATATTGCAGTGGGTAGAACTCAAAATGATATAAAAGCTATTTCATGATGACTGAGACTTCATTACCTAGCTTCATTTTATTCTACTTCTCTGTAATTTGAACTTTTAAGAAAAAGGGACTGGCAGTGGAGAGGGTCAGGGGAGAGGGAGATTCATCAAGGAAACTGTTTCCTGGGATAAGGAATAAGAAACACTTGCCAGAGCCCTGCAAGGCAAGATTTGGAACCATTCCAGGGACTTTGGCAGGAATTTAAAGGCTATCAAATGCCCAGGCAGAATGGAAAGGTCATTTATCTGGGTCATTCTCAATTATTTTATTCTCTCAGAAGTCTGATTAGTATAGATCACTTTAGAAACCAGACCCTGTTTTTTCTCTGAGCCCATTTTGAAGAGTGTTTAGCGGAAACTACCACTAATTACTAGAGAGCATAAGTCAGAACTTAAAAGTTTTACATACTAAAAGAACAGAATACTCTAGTGAATACTTGACTTCAGGATAATAAGGCACTTCAGGAGTAAAGTTAAAAAAAGAATTCCACAGCATGAGCCGGGCATCTGGCTTCAGTTCTTCTCTCACAGAAACTCTCAGGAGCGTTTGAAGCATTAATAGTTTCTGCTTTGACTGAGTGGGCTGCAGGCAGGTGAGAACTACCAGAGGAGCAGTGTGACGAAGATGTTTTTTGCTTTCTGGAATGAGGAGAAAAAGATTAGTCAAGGCAAAGCAGGGGAAAGGAAATGATGCAGTCAGTTTCTTGAGCTGAATAGAACCATTTGGAATAACTAGAAAGGAGCAATGAGACTGATTTTCGCACATGATTTATGGAAGTCGCCTCATCACTTTGTAACCCTGTTTTACTTGTCTTAATTTTTAATTGACTGACTTTGATGAGTACATAGTTGTGCTATCCCTTGTGTCTGAGAGCCAAGGAGTCCAATAATGGAAGAATATTAGAACTGTATGGTTGTGGTGGTAAATGTTTTATGTTTAATCTGCATCAGTATATTTTCTCCATCACTTTCTTAAGGAAACATAATCAACAAAACAATAAAGAAAGCCCTGATTTGTAGAATTTTCTGAATTTTTGAGATGTAAATGCTCATATTGAAAATTTAGCTATGTTGGAATTACCCCAGTACACACCTGGGTGTAAGTGAACTTGTAAGTCCTGATCCAATCGCAATTCTTTGTCTTACAAGTAAATGAGTTTTGAGTTCCCCAAAAAGTGATTTTGCCCAAGGACATACACAATAAATAGAGTCTACGCTTAAACATAGCACATAGCACTCTTCCCACTATACCATGCCAAATCATGTGTCTTCTTTACCATATTTCATGATTTATAATAAAAGTTTAGAAAGAGCAATAGAACACTTGAGTCATTGGCAATGTGTACTTTCTTGTTAAACAGAGAAAGAACTGTGTTGATGATAGGCTAAAATAAATAAATAAATACTATATCAATCACATCATGTCCCCACTCTCCATCGGCCCCCCCAAAAATCAAAACACCAACAATAGATTGCAGTAATACAATTTTGAAAGAAAAAATATTTTCCATGAATAATCTCTCCTCCGCTTTTCTCTTCTGAAATAAGAATATTTAAGCTACCTTTAATAAAATGTGGACTGCTGAGAACTCATTAAAAGCAATTATTTATCTAATAAAACTTTGAAATGGTAACCTAAGAAGATAAAGTGACCTATGTAGGATACCAGACTATCATAAATAGACTCTCAAAGTTGCCAAAGGAAAGGAGAAGGAAATCTGGGTGTAGATGGTCTTATAAGTGACTTTTGTTGAATACAGGGTGTCCCAGAAGTCAAAATGCAATTTTAGGCTTAAAACTTTAAAAATTTAAAGCTGTTAAAACTGCATTGAGGCTTTTGAGGCACTCTGCATTTAAAGAACAATTTACCCCTATATTATATAAATTGTTTTCCAAGGTAAAGATAAAAAGCCATTACACCAAATTGCCTCTGTGAGACAAATATAATCATAAAATCAGGCTAACCCATGGACTGTTTTTTAAATGCATAATTAGATTCTTCCTAAAAATGACTTTGTACGGGCCTAGTTTGGGGCTAATATAGAAACTTAGATATGACCTATGAAAAGCAAAATGATATTGTCATTTATCATATGAAAACAGAGGAGGACATTTAAGAATATAGTGCTAGCCTAAGATATACCTAATATATGTGGTATACTAGGAACATAAACTAAGTAAGCAAAAAAATGACATTTTCCTCTGAAGTTTTATCATTGAACTTAATCATTTTTACTTTATGAAAAATTCTCTTTCCCTCATCTTAAAATGTAATTGCTATTGTTATTAAAATCATCTGTTTCATAAGTAGCTAAAATTCAATTTTTTGTAACATGGAGGTTTGCCTTGTTGTTTAGGACTGGGTTGGTGGTACCATTTTATTCCTTGTGTATATTTGGGGATGCTTGAAATTTCATCAGCAGCTAACCAGGCCAATCTATGACACATAGGTAACAAGTTTTCCAGATGATATGTAGCCACTCTAATGACACACTCCTGGCCACCACCCACAAATAATTGCAAGTGGGTTTGTGGGTGAGAGAGAAATATAAAAAGTGTCTCTAGAAAACTATAAAACTTTACCTTGCAAAAAAGAAAGCTTAGTTGGACTCTGAAAGGAAAGAGAGGCACAAAACTTCATAGGTTCAATCAGAACTTGATCCTTACCTTTAAGTGCCCCTTATAAAATAGAATGCCCATTCCTTGTGGCTTTTTAGTCCAACTTCATTACACTCACCATAGGTGTTTGGAGAAAGAATAGAAAAGACCAAACTAATGAGTTTCTGTAGGGCTGTAAATCTCCACAATGGCCACAAGCTATTACTATGTTGTTTTCGATAACAGCATAGACTACTTTTCCTCTGGGCCATCCCTGCTGGAAATAATTGCTGACATTAATGATACAAGATCCAAAATTTAATAAAGTGAAGTCTATGCCGTCATCTATCACAGGGCAAATATCCACTATCTTCTCTGCTATTACTAAAAGTTTCTTTAAATGTCTTAAGAAATTTTACTTTAGCCTGCTGATATATTTTAATGATAAGGAACTACCAAATCAAAATACATCATCACTCCCCTCTTTGATTTTTGTGAATAATGTTATATTCATGACATAAAAATCTATTTTTACTGCATTTTGAAGACAATCACACTAATTTGCTGCAAGTAGATAACATATAAACTTAGTAACTTCTCTTCTATGAAGTTCATACTTGCATGACACTGTTTTGAAATACAATGAAATATGTTGCCACCTAATAAAGGACTTGATGGAAATGGGATTTTCTGTGATTTCTATGGGATCCTTAGTAGGTTCCTTTTTACATTTTTCCCCCCTCCAATAAACCAGGGACATGAAAAAGCTTTGTGGTATTAGGGAATCTGACAAAGGTTCTCCATAATTTAATTACCTACTGGTAATGGTAATGGGATTTGAAGATCTTCCATGCCCCTTGTATTGGCAAGCAAACAGGTATTTAGCACCTTGTTTCAAGTTCATGATTGTGTCAAGTATTAAGATCCAGAACTTGTGAATCCCACAGCGGGATGAACTTGCCCGATGTAACAGAAAGGGCAGAACATGGAGAAGTTAATACCATATATAAGGAAAAGACCAAGCCAGAGAGCCAGAATTTCTTCTGAGAGCTGCTGAGAACTTCTGAGAGCCAGCCAGCATGTCTGGGAACAAGAACTACTGGGAGCTGGAACTGCTGGGAGCAAGCAGCATGGAGGCTGAGGAGCTACCGTGAGTGAGGAGAGGAGAATCCTTGCTTGAGGGAGTAAGAGAGGAGGATTCTTGATTGAAGGAGCCTGTTTTGTTTTGAAGGCTTGGGAACATGGGTGTTCACTGCATTGATTATGTATACCAACTTCATGATTACAGTAATGACTTTGATTTTCTGGTTTGGGGACTTGGTTTTCTGGTATTTGAATAAATGCTTTGGTTCTGTCCTCTGTGTGGAGAGCTTGTTACATTTTGTGATTCACAACTACACCAGCATACTCATAACCACCATAGGCAATGTGAATATCACCTTGTTATTACACTACAATAATTTTAAACCTCATAAAAGACATTATGAAATATGATTTATAAACTGACTTTAAATACCACTGCAAATGAGTTTTTAAAAATCAGTCTCCTTACTTTATATACAGACCTTATTTTTGACCCCTAGTGATATTACCCAGGTTGATCACACATCATTTTCATCAGTTATAGATCCAAATTTTATTTTTAGATTTTTCCCCAGAAATCAAATTAACCCTTAAAAGGCAAAAACTCGCCAGCAATGAAGATAGCTACCACAAACTCTGTAGGCAGTTGCAAAAACACAAAAATGTTTTGTTCCCTGGCAGCACTGTCAAAATAGGTGGCCAGTTCCCAGGGTGACTGGCTTAGGAAGAGATGAGACAATTAATTGGATGTGTGAATTTCAGTATGGGAATTCTGCTCTGGGAATACTGGTCTTGATACTTTATAAAAACAGTTCTCAACCTGTGGGTTGTGTTCAATTTTTAACAATGAAAATACATCCTGCATATCAGATAGATTCATAACAGTATCAAAATTACAGTTATGAAGTAGCAATGAAAATAATTTTGTGGTTGGGGGTCACCACAACATGAGAAACTGTATTAAAGGGTCACAGCATTAGGAAGGTTGAAAACCACCGCTTTATAGTCACACTTTGAAAAAAATAGGACAGCCATCTTAATACTGTGTGATCATGAAATACCTAACAAATCTTCATGGTAAAATGAAACTTATTTCTAGGTTCTAGATAGGGTCAGTCAGTCGATAAACATTTATTAAGTTCTTAGCATATTCTAGACACAATGTTAAGTACAGGGAATACAAAAAAAGGCAAATCTCTATAAGCTTTGTTTTTGTATCGAATGGAAAAAGAAAAAGGGAAAACTCCTCATATGTATATAATGTGTGTATGTAAAAATTAACCAACTAGATCATTTGTTAAGCACCTACTTTGCATTGTGTCCTGTGTTATTTATTTACTATGGATACAAATGCAAAAGTGAAATAGATTTTTAGAATCTATGTATATATATAAGACCACAGGATCATAGATTTTGAGGTGGGAGTTATCTCTGAAATGATTTTCCCCTTGTCCCCATTTTATAGATGAGGAAACTGAGGCCTAGGTTAATTTTAATAATTGTCAAACTCATGTAGGCAATAACAGAGGAATGAGTTGAAATCAGATTCTTTGACTCTGACCTGAGCACTCTTTCCATGTTTACTGCCTCTTTATGGATATATAGAATCTTCCTACATTCATTACCATCTCTTTACTGACTTTGAGGAAATTGACACAATTGTACTATGTTTTCATCGCTCAAATGTTGGAATACAGTTTTGTCACTAAAAGTC
>CM053593.1:280765610-280788261 GCA_028646575.1 Pseudocheirus occidentalis | reverse complement strand
TTTATGACTTGTTTGTGTGGTCTTATAAAATTGAAATACACTCTTAATTTTATTTGAATAGAATATGAGCTAAATTTATTGATGATGTTTTAATGAAAATTGAGGGCAAAATGACTTTTTTTGTAAATAAAATAGGTGGGATCACTATGAAATATTTTGAAACCACTGCTTTGAGATAAAATAATTTTCAGTGGTAAGAAATAGCAGTTTCTGGTGATCCCAGTGAAAAAGCACAGAATGTGAAGTAAAAAAGTTATTCTCAAAAATGGTTTCATGCTTATGAGTCCAAACCCATAAAAAACCTCTTCTTTGTTTTGCATGTCTCATTTTTTTACAAGTAGGTGATAAAGTGGCTAAGAGTCAAATGTCTTAGAGAAAAATAAAATGTTATGGAAGTTGAGTGGGTCTGGAAATATTTCAATTTCTTACTTAATTTCTATGTTTGTTTTTCTTTGTTTTCTCCCCACAAAGTCAGAACCCAATGCTTTGTTGTGGTATACAGACAACTTTGGACAGTCAAAGGAAGAAGGAAGGAAGGCAAGGTGTAGGGGTTTCCACCATGCTGGAAAAGCTTTAAGGATAACCCCAGGATTAATTAAATCCTAAGGACCAGTCTACCTAGGTACAGAGAGGTTCATCTCTAGCTGACTAATCACTTGGGTAATTAATTCTTTGGCCATGACAACATATAGAACAAAGAAAAATGTAAAATAGTCATCAGTCATCATGACCTTTATCCATTTCTGAAAAAAAATGGCAGAGTTATGGGAAAAGGCAAAAGGGAGTACTAAGAATACAATTTTTAGACTATATATAATCTAACTTGGTCATTGATATTCTAAATGTGAAATTCTTGCCCAATAAACAATATGAAGACATACTGCTGTGGTAGCTGAATCAAACTGATCTTGACATTCGTGCTAAAAAGTAAAAAAAGGAAGAAAGAGACCCCAAAACATGAGAATTACAGCGAAGGGAAAAGATAGGTCACAGATACTCCTTGGGGGGACAAAAAAGGTGGTCGAGATGATTTTATCACATACCCAGAGGAAGCAAGAAACATTATTTCCTAATATATTCAGTCATTTTATGTTTCAACACACATTATAAGTTTTCGCAAAATGAACATTATGGAAATAATTGTATCTCACATACCCAAATTATATGGAGAAACAAAGAGAAAGAGAAAAATCTATAAAGTGCATGATTGCATGCTCCAAATTAAATTAGCATACATTTTAATAGTTGCTGACTTCAAAGTAATTGTAGGAATAGATAAGGATGGTGGGAAATAATCCATAAGCATTTATTAAGTACCTATTCTGTGCCTCCTATCACCCAGTGTTATAAGCACTGGGGATACAAATAAGAAAAAGTAATACAGTTCCTTCCCTCAAAGAGTTTACAATCTAATAGAAGAAGGTAATGCACAAAAGGAAGCTGAAAGGGGGTGGGGCAGACAGGTATTCATTCATTGCAGGAGGTATGACGAAATCCAGTCCAAGGAGTACAAATAGTAGAAAAAGAAGAGTTGTTTGGCCTGGGAGCCATCTTTAAATAAAGTCTTGGAGAAAAGTTCGCATTCCACTGTCCAGCCCTCAACTAAGAGGCACATGGACGGAACTAAGGAACAATGATGACATGTGAGCACCAAAGCTGATCAAAGCTCTCAGGATGATGAGTTTCTTGATAATGAGGTTTTCTGAAGGAATGATTTTGGTTGGGTCCAATCTAAGGAGTAAGTGTAACTGAATATATCAGAAAACATAGTTCAGGAAGAAGGAATAAGACTAGCCAAAAACTGTAGGCTACACAGTATTCTTATATCTTTATATCCTGAACACTTTCTTTGAGACAGGAAAAAAAATGTATTGCTAGACATGACAAGGACCAAATGATTTCACAAAAGGTAAAATTGATAACTTTTACTGGACAAGAAACTACTTACTGAAATTGAAATCTTGAATCAGCTGTTATTGTTGTTCAAATTGTTCTACTCTTCACGATCCCACTTCGGGATTTCTTGGCAAAGACACCAGAATGCTTTGTCGTTTTCTTCTCCAGCTCATTTAACAGATAAAAAACTGAGACAAACAACATTAAATGATTTGCCTAAGGTCACACAGCTAACAAGTGTCTGAGACCAGATTCAGACTTGGCACTATATTCACTGAACCATCCAGCTGCCCTTGACAGTGGTATCTTTTTTGCAAGAATTCAAAATATGTGTTGGAAATAAACTGATTAGAAGTCATTACAAGTTTAGCTCTGATAACAGTGCTTTACAAATAAGAAATCTGAAAAGATTTTTAAAAAGTTGACCTAGGTTTAAATAAGTTTAAATATAGTAAGCTTGCAATCTGCTGACCTGACTAGCAAGTCACTGAGTGTCTGTGGGTCTCGTCTTCCTCATTGTTACATTGAAAAGATAAGGTTAATAGTCTTTTAGGTCCCTTCCAACTGGAAGTCTATGACCCCAAGATCCATAATTTCATAATCCTATGATGTTCTGAGAAATATCTTGGTCTATACGAGGTACAGTTTTGTAAACTCAGAAAAAGCTGAATACCTGATACATATAAATTGGCTTTATATTAACCTAATAATCAAAAAGTGCCAGAATGTAAACTTATAGTAAGATAACATTAACCAAATATCATAACATTTCTGAGATGGTGTGTGTGACCCAAGAAAAGAGTGTGTGTGTGTGTGTGTGTGTGTGTGTGTGTGTGTGTGTGTGAGAGAGAGAGAGAGAGAGAGAGAGAGAGAGAGAGAAAGAGAGTGTGTGTGAGAGAGAGAGAGAGAGGAAAAGGCAAAAAAGAAGAGAGAAGGGAGAGGGAGGGAGAGAAAGGAGAAGATTAGATAGAGAAAGAGAGGGGGGAAGGGATGAGGGAGGGAGAGGGGGAAAGATAGAGAGGGAGAGAGAGAAGGAGAGAAGGGACAGAGAGAGATGGGGAGTGGGCAAAAGAGGATGGGGTGGGTGGGAGATGTTTAATATATACAGTATGAGTTTTGATGTAAATAGAGGTACAAAAATAAAATTAGAAGAGAAACTCTTTTTCCTAATCCTCATATGTCACAACTACTCTCGACCAGGTCTAATGCAGAAGAGTTCAGTGATTATTTTTGGGACTGAAAAATAGTGAAAGACTTGAGGGCCATAAAATGCAAAGAATATAATTTTACTTGTAATAAAGGACATAGTACTAAAGAAAAAAAAATCAATGCTTCTTATTTCAATTTCTACAATTACTAGATGTTCAGTGATTTGCCCAGTCAAACCTGGTAGTGTAGTTAGGGGTTTTAACCCAGATCCTGGGATTCAAAAGCCAGTACTCTCTCATCAGAATCATATCATCTTCGAAAGGAGAAGGACGGCAGAGACCATCTAGCAGCTAGATTCCAGCCCAAGCTGCATCAGAACAGACCACCACATTCTTGGACTGATTGTCTCCAAAAGGACAGAACAGTTTGCACCAGACTCAATTAATTGAAAGCTTCTCTTGTGATTGTCCCATATCTCAGCAATCCCATCTTTCTCTCTTCTCACCTTCAGATCTCAATTATGCTGCTGTTTACAGAAGTTTCATTACAAAACAGTATTAAATCCCAAGAGTTTGACCCACTAATCTACTCAGGCAGTAGTACTTGATAAAGGAGCTACGCTGCCTGAGTCATAACAGAATCCTCCTCTCATTGCTACAAAAGGGTATTGTTATGGCATATCAGTCAATAGGCAAGGGACCTATAGGCCTTCACTTAATAATCCTATGACTACTCTGGGAGAGCCTCTTCCCAAAATCATTGTAGCATATGACTACAGAAATTCAGACAGGTTAAAATATTAGTATTGTGCCACACTACCTCATCTCCTAGGCATATATAGTGATGGCTTTTATTCAAGGACTTCAAAACATTTCATGCAAATCATCTAGCTAATTAGAAAAGAGTTTTTATAATTTTAGTTCTGATGACAGTGCCTTGCAAATGAGAAATTTGAAAAAAACAAAAAAGCTACAACAGTCAACCTTTATTCTCAATTTTTATCTCCCACCTTTCCCCCCCCCCATTTTACTCAGTTTTCACCTTTGATTAGATAACATTAAAAGAACGACTATTGATTGGTACTGAATATGTCAACTTCCCTCAAACAGTAATACCTCCTACAAAATTTGTTGTTGTTCAGCTCTTTCCAGTCTTGTCCAATTCTTCATGATCCCATTTGGGGTTTTCTTGGCAGAGATACTAGAGTGGCTTGCCATTTCCTCCGGCTCATTTTATAGATGAAGAAACTGAAGCAAACAGGATTAAGTGACTTGCCCAGGGTCACACAGCTAGTAAGTGTCTGAGACCATGTTTAAACTCAGGAAGATGAATCTTCCTGGCTCTAGGTCTGGGACTTTATTCATTGTGCCACCTAGCTGCCCCATTCTTAAGTTTTTGGAAGTTATTTTTCATAATAATATTCCTATCATTATATATAGTGTTCTGTTTCTGTTCCAGCTTATAGAGCACCAGCCCTGGAGTCAGAAGGACCTGAGTTCAAATCAGGACTCAGACACTTACTAGCTGTGTGACCTTGGGTAAGTCACTTGACCTCAATTGCCCTGCCTTCCTCCCTCAAAAAAAAAAAGGAACTATTGACCTCAAGATTCAGACTGATTATGAGCAAAGGGCAGTTCAGTCATACCCTTTACAATTATAACTTTATGTATATATGCACATATCTATGCATACATACAGAATACATATATGCCTGTATGTATTGTATATATGTGCATATAGTGTACATACATATAGTGTATATATTGTGTATATGTACAAGTATATGTTGTTCTGCTACCTCCCAATCCTTGGGATTTATCAATCAAAAAGTATGATTTTTTTTCCTTATATGACTCTAGATTTCTTTTCTGGAGAAGTTGAAGCAATTCACAGTCCCGCAAGCAAAAAACTAAAATGGCTGTGTTCCTACAAGTCACTCTAACAATACTTTTCCTTATATTGTATCACATTTACTAACTTGACTAGTGTAAGGTGATACTTCTGGGTTGTTTTCACTTTTATTTTTTATTATGGGTAATTTTAAACCATTTGTCAGATGACTGCTGATAGTTCATATTTCTTCTTTGATAAAATTTTTGTTTATACCCTTTGGCTATTTGTCTTTTAGAGAAAGTACAAACTATTTTTTCTTCTATCACTAACATTATACTATAATTACACTTCCTAATAATGTGTTTGGGTTGACTTGTCAGGTTTCTAAATAGCATATGGTGTTCTACAATGATTTGATTCCTGTTTGGTTTTCATTTTCTCATAACATCACAATTTCAGAGATGCTTTTGTACTGAGGTTTCTACTACACTCTAGTCATCTATCATTATACAACAAAAATAACATTTGACAGAGGCTATCAATATTCCATCATTAGGTGCTGCAATAATATTAAATAATAATTTAATCTTTAGTTTGTATTGTGAAAATAGGCTCCTAAAAGTAAAGTCTAGCTCAATTGTCACGAATGTGCTTAAAGGATGAAGTTTCCATGCTGGACGAGGAGACCATGCAGCTGAGTCAGAAAGTGGTTTAGCTGAGTTTTCTCATTAACTAATTTACCATTTAAGGATGGGGAGCAATCAACTTCAATTAAAAAAAGAAGAAGAAGGCCTTGGAAAATCAAGTTGAATCAGACAAATTGCCAATTCTCGGGTGCTTCTTATATTTAAACACCTGAATTTTGAATGGAATTGCATGGCTTTGAATTTTTGCTTAACAATTAGTTTTCTAAAGTCTCAATCCTTTGATCTTCATAATCAATTAAAAAACATTTAAGCACCTTCTATGTGCCAGGCACTGTGCTAAGTGCAGTAATTCACAGAGAAACTATAAAGAACCTGTATTTGCATTATGGTTTGCGTTTGCTTTTTGCCCTATTTGGACTTGGCCTCATCAATGTCAAGTAGAGATTACCTTTCCTTCAACTCAATTTTACTAATTGCTGCTATGTTCTAGGCCATAACAAGGACTTCCATGTGAGAGTGTTATTTATTGACCAATCTATACAATTCCCATTTGTTGTTTGTCTCCCTGTATATTTGAAAGCGTATGGGAATTTTAGCCATTGTAAAAATCGAAGTAGTGAATTTACCATCTTGTCTAATAAAATAGCTGAGCATACTAATACTAAATCTAAATGTCAGCATAAAATTTCAGTTTTTATCACAATGCTATCTAATGGTTATTGCCTCAACTCTAATGTCTCTATGTTTATGGCTTAAATGGGATTTTATTTGCATAATTAATGCTTCCTAACTATAACAGCACAATTAAACAATAGCTTAGAAAAAAATAAAATTTATTTAAATAGTTCTGAGCTTTTGTTTCTGCTTCAGATTCAGTCAGGAACCTGTAACTGAATGCTTAGATTATTGAAACTGACATCCATAGGATAATGACCAGAACCAGGTCAAGGTTTGTGTATAACCTAAGAAATGTTGAAACATTTCATCTACTATGTGTTACTGTCAAATGAAGATGTTGAACCTTCACTGTGAAATATATGATGAAATCACAAAATTAATATCCAGGGTGGGTAGAATTTCTCAGAATTTAAAAAAGAAGTGTTCTTTTGTTAAGAAAAGGAAGGAAGGAAGGAACGAAGAAAGAAAGAAAGAAAGAAAGAAAGAAAGAAAGAAAGAAAGAAAGAAAGAAAGAGAGGCAATATTAAAAACCATCCCTAAGTGGTACATTGGAAAGAATAATGCATTTGGAGTGTGTGGGTTCAAATTTCAGTTCTGTTACATAATAACTGTGTGACCTTAAATTAAAAAAACCTTTTCCTAACTTCCCTATTACTAACAAGGGCACTACTATCCTCATAATCACCCAGGTTCTTAATTTTTGTATCATCTTCAATTTCTCTCTACCTCTCCCTCTCTCTCTCTCTCTCTCTCTCTCTCTCTTTTTCTCCCTCTCTCTCCCTCTTGTTTCTAATTCCATGTCAAATATAGCATCTCTCATCTCTCATACACACCCTCTTGTCCCTTCTGAAACTGCCACCACCCTGATGGAGGCCCTCATTACTTCATGGCCTTGACTATTGCAATAGCTTACTGGGGCTGTCATAATTCTGTCCCCTCTTCCGTTCACCCTTCATTCAACGGTCAAATTGATCTTCCTAAAGTGCAGGTCTAACCATATCACTCCTCTGTTTAATAAACTATAATGACTCCCCATTAAAATATAAACATAAAAATATAACAGCACAATTAAACAATAGCTTGGAGAAAAAAATTATACAAATGGTTCTGTTGTTTTGCTTCTACTTTGAATTCAATTAAGAATCTGGAGTTGCATGCCTAGATTATTCTACATAGTCATGGCATTGACATATATTAAGTCTTCAACATGGCTTTTAAAATTCATCATAACCTGGTCTCTTGCTTCTTTTTCAGTCTTCTTACAACTTATTCCATCTACTCTGCTTTCCAGTGACACCATCCTCTTTGCAGTTTCTCATACATTACAGCTCATCTCCCATTTCCAAGTTCTTTTCCTGGCTGTCCCCTATGCCTAAGAGACTCTCCCTTCTGATTTCTCCCTCTTAGCTCACTGGCATCCTTCAAGTCTTAACCAAAGTCAACTTTCTTCATGGAGATTTTTCCCAGTTTTCCTAAATCTTAACCTTTCCTCTGAGACTATCCCCAAGTATTTTATATAATCATACATATACATATAATACACATCTTGTTTATACATGGTAGTTTATACATCTTTTCCCCCATTACACCGTGAACTCCTTGAGAGAAGAGATGTTTCTTTTGCTTTTCTTTATATCCCCAATATTTAGCACATAGTACGCACTTAATAAATGCTTATTGATTGACTGACACCCTCTTAGGGGCTCAGTTTATCCATAATATGAAGCAGCTGGACAAGCTGACCTTTAAGGTTTCTTTCAACTCTAAACCTGTGATCCCATGTTCTAAGTTAAGTAGCAGACCACTTTGACTATTTGAGGCCAGGCTCAGTGCCAAGTGTGTCAGCATGTCCAAAAGATGTAACACATCTGTCAGGAACTGCCAATTTTCCCCCACATCCATTATTTCAATTCTAACCAATTGTTTTCACATAACTGTTTATGATTACTGGTCCTAGACAAACCATACTTGGGAAATAGTTCTTTGCTAACAGGAAGAGTATGAAAATCTCTTGCATGAGGTATCAGACTGAGTCTATTACCAAGATGTACTTGGTCTTGCTGCCTCATGTTAGATCTGCTGCCTGCTTTTACTTTGCCCTGAAGTAATGGCAACCATCCTGCCTCCTGTCTACACAGGCTTTTAGACACTAACCTTGCCTTGCCCTTTGACATTCTTTTACTTTTGGTTCTTGTCTAACCACTCAGTTTCTGACCTTTGGCATTTGTACATGGTCCATCCTCTGCCTCACTGACTTTCCAATTTACTGCTTTGCTCTGACTTTTCATTGCTTTATGGTTCTGGACTCCTGACAACCAGCTTGGTGGGTGACCATCCTTAGGTTTGATCTCTGTTCCTGGTGTGTTTCTTATTCTTCCATGCCCAGCTCCTGATTCTACACCTATACTTCAGCACTCATCCTGGTGTTTGGGATAGTGCTAAAGCAAGGAAGACTGAGTAACGCTAATTGTGGTTCTGTCTACTTTAGTCCTTTTCAAGTCTAACTGCTTATTTTGAATAAGACGTTCCTTGCTCAAAACCAGTAGTGGCTCTGAGTAAATGAAAGCATTCTATGAAACTCAAAAATTAAAATTCCAGTAATTCAGAACTGGTTTTAACTTCATCGTGGGAATGTATTAAAAATTACCATTAATCATTAACTTTTCTTTGAAGACAGTTGCAACCTAAATCAGACTACAGGAAGGATATTTAAATGGGTTAAGAACAAAATCTTTTAAACACTTTAAAATATCAATTTGCTCACAGTTAAATTTCTATTCTAAGTGGATTTCATTCGTTTCTATTCATTAAAGCAAGGCTAACAGGATGTTTACCAGCCAGCATGCTGTTGGCCTTATTTCCATGTTATTTCCTTTCATTGCTTTGTACTCTATTCCATTGTTGAACAACGTAATGAGAATACAGATATGCTGAATACCAGAGATGACTTATATTCAGATTTTCAGTAATTGGTAGTTTGTATTAAAATAGATTGTAGGGCCATGGTAATCCTTTATGCCACTGGAGAGCAAACCTGCTTTTTTTCTAATAGTCCTTTGTTGCTATTTAGTGATTTTGCAGTTCCTGCATGACCCCATTTGGGGTTTTCTTGGCAAAGATATTGGAGATTTTTGCCATTTCCTTCTCCAACTCATTTTACAGATGAGAAAACTGAGGCACATAGGGTTAAGTAACTTGCGTAGGGTCACATAGCTCATAAATATCTGGGGCCATATTAGAATTCAGGAAGATGAGACTTCCTTACTCCAGGTCTGGGATGCTATCTACTGAGCCACCTAGCTGCCCTGAAATAACCCCCTAGTCATGTTCATTTTAGCTCAGCCACTGTCTCTCTGTCTTGCTTAAATAATGGGACTCATAAAGAAGGTATTCATCACAGGACATATGGTCAGCATCCCAGGTTTCCTGGTACAATCATTTTCCCCAGTAAATGGCTGGGTTAAAGAAATATTTTTGTCCAGCAACGCAGTTAGGGGATAAAGTGGATGGCATTCTGTGACTGCAGTCAGGAAGAGCTGAGTTCAAATCTAGCCTCAAATACTTAGTAGTTGTGTGACCATGAGCAAGTCACTTCACCTCTGCTTGCCTCAGTTTCCTCATCTGTAAAATAAAGATTATAATAGCACCTACTTCCCAGGGTTGTTCTGAGAATCAAAGAAGATAATGAGCATAAAGTGCTTAGCTTGGCACCTGGCATCTGTTAAGTGCTATGTAAATGTTAGCTTATTATTATATTATCATTTATGTATAAACTAAGAAACAAACAAAAAACTCCATTTGTTATTTTTTAGTGTGTACATTGGAATTGCTTCAAGTTTATGTTTGCGTGTGAAATTGAAAAAGGTTCAAGAGAGATCATTTCTGGGTAATTTAATATTTTATTAATAAGACCAGGTTTTTAATAAAAGGATGATCATTTGGGCATCTTTTTCAGACCAAAGACCACATATAATGGTGGGGTCACAGTTTATATGCCCTTCAAAAAGTCAAGGTTCCTGAGGGGTAGCAATCTGCTCAGATTTTTTTTAACACAAAAACATGTGTGGGCTATATTAAAATGAAGTTCTTGGGCATGCCATTTAGGTCACTCAAAACTTGATCGAAGAGATATCATTTTCCATATGACCTGTCTTGATATCACGAGACCTGCCTGAGCAAACACAATGAGCAGGAATGCACCCATTGGCCCATATTTAGAATTTCTTTTACTCTCTGATTAGATCTTGGCCTGGGTAAATCTTTAAGAGAGATTTCCCACACTGGTTGGTTTCTGAATGAGAAAGAAGAAAAGGGGAAAAACCTTGGCCCTAATATAAGAATTAGTTGCTAAATATAAGAGAGAAATATTCATTTCTCATACATATGGGATTATACTACATGGGATTATGCTGTATGTTTTAATTTTGCTTTAATTCTTGCCTATACTTCTCAGCAAAGACAAGGTTCAGTCCAAACTTTTGTGTATAAAGACCTGTTTCAATAAGATGCATTGTTGAAAGATACCCACTGATTTTACTTTCCAATGTTGATTTTAAATATTTTCTCCTTGCTCTTTCCTATGATTGAAAATAGCCAGGGTCAGTCTTTAGCTGAAATATGTGTATATTGCAGCACAAGGATACAGCTGAAAGTCACTGAGGCAGAGAGTTTCAACAATCATAGCTATGGTAGCAGGTTGAAAATCAAATGAGTAAAACAGAGTTCTCTGAATTCTAAAATAATCCAGAAAATAAGAATTGTTCATAAAACTGCTTGATATGCTGCTCCTTATTACCATGTATTATTTCATTAATTATTAAGTTCCAATTTCATTATGTGGCCTTTATTTTAGACATAGATTTTCTACGTAAATACAAAAAAGATTCTGTGATCTCTTAATGTGAATATTCCTTCCAAAGATGTAGAATGCAATGTAATTATGCCAACCTGCTTGGTTTTTACTCTTATCTACGTACTCACCTAAATTCACCACAAGGGATCTCCCCCATATGCTTGTCTTTACTTTCTTTTGACTTCATGAGGACTTCATAATGTCACATGTTATTCACTGGTTACCTCTTACTTTCACTATATGACCAGTACATTGTTTCTTGACCAATTATATTCTCTGATGACGTCCTTTTCTATGGTTCTCCTTTGTAGCTCTCTATTTGTTAAATGTAAAGCCTGCTGGTGTCCACTGTGTACCTTTCCATTGCTCCCTGAATGATAATCCATTTTTAATTCTTCAGAGATTGTGTGTGTGTGTGTGTGTGTGTGTGTGTGTGTATGGGAGAAGTCTAGAATCATTAAAGGGGACCTGCAATTTCTCAAAAGCAACACAGCCTTCCACCTTCTCTAGATGAATCATGGGTCTAAGTTTCTGTTTGTCTCTTTCTCTCTCTCTGTCTCTCTCTCTATATATATATAAATAAACACACACACACACATACACCCCTACAACTATAGTTAGACAGGCCACACATGTGCTCTCATGTGCACTCACATGTCCACACTGTGCAATGCTTGGATATGTGTGTACATATATGACAACATATCTTGCACTGATATAGGTGTATGTGTATAAAATATGCTATGTAGTATATGTAATATAGTATGTAATATAATTACTGTATTATTCTGCTATGTTATATATGTAATATATTATAAGAATATATAATATGGAATATGTATTTATATGCAATATAATTATATATTACATGATACATAATTATATATGGTATATGTAATATAAAATGTGCATAATTACACATAATACCATTATGCTATATACTATGTTATATATATATATAATGTAGATTATATATGTGTATTTATATACAAACGTGTGTGTGCATATAAAATCTATAGGTGGCCCATCTAATTTCATGTAAGAATCTGGATAATAGTCATTTTAAAAAATCTACCAGGGGGATAGCATGACATGAAGTACAACATACAGGACTTGAAGCCAGATAGGCCTGGATTTGAATCCTCCCTCAGATACTTAATAGCTCCTAGTCATTTAACTTCCTTCACCTTTAGTTTCCTCATCTCTAAAATGGGGATAATGATAGTATTTACCTCACAGGGTGGCTATGAAGATCAAATGAGATCCCATTTTTAAAGTGCTCTGTCATCTTTACAATACAACATGAACCCTATCTGTTACTGGACAGATTTATGTCCAGTATCTATGTTTTGATCTTATCTCTACTACCAGCTGTGGGATCAAGGGCAAGTCACTGAATGTCTTTTAACTTAAACCTCATCCGTAAAATGGGGATGATAATAATAGCTCCTCACATGGTCGTTATGAAAATCAAATGTTATAATATATTTGAAGCATTTGTATACCTGAAAAGTATTATATAGATTTTTCTCATAACTATTTTTTCCTGTGTAAATAGGCCAAATTCTTTTCAGAAGTTAATGGATCTCATCCAGAAATTAGATGACAGGGCATTGAATAAAGGTTATCTCTGCCATCATATCTTTGAAGAAATTGTACATGATTTTGATGTGTGCATAGGAGATCTCTGCCATGACTCAGTATGAGTCACCTTCACCACAGCCCTGATAATACAAGAGGTTTTTCACATCTTTTCACACATTGGACATAGTTTATAGCTCTAAGCCCCCAGAGTTGACCAGAGTCCACTGAGAAAGTGAGGAAGGGAATGGGAATGAGAATGGGAATGGGTAAGGGAGTGGCAGCAACAGGGAAAGTTCTATTCAACTTGCTCATTTTTGTGACTATTTCCAATAAAAAAAAATGCCTCAGTTTAAAAAAAAAAGGGGAGGAATTCATTTTCCACTTGTCTAATTGTCCAGGTTAGTTTAAGACTTTTAAATAGTAATATTAGGCAGTTTTCTGAAAAGTTCAATGTAGTGCCAATGGCGAATTCAGATCATGTCTACTCAGGGAAAAGCAACAAACAACATTGCATTGGAAAACGGTCCAGTTTGTTTTGCTTTGAGCAAGTCTGAATTGTTCAGAAACCATATAGCAATGTGGCTAGAAAACGAAAAATATCATAGAATATTCAGATTGAAATGGACAGAGAGGTTATCTAGTACTTTACTCCCACAGGAATATCTTCCTCGACAAACATGACCAACCTTCAGTTGGTAGCCAACCAACGTTCAGTTAAATGATTCTAGTAAGGAATGCATTACTTAATGATGTTGTTTATTCCACTATTGGAAAGCTCTAATTACTAGCTAATTCTCCTGTACAAGGAACTAAAATCTGCCCCTCTGTTACTTCCATTCACACATCTTTGTTCTATCTCTTAGAGGAACAAAAACAATCTATACCCTCTTTTAAATGGCATCCCTTCAAATATTTGAATAAAATTATCGTTTCTCCCCTTAGGCCTTTTTCCTCCAAGGGGAAAAAATACCTCCACTTCCTTCATATCCTTCTTTCAAGGTTTCAAGACTCATAACACTGTTATTTACCCTCCTTTGGACATTTTCTAGTTTGTCACTTTCCTTCCTTAAAAAAAATTATACCTGCAGCAGAATGTAGCATTCCACATTCAGTATTCTATGTGCATCAGAGTTTGATGGGACTATTACCTGCTGAGATTTGGGATAGTGTACATTTATTACATAACCTGATGTAACTTTAGGAATGCAGCCATCTCTCACTTTTTTCTCATATTGAGTTTAGGATCATAGTATTTTACAACTAGAAAGGACAGTAGATATCCAACCTCCTCACTTTACATAGGAGGAAGTGAAACCATAGAGAAGTTAAGTGGTTTCCCCCAAATAATATAAGTATTTAAGGGAAAAGTCAAGATTTGAAGCCAGGTCTTCTGACTCTGAATCTAGTACTCTTTCCACTGTCGTTAAAATGCCCAGACCCTCTACCTCTATACCAACTCTTACATGAACCTCCTTTTCTCCTCTGACACTGCCACCACCCTAGTGCAGCTCTCATCACCTTCTAACTTGGATTATTGCAATAGCCTGGCGGCTGGTCTCCCTGCCTCAATTCTTTACCCACTCCAGTTCATTCTCCATTCAGCAGTCAACATGATTTTCCTAAAGTGTTGGTCTAAGTCACTCTTCCTATCCAAAAAGAAAAAAAAATCCCATTTCCATTGGCTCCCTATAATCTCCAGGATCAAATATAAAATGTTTTGTACTTCTGACACCGCTTTCTAACTCCTTTTTGCTGGCTTTCCCCTATGCCTTGGAAGTTCTTCCCTCTATTTCCTATTTTTTTCGAAGGCTTCTCTCAAGACTCAAGTCAAATCACAGTTTCTGCAAGAGGATCTTTGTAGGTTTCCCCAATACTGCCCCCAAATACCTTCCCTCTGAGATTACACTCTCAGGGTCTCTCTTAAGAATTTTGGAATTGATTGTGTGGCATGGGAAACACTGGCACAGGACCCCTCAGCATGGCGTGTCCTTATCAGAGAAGGTGCTGTGCTCTATGAGCAAAGCAGAATTGAGGTAGCTCAAAAGAAACACAAGATGCATACTTTTAGAGAATCTGCCCCAAATCTTCACATAGACTATTTGTGCCCAACCTATGGTAGAGCATTCCAAGTCTGTATTGGTCTGATCAGCCACAGTTGAACACACTGTAACTTGACTCTAACTTAGTGATGTCATGTTGGTCCTCTTTGAAAACAAAGCATTACAACCAACCAAGTTTCCATTCACATCATATACATTTTGTATGTATGTAGCTGCTTGCATGTAGTCTTCCACATTAGAATGCAAGCTCTTTCAGAGCAGGGACCATCTTTTTGCCTTTCTTTGGTTCTCCAGGGCTTAGTTCAATGCCTGGTGAATACTAAGTGCTTAATAAAAGCCTTTTGGAAAAATAAATAAATAAATAAAAGCCTTCTGATTGCCTAATTAGCAACTATCAATTTGGATTATTGGTTGGATCAATACTGCTTATTCAGTTTTAACTTAAATTGGGC
This sequence comes from Pseudocheirus occidentalis, assembly GCA_028646575.1. NCBI lineage: Eukaryota > Metazoa > Chordata > Mammalia > Diprotodontia > Pseudocheiridae > Pseudocheirus > Pseudocheirus occidentalis. The sequence continues at coordinate 280,773,110 of CM053593.1, read as the reverse complement.
AGAGATGTTACTCTTGTAGTCATGTGTACCTAAAGATCACCCTGGTGCCATTATTCTAGTTTTATTCACATTTGTTAATGAAGACCTCACTCAAGTCATATAGAACAGAGACCAACCAAGTGAACCAACATAGACTCAGGATGGAGTCATTGGTCTACTCTAGACCTTTCCCAATAAAGACATCAAGAGTTCTCAAAGATGTAGTGAGAGGCTTTTAATAAGTCTGCATTCATAGAATTGCTCATCCTCAGGAACCTTTTCAAACACTGATCCATAGCATATCCAGCATGGTTCTTCAAAAGGAAGAAAACTCAAGTCATATTTTGATAGGATTTGCTAGTAATAGAGTATATTAAAGTGAAGATAAAACCTTGGGAAATCACCTAGGAAGTGCTGATTCTTGGAAACAGGAACTTTCCCTCCATGCTGCCCCTGCTTTCCTTGTAGAACTCACCCAAAGGAATGTTGAGGATTGGAATAAGGGCCCACAAGGGAAGATCCAATCCTTGACTTTCTCTATGTTCTGGAACTTAATGCCCCGTGGGACTATTCAGAATTCCTGTGACTTTTTCATTTTAAGCCACCTGAAACTCCCTTCCCCAAGCACCATTCTCTTGCTAAGGAAAGGAGATATTCTCTTTCATCCTCTGGGTGTTTTCAGACACCCTCAGGACAACTTCTTATCCCAGAGGAAAAGTCAGTGGAAGCTTCTTTTTGGCTTACACCAGGCCACACACCTGTGGAAGAATGCCCTCTGGTCTCTGATAAAGCTCATTTTTTCTGGCAGTAAGTTAGGAGAAACCATCAGATAAGTATGTCGGGCCTGCCCAACCTGTGCTCAGGTGAATCCTGAAGGGCCAGTCAAACCTCCTCTCCTTTTAAAACTTGTTCAGAGGAGGGGTACCTCCCCAGGTGAAGACTGGCAGATAGATTTTCCACATATGCCCCCAGGTAGGGGCTTCATGCCCGTACACGTATCGCTCTCATATAATTATAACAGCTAATACTTATACAGTGTTTACTATATTCCAGGCACCATTCTAAGTACTTTACTTGTAATTATTAATTCATTTGTCCCTCACAACATCTCTGGGAGGTAGGTACTGCTATTGTACTCATTTTACAGATGAGGAAATTGAGGTAAACACTTTAAGTGACTTGTGAGGGGTCACACAACTAGTAAGTATGTGAGGCTAGGTTTGAATTCAGGTCTTCCTGATTCCAGGTCCACAGTTCTATCCACTGTACTACCTAACTTCTCTATCCTTATCACAACCTTCCCTACCTTTACACGATGTCCTTTGAAACCAATTTTCTATTATTAACAAACTGTCCTCCACTTGAAAAGACTTTGTATATATTTACTTATATATGTATATGTTCTTTCCTGCCAATGGAATGTAAGCTCCTTGAGGGCAAGCACTATTCATTTCTTCAGGAACTGGCACATGAAAGGGACTTAATAAATTCTTGTAGAATGACTGAATTGAAAAAATGGTTAAGAAAAGATTACAGGAGAAGTCTGGCTCCATCTCTTCACCCCTAAGGTCCCTGTAACCACAAAATGTTCTTATAACACTCTCATAGTACTAAGCTGTATCAGGAAGTCTCAGTCCCCTCTGTGGGCTCCACCAGAGAGTACAACCAGGTAGAATTCAACACCCTTTTGGAAAAAGAAGTAGGAAACCTCACATACATGCAGCATTCAAGTATTCTTCATAAGGGATCTGAGGACCATAGTTCTAAAGGGGGTAGGATTATAAGAGCCTTATTTATGGACCCAGTCCTATGGAATTTCAGGGTGAAGAAAACAAATCAAATTTCTTCCAAAGATTCCTCACCTACCAAAGGTTTTAGTTATATCTGGACATCATAATAGGTAAAGAGCTTAAGTTGGAGCCAAGAAGATCTGGGCTTTTCCACTTGCTAGCTGTGTGACTATGGGCAAGTCATTTAATCTCTCTCAGCCTGAATTTTCTCATATGTAAAATGAGTATAATTATAGTACAAGTTTCACAGAGCTGTTGTGAGGGTCAAACAAAATACTATGTGTAAAGTCATTTGCAAATCTTGAAATGCTATATCTGTGTTACCTACCATTATTATTTAAAATCATGAAACTTGAGATCCTCTCTCTAAGGTGTTCTATCCACGATCAGGAGACCCCCAATTACTCTCAAAATAAAATATATTGGGGGGAAGACAATAGTCACAGAACACATCTAGGTTTTTTTTTTCCTTTTCTATTTTTTTCATCCAGTTCTAAGTAGAGGGTCTTGTCTATACAACTCCTCTCCTGTTCCTTTTCCCATATCCCTCATTTGATTTCCTTTGCCAAGATGAAATATTATGGTGCTATTTTAAATCACCTTTTGTTTTCATGAGAGCTCCAAAACAGTTCAGTTTGTTCAAATTTTCCATTTCTTGAAGGAACGTCTAACAAGGCTTTCTCAGTCTATAGATTCCCTGTTCACAGATGGCTGGTTTGCTTACCAGCTGTAGTTTGATAGTTATTACAGTTAATTTACTTAGAAAATTAAGGCTTCACTCTGTCGCACAAGGGTATTTTACACTTAGCTGACAATTCTAATGCCCTTCTAATTGCACTGGTATACTCGGACTGCCATGCCTGACCTTGCTCATAAATCTCTGAGTCACAAGTGCAGGCAGTACCCAGGATTTCAAAACTTCTTAACGTTCTGCTATTGGGATGACAGCATCCATCAGTCAGATGGAGAATGCCAACTCTTTCTGACTAACCTCAACTTAGCAGATGAAAGAGGGAGAAGTATTTTTTAACTTGGAAACGTAAATTAGAACAGGCATTGACTATTTGACAGGAAGTGATAAGCACTTGTCTAGCCTTGTATTATAGAGCAAATATCCTGAATTCTCCATAGCCTTTTGTTTGAGGAGAGACCAGAATGAACCAATGGAGGTCACAAGCACAGTGGAAGTGAATGCCAACATTCCCTCTCCACCAAAATGCGAATTTTATTGTATATAAAATATATACAAATTATAAAATATATATAAATATACAAAAATACAAATACACAAATTTTTTGTAATATTTTCTTGGCAACTTTGTCAAGATGCTGATTTTTTTGTTTGTTTGGGGCTCTTTTGTGATGTGTTGTTTTGGCAAGTCTTAGGCACAAAAAGGGAGAGGACAGTGATCTATATTGTATAGTTTGAAGGCTATCAAGCAAAACTTTACCATTCAAAAATGTCTCAAACAAAGACACACACTCCAGGTGTTTCAGTGTCAGAAACTCCTAATTACAGATCCATTCTTTTATGGTCCTTTCCTGTAGTCTATTGATACTCTTAGGAAAGGTATCATTAAGCTAATCCTAGATTACACACTTGTTAGCTCTGTGATAGTGAACTCATCACATAAACCCTTTGTGTCTTAGTTTCTGAAAGATGGGGTTACCTTTGTTTAAATTCTATACATCACTGGGTTGTTGGGAGGAAAGACACTTAATAAATCTTAAACTACTATTTTAAAAAGGTAAATTATTATAATTTACATTAAAGTGTTATTGACTTAATAGACTCCTTGCCGTTTTTATTTTTTGCTTTTTTTGGAGAGCAGTTGGGGTTAAGCAACACATAGCTAGTATGTGTTAAGTGTTTGAGGTAGGATTTGAACTCAGGTTCTCCTGACTTCAGGGCCAGTGCTGTTTTTACTGTGCTACCTAGCCACCCTTGCTCCTTACCTTTTAATAGGAGGGATCTTCAGTTCAACGTGGTGGTTAAAGGTGAGAGTGAGGGCTTGGAAATAAGGAAGTGAAAACCACTGAAAACTTTAATCTGAGGAAACTGTATAGCCTAATATTTTTTCCATCTTTTCATTTCTGAGGAAAGAGCTGTTTGGGAGTATACAAGAATGGAACATGGGAATTTTCTTATGATTAAAGAAAAATTCAGTTACTGTTAATAATAAAGAGAGCAACAAGATCAATAGACATGACAGAAGAAGCAGGAGATCCAAGAAGGCAATTTGATGCATTCTCTCTGAGAAAATGAAAGCTTTTTTTTTCCTAGAAGCAAATTAAAAAACAAAAGACAAAAACTATTGTTAGATTACTGTGACTTAAATAGCTAAAATTTAGTTAGGAAGGTGCTTTACTTCTACCTTGGTGATTTTATTTCCTTAATTGCTTCTGGGCCAGATCCAGGATTTCATAAATACAACTCCTAATGTGAAAAGGCCCTGCCTAGATGCAAATCTGCAGTTTATCTGTACCTTATAATCTTAGAGAGTTGCCTAGAGTGTTGCTAGGTTCAGACTTTCCTGATTTCAAGAAAAAGCTAGCTCAGCAGTTCTCAGCCTGTGGTTTGCAACCCCTTTGGGGGTTTCACAGAGGTCACAGGGGTCGCCTATTTCTGATGACACCACTCCTCTATCAGTCTCCAGGTGGGTCCACCCACATGCAGACACGTCCACATACAAGTATTAAAGGGTCGTGGCATTAGGGAGGTTGAGAACCACTGATCTAGTTGCTATTACATACTGTTTTTGTATTTTCAAACATGCCCTGAAATTGGGAACTATTTTGTGTATATTTATAATTAGTTAAATATTTGTACCAATTGTTCCACTAGTTATTTATTAATGTATTCATTAATTATAGATTAGTTAAATATTTGTACTAATTATTTTAATACTTATGTTTTTATAGGAAAAGTGTTTTTTCTTAACTAGATTATACACTAATTTATGTTCTGAGCTAAGTCTGACTGGAGGAAAGTCCAACTGGTCACATTTTATTTAATCTGATGCCAAACTGCGGTCATAGTTTTTAGGGAGAAATCAGAAATTCATAAGGTAAGTCATAGCAAGGGCTTACTTTACATATGTCATGAGTTGCAGCCACTTGTTAGGAAGAGGGTATGACTTTAAGCCTAGGCAGAGTAATAGTAATAATATTAGATAATAATTAGATTAATAATAATGGAGTAATAGTGTAATGGTAAGGGAATTTGAAGATCTTCCCTGTCCCTTAATAAGCCTAAGGAATTTTGAAGACATTGTCTGATTTGAAAATATACTCTTCCCCTAATAGGCTGAATGTGGTCACATGGAGCCTGTGGTGGGTGGATTTTGCTGAAGGGTGTAGCAGAGCTCAATAGGAGAAGCTTGCTTAGGGAAGGCTTGTTTTTCAGGAAGGCCCACACTTTTTGTTACTTTGTAATTAGGCAGCGGGTCACAAAGCTTGTGATGTTCTCTGACCCTGGAGAAGGCTATATATACCCTGTGAGATTTTGCTTTGGGGCTCTGTTTGGGAAGAGTTGTATGATTTGGCCAGATGAGACTCTGGGCAGCTGTTGCCCCGCCCCCAGCTTTGAAAACCAGATATTGGTGCTTCTCTCTCTGGTGACTAGCCAGGTATGGATGCAATGGTCAGACTGCTGGAAGCCCTGTCTGTTTGTATGCTGAATTGTGTTATTTTCTCTGTCTGTATTTTTTGTCTGCTTGTGACTTCTGTTTGTATTCTCTGAAGTTCAGGATGCTGACTCTACCCCCTGAACTAGGTAAATGATATATGTTTGATTAAAGTAAAATTGTTAACCCTTTTTGAGCTGCTTTCTTTTAGAAAAACAGATCAAAGAACCTGTGCTAGCAGCCATCCTGGGTATGCTAGAGTACTTGCATAGAGTATTAAATAGTAATAGAGGCATAGTGATCAGGTAGGAAAGAAACATAGCATTGCAATACTCTGGTTAGATCACATCTCATACACTGTATTAAGTTCTGGGAAACTAAAGAGCAACCAAAGGAGGTCAAGTAGGATGGCGAAGGGTCTCATGTCACCCATACCATATGAAGACTGGCTGAAGGAAAAAGATATACTTAGTCTGTAGAAAGGAAGGCAAAGGTGAACCATGATATAGTAGCAGTCTTCATGTACTCAAAAGATTATCATTTGGAACAGTGGTTAGACGGGCTTAGTCTGGTCCCAGAAGAGAGAAGTAGGAGCAAGTAGTAAAAACTTAAGATGAAATAATTTAGGTTTTATGTGTGGAAAAGCTTTATACAATTAGAGCTGTACAAAAGTAGAATTAATTGTCTTGGCAGGTAGTGGGTTCCTTCTTTATGAATAGAGTTCTCCAAACACAAGTTATATCATCCTTTATTGGGAAAGTTATAGGGAAGTTCTTTTTTAGGTATAAATTGGATTAACTGTCTTTTGAGTCCCCTCCAGCTGTAAATTTACACTTTTCAGTAGAATTTAGTGTCCGTCTTTTTGGTTCAAATTCCCATCTAGAATTGTCTGGACTCTTTTTTTTAATAATTTTTTTTATTTGTTTTATTGTTTACATCATTCATTTTCATGAGATTTTTGAATTACAAATTTTCTCCCTGTCTAGAAGCTATAGGCAAACTGAAAAAGGACTTTGAAAACCAAATAAGAGAAGTGGAGGAAAAATTGGGAAGAGAAATGAGAATGATGAAAGAAAATCATGAAAAGAGAGCCAACAATCTGACTGAAGAAAACAACACTTTGACAAATAGATTAAGCAGAGCTTTAGATTCTAGATTCTTTCTAATCCTCCCTTGTCACCTACCCCCACTGGAAGGACAATCAATTCAATACAGGCTGTGGATGTGTGATTATACAGGACATCTTCATAGTGGACATATTGTGACAGTGATCATATGTCCCTCCTTCCTATCCCTCCCCTCCTTGTTCTGTTCTCTACCTGTCCCTATCCCTTTACTGAAGTGTGTGCTTCCAGCATCCTTCCCCCAAACCCTGCCCTCCCCTCCGTCATGCCCTTTCTCATCCCCATGAACCCTACTCTCCTGTGTAGCATGATGCCCTGTTTAAAGTTTATGCCATTTCTTCCCTAAGCCAAATTCTCTGAGAGTAATTGAAAGTAATTGCCTCTTCTATATGGGATGATTAACCCCCTTTTGTCTCTCCCTGTCTCCTCTCATTCTAATCCTCTCCCACCTCAGAATTTCACCTTTTAAAGTATCATCCCTTCGTATTCAATTGATCCTATACCCTCTATATACACATATACACAAATATTCAGATATGTATTCATATGCATATATAGCCTCCTATATAGACATATGTGTAAGTATACATATATATACATTTGTATTCTCTTCACCTATCCTCATACTAAGAAAAGTTTAATAAGTTACTATTATTATTTTTCCATATTGGCATGTAAATAATTCAAATTTGATAAGTTCCTTATGATTTCTTTCCCATATTTACCTTCTCATGCTTCTTGTGTTTGATCGTCAAATTTTCTGTTCAGTTCTGGCTTTTTCAGCAAGAATACTTGAAAGTTCTCTACCTCATTGAATGACTACATTTTCCCCTGGAATAATATGCTCAATTTTGCTGGATAGTTGATTCTTGGTTTTAATCCCAGCTCCCTTAATCTTCAAAATAATATATTTCAGGCCCTTCTATCCCTCAGTGTAGAAGCTGCCAGATCTTGGGTTATCCTGATAGTGCTTCCGCAGTA
>CM053593.1:280737382-280765110 GCA_028646575.1 Pseudocheirus occidentalis | reverse complement strand
AAAAAAAGGATTCTAGAGTTTTATTGCAGTTCTTATTTTGCTTCCTATTCCTCATGTTGGCCAGTCAATTAATTGCTTGATTTTTTAGATCTGTGGAACTCTGCTTCCAGGAGGGAAAGCTCTGTCTCAAATTTCTGCGGTTTTCACCACTGCCAGAGCTATTAGGGAGGGTGCTGCAGCCCCCACCAGCTTTGGCTTGCTGAAAATGCACCCCAGGACCACCACCCAAGACCACAATCTGGATCCAGGCCACTCAACACAAGAGCCCTTGCCCCTGATCATTTGTCTCGGCCTCCCTGCAATGGACAGGCCAGGAGCTCTGAAGCAGCCCAGTGGAGGCAGTTACTGATTGCAGCAGATCTTGCCCCTTCCTGCTGCTTCCTTGCCCTGGGAGCAGTTTGGCCAGACTGATTTTCCTCCCCCAAATTTAGCTTGAAAGTTTGAATTCCACTGACCCTTCTCTAAACCTTATTTTTCCTGGCTTGATAAATGTGGAGATTACCCCAGATGCTGCAAATCTGCTCTCTGGTAGACTCAAGCTCCAGCTCCTTCCAACTGCCCTGGGGCCTGGCTATGGTTTTGGGCTGGGCTGGCCTCAGCTACATGCCGAGCTGCCTTAAAGGAGAGATGAGTTTTCTGTGTTTTTGTGAGTTTTGGAGCCCTAAAATTTGTTTAGAGTCATATTTTATGGGTATTTAAGGTGGCTGTGTGGGAGCTGCGAAACTTCGCTGCTTCTATGCTGCCATATTGGCACTGCCCCGCCTAAATTCATTTGAACAAAACCTGAGTGAATAGTTTAAATCAACACAAAAAAGAACTAGAAATTTCATCTATTTTCATTATGAGAAAAAAAAATCTGGTCATCATCTTTATTGTCATCCAATGTAATAACGTGTCAAGTTAAGTCTGTTTTATCCTATATTTAATGCAAAATTAGTCATATCATTGGTTCTGGATAAGCAAACTCAGTTTTAGTGATTAATGAAGACAACTGAACGAAGTACAAAATTAAGACCTTTCTCTTTTTTTTCAATTTATGAAATAAAAAAACAATTTCTATAACATAGTAATATAACAAAAAAAGATGTGCATGAAACTGCAAATCTTTTATGTACAACGTGCTACTCTTTTAAAATGTATAACTGTTATCATGTAAATGTCTTCCCCTTTTTTCTTCTCTCCTTCCCACCCTAAAGATGACTGCCATTAGACACAAATATGTATCATTCTATGTGTACTTCAATTGATCAGTTCTTTCTTTGGATACAGAAGCATCTTCCTTCATACGTCCTTCATATTTAATCCCAGTACTTATACTGGTCAAAATGACTTGTTCAATCAAAGTTGTTCTTAAAACAATATTGCTGTAACTGTACGTACATTTCGCTCTTCATTATTTCATGCAAATCTGCCCGTGTTTTTGTAAGATCATGGAGCTCATCGTTTCTCATAGCTCAGAAGGATTCCACCACAATTATATATCATAGCTTGTTCAACCATCCCCCAATTGACAGACATCCCCGTAATTTTCATTTCTTTACTGCTACAAAGAGAGCTGCTATAAATATTTTAAAACATATAGGTTCTTTTCCTTTTTCGCTAGTCATTTTTGGAAATAAACCTAGTAGTGGTATTGCTGGGGGATTTTTGTGCGAAACCTTTTTAATTTAATGTAATCAAAATTATCCATTTTACTTCCTGTGATCTTCTCTATCTCTTGTTTGATCACAAATTCTTCCCTTATCCATGGATTTGACAGGTAAATGTTTCCATGCTCCCATAATTTCCTTGTGATTTCTAAATGATTCTAAATTTTAAAAGTCTAAATCATATACCCATTTTGACCCTATTTTGGTATACAATGTGAAACATTAGTTTATACCTACTTTCTGCCAAACTGCTTTCCAGTTTTCCTAGCAATTTTTGTCAAAAGTTCTTATTCCAAAAGCTTGAATTTTGGGGTTTATCAAACACTATATTACTACAATCATTTACTATTAATTGTGTACCTAATCTGTTCCACTGATTCACCACTCTGCTTTTTAGTCAGTCTCAGGTTTCTGGTTTATTTTTGATTTTTTAGGGGCGGCTAGATGGCACAGTGAATAGAGCTCTGGCCCTGGAGTCAGGAGGACCTGAGTTCTAATCCAGCCTCAGATACTTAACCTCAAAACTAGCCGTGTGACCTTGGGCAAGTCACTTAACCCCAACTGCCCTCCAAAGTGCAAAAAAAAAAGGAATGTATTTTTGATTTTGTATTGGGGCGCACTACTAACTTTTTCTTTGTATCTTCTTGAATCTTTAAGGAATCTACATGTGAAGATCAGTAGTTTGTCTAAAATATATTTAAGGTAAAGAAGCCTATAGCAGGGTCATGAGAACAGGATATGCATGTAGGTTGTAGTCTATTAAATTATCAAACATCTGTTAGAAAATGGATGGAAATTGTTTAGTCCTTTGATGGAGGCTAAAAGTTTTCAGACTGTCTTCTTTACAAATGAAAAACAATGGTGAACCTGATGGAGTGGGCAGAATTTACACTGAAAACAGAAGATTCAGACATTAAGAGGGTCCTATCTAAGGGTTTTTAAATGCTATAAACCAGTAGCAAGTTGCCTGAAACCATGCTTGTGATTTACATCATCTTGTAAAGTTTGTACTTTAATATGTCCTCATACTCAAGTAAAATTTAGTTGCCACTTGTACTCTGTATATTGGGGTGGGCTTGAATAAATGGTTCCTCCCCGAGAAGAGGGAAAATAAGTGTAGGACCTCCCCACCCCAATGTGCTCTCCCTCTGTGCTTACATCTAGGTTTGTGTTTTTCCAGAAGTGATTATCTCAATCCATAGCTCATGGGTTCCCATTTCTACTAACTATTTCCCAATCAAACCAGAATAAGTTATGTCACATCATACATAAAATGTTTATGTAAAATGGAATGCAAGGTAAATAACAGGCACCTAAATCAAGCAGCAACAATGCTCACCACTCACTTCCCAAAATATGATGTTGTCAAAAAAAGTAACTGTTGGGGGTAGCTAGGTGGTGCAGTGATTAGAGCACTGGCACTGAAGTCAAAAGGACCTGAGCTCAAATTTGGCCTCAGACATTTGACACATTTACTAGCTGTGTGACCTTGGGCAAGCCACTTAAGCCCAATTACCCTGCCTTCCCCCTCCAAAAAGCAAAAAAAAACCCCTAACTCCTTATCTTTAACCCAGTGGGGGAAGGAGATGGAATTTTATTTACAGTATGAGGATTAAAGATTACTGGAAACAGTCTGGTCAGGCATATCCCATTCCATCTTGAAGGGTTGTACATTTCTCATTGTAGCAATCAGAACAGCATTGAAACCATGGGATATTCTGAGATTACTGGTCTCTGACATTGCCGCCAGATAAACAAAACTCTTAAGAGCATGGTATCTAAACAAAAGAATCTGATTATCACCATATCAGCACCAGTTCTAGTGGTCATCTCCTCCTTCTCGTTCTCCTCTTTCAGCCCATCATGGGCTTTTCTTGCCCATGGTCTCGTCCCATAATGAGATTCCTATTGTCCTTTCAAACTAGTTGGATTGAAAACTGTGGAACTTTGCACAGGCTTCTGGGAGATGTAGTTCTGTAAAAGAAAATGGGTTGGATATGCCTATTTTTCCTAGGTAAAGGACCCAGGATTATGATCTTTGATGGAAACATCTTTCCCGTTTACCTTTGAGTAATGGGAATGGAAAACAAACTCAAGTCCCTCCACAACAATCAACACCTTTAGAGATCGAGTGAAGTAATTGTTGAATTTTGTGAGGGTACTCAGGGGAACCAGGAAGCATAATAGTTGTTGGAGTATGGAGAAAGGTGGTGGATGTGGAGACTGGTTTTGGTTTAAAGAGTACAAGAGAAGGATAGTTAAGGGTTGTGAACTTTAGGCTGAATATGGACTAGGAAGGAGCAGGAAAGACTGAAAGATATGTGGCAATGTTGTCTGAGTCTTGGCTTTAAATGTCTTTCCACTGTGTTGTCATCATGGCATATATTTATGTATGTATATGCATATGTGTATTTGCCTCTACATAGGTTTGTGTATTCATAGGAGTTTGTCTTCAATGGGATTCTTTCCATGGTTGCAGATTTTGTCTAGTGCTGAGTATCTGAATTATGTCAGCTCAGTTTACTTCCATCCATTCTCAGATATATCAGAGGTTAGCTCCTAAGAGGACACAGGACAACCTTACATAGAGTCTCAATTATTTGTTATAGACAGCTACAAAATGATTAAAACATTTGGCCTTGTTGACCTATATTTTATGCCTATTATTTTGAATTTTGGCTACTGTATGATTTCTAAAGCCTTTCTGAAAATTCATTTCATTTGATTCTTTTTTTTTTTTAATAATGAAAAATCCTTTTATTTTATAAACTATAATATCTCTGAGGAATTACAAAGTACATTCTGGTTTCTTAATTGATTTTATCTCTTCTGAAAACTAAAATACTCTACATGAGGACTCAAGAAAAGTCATGAAGGTTTGACTCAGTGGAATCGGGCCTGTGTTCATCATAGAGTCGTGGGGGGACCGGCAGCCGACACACACCTCAGGTCACTGTGGCTTCTTCATCTGGGGAGTCTGAGCTCAGCTGTTACTGTTTTGAAGACCAAAGGTCTCTTGTCCATACACATCTTTTACATGGAGCCTGCCCACCCGCAGCCGTCTCGCGCGCCCGCCGCGGCCAAGGTTAAGAGCGCCTGGCTGGGGTGCAGCGGGGGAGGCGCGCGCCTCCAGCCACCGCCGCTCCTCTGGACGTGGGGCCGGGCCGAGCGGCCGTGGCCACTGCCCCGCAGCCGGGCCGAGTCGCACACTTCGCCCCTGTCGCGTCCGGGGCCGGCGGGGCCAGCGGGGCCAGCAGCGCCAACGAGGCCAGCAGCGCCCCCGGCTTTGGCCACATTTCATTTGATTCTTGATATTTAGTTAAAGTGGTTTGCATCCTGTTCAATCCCCACTTCAGCTAAGGACCTTAAAAATACAGACAATATATGGGTTAGTCTCCTGCTGGGAACCAGGGGACTATGAGCATGTTTCCAGGCCTTCCATCACAGGTGCCATCTGGCAAAAATTCTCCTTGATGGCTCATTTAGAACTTCAAGAAATCTTGCTCGGATTTAAAATTCTCATTACAGTCTTTGCCAAAGCATCTCAAATGCAAAACCTTAAGCCTAAAGAAATGGAAAAACTGATCAGGGAGACACTCCACTCAGAGTAGAGAATTGAAAACGGAGGCAGAAAATGTGACACAGAGAAAATACTAGCTCATTTTGTCAGACTGTTGTCCTCTGAAAATATACAAGTGTTATGACCCTTATTAGGGTTTTTTCTAGGTCCTTTTCTATATAGAATTGCATTTTATTTTTCCTTCAGGATAGAGGTCCCCACTCCAATTTATAGAGAGGCAAGGAATAGAGCTGCTAAAGATTTTTCCTAACATTTGCCACTTTCTTCAACCTTTGGAATGAATCCTGTGTGAACTCAGAGTTTTATAAGTTACATGTTCCCTCTGTTGTTCTTGTGCAATATTGATCTTTTTCAATTCTATTTTTTTTCCTTCCTGCCAGAAGAAAAGCATATCTCCATTTCTGGCTTTTGTCCTAAATGGTCATTTTTAATGGTAGGTCAAAGAGTTCATTCAATTTCATGCAGAAATACTACCTTTTGTCATTAAATTAACCTTAGTACATCTTAGAAGATGTACTGGCTTCTCATTTTAACCAATCCCCTTCACTTCCATCTATCCTCCTGCTAGGCTCCAGTGAGAGTTTTGTTGGTAGATAAATCTTTACTTGCACCAGGCTTATCCTATTTTCCCCATTCTCTCCTCCCACCCCTGCCAAGAGTTCTAATGCATCTAAATCTAAATCAAACATGGTGCCCAAAAATCAGAGTGAATTTTCTTCACTTTTCATTTTTTTATAGAACTTGGATTTCTAATCTCCATTACATTTTCTATAGAAATCTCATTACATTTCTTATCTAAAAGGACCAGGAAGTAAAGACTCAGTTAAGCATATATATGAGAATCATTTTGGTGACTAGTTGTCAATATCATTCTTATTTTTGTTATATCTTGTAAAAATATATATTGTAAAATAATAGTGGATTATGGCTCCAACCAAAGATAAATATACTTACTTTTTTTTTTTACTGAGGAAAAATATGCTGTGCTGCTGTACAAAGGTGGATGGCATCAGGGACCATCTTTGCAATGACTTTGAATGTAAAACAATTTTAGTCGGAATCTTCTTCCTGAAAAAAAAAGTTTGTGTTTCAATTTCTACGTAAGAGAAGTACAAGAATACTATTAAGATAAAGATTCAGTGTTCTGGGTGATATGAAAGAGTGAAAGGATGGACCTAGAAACCAGTCTAGCAAATGTACTGTCCTCTCTTGTCATCCTAGGTATGTGCAATCATAGGCAGGCCAATGAACTTCTCAGAATTTCAGTTACCTCATATGTAAAATGGGGTAAATAACATCTCTAATACATACAGCACCTCACAATACTATTGCGAGAATTAAAGGAGATGATGTATTTAACATATACACGGTACTATGTAAATATGCTATATTTAATAATAAAAGAATATTAATTCTCCCTAGTTGTATGATTCCTCTCTCTCTTCAGTTTATCTATTTATCTCTCTTTGTTTACATGGCTACAACCCTCGTTTAGCACCTCTCAGCTCTCTCCTGGCTTCCTACAATAACCATTTAACTTTCCTAGCTGCTGACCCCTGCTCTCCCCTCTCAGTTTTTAGATCCCCAATACTTGGCACAGTTCTAGGCAGAAATATAAGTGCTTAGTAAATGCATATTGACTAATTATATCCTTCCAGTTTAATATAAACTCCTTGAGGTCAGAGACTCTTCCATTTTGTCTTTGTGTCTTCAGTGCATAGTATGTTGATCTGCAACTTTGTTGTTGTTCAGTAGTTTGGTCATGTCTGATTCTGCGTGACTCCTTCAGTCATATTCTTCATGTGGTTTTCTTGGCAAAGATAATAGAATGGTTTCCCATTTTCTTCTCCAGCAGACTAAGGCAAGCAGAGGTTAAATGACTTGCCCAGGGTACTACACTGCTAGCGAGTATCTGAGGACAGGCTTGAACTTGGGTCTTCCTCACCCCAGGCCCAGCGTTGTATCCACTGAGTCACTTTGTTGCCTCTTTGAGTTACATATAGTATATGCTTAATATTTGTTGCATTGGGTTATTAGGCCAAGGTCAAATCTTGCCATGCCTGTGATCAATGATATATTACTTAAATGATTATGAGGTGACAGCAAACACTATTAATTTGAACTTAATTGAAGACATTTTCATAAGTCCTTGATTAAATAAAAATGAGTAAAATATCATCAGATGCTCTGGACACTGTTGATTTTCTTCACCTGGATCTTTTCAAATAGAAATTATCACTTAATGACTTTTTTTTGGATTAATTGGATAAGGAGAGAATCCATGTCTTTCATCTCCTTCCAAATACAGCTTAAAACTTAATTCTTGATGGGAGAAAATTGGAACACTAATACATTGTTAGTAAAGTTGTGAACTTATCCAAGCATTCTGGAAAGTAATTTATAACTATGTCTAAAAGGCTATAAAACTGTGCATACCCTTTGATCCAGCAAGGGTCTTAGCCTTTATCCCAAAGAAATCATAAAAAAGGGTGAAAGACCCATATAGGCAAAAAATATCTATAGCAGCTCTTTTTGTGGTAGCAAAGAACTGGAAATTGTGGGGATGCCCATCAATTGGGGAATGACTGAAAAGTTGTGTTATGTGAATGTAATGGGATAGTATTGTGCTATAAGAAATGATGAGCAGGTAGATTTCAGAAAAACCTGGGAAGACTTGCATGAACTGATGCTGAGTAAAGTGAGTAGAGTCAAGGCAATATTGTACACTGTAATAACAGCATTGTGCAATGATCAACTATGTGATTGACTTAACTCTTAGCAATATCATGACCTATGACTATTTCAAAAGACTGATGATAGAAAATGCTATCTGCTGTGGCTAGCACAGTCTGGGCCTAGCTACCAGCTGAGTGAAATAAAAGGAGAGAGAGAGAGCTTCTAGCTGAATAAGAAAGAGGGAGAGAGACAGGGGTGTGTTCCATAGTCTGTTTATTGCAGAACCATTTCATACAGAACCAAAGATACATGAAAGATACAAGGTTTATATACCCTTAGCAGAATGCAAGGAACCACCCTTGGTCTCTATCTTTCTCTACCCTAGGCCAAAGCCAATCACTCCTTAAGCTTTTTATCCTAGGACCATGTCCAAAGGCACAAACAGGGTGTTACAATCAAGACTTGCAAATTAACTCAGTACTTTCTTTAGATATTCTTGAAACCAATGAGAGCATCCACCCAACAAGATTATACTTTCCTTGCACATCTGCCTAATGACCTTTGTAGAACTGGGGAGCTAATGTGGTCAAGGACCCTGAAAGTCTTGGCCTATAACATCTGTCCACATCAAGAGAAAGAACTATGGAGTTTGAATGCAGATCAAAACATTGCTATTTTCACTTTGTTCTTGTTGTTTTCTTTCTGTGTTTTCCCCTTTTGTTCTGATTCTTCTTTTACAACATGACCAATATGGAAATACGTTTAAGATGACTATACGTGTGTAACCTACATCGGATTGATTGCTTTCTTGGTGGAGGGGGTAGGAAAGGGAGGGAAGGAGAAAAATTTGGAACTCAAAATCTTATAAAAATAAATGTTGAAAATTATCTTTACATCTAATTGGAAAAAATAGAACACTATTAACTGCAAAAAATCCCATTTAATTGTCTCAGGTTAATTATCATGCTATGAGTATGGTATTTGATAAATATATTGTTAGTTTATAGAGGTCAATATTCAAAACTGTCTAGTGATATATGGAACAGAACCTATGTTTAATAGTGAGGATGTTATAAATTACATAAGGATCAGAGTGGGTGAACCAGGGAATTGCAGCAAAGTACATTTGGGAGCAAAGTCAGGAAGATACACTAAGAATATCTCTGTGAATTACTAGAGTCATTTGAACATTTGAGAAGCTAGAAGGAACCTCAGAGACCACTTAATTTACTCCACTCATTTTACAGCTAGGAAAACTTGAGTCTAAAGAAGATTAGTGACTTGTCCAAGGTCATAGGTAGTATCATAAGAGATGAACCTGGATACTCTGATCACAGAGCCAGTGAGCTTTAAAAAGCAATCTTTAGGTCATTTTGAGTGACCTCAATCTTTTTTATGTAGCAGGAGGCTAGATAATCTCAAATGTTGGAAGTGGGTGTTAAGACTAGAGAGAAAGGAAAGAAAATAAGGTCTGGAACAGATGTTATAGGAGAAAGAGTATTTGTAGGGTGGTAGCCAAGGTTCAGGTCAACTTATGCATCATGAGTTTTCAATAGATAAAGGCAAATAATGAATTACATACTTAAATATTTAAAGTACCCCCCAAAAGGGAAATCATGCTCTATAAAAGCTTTGCTTTCCTCAAATGGAACAATTTCACAAAACACATTTATAGAATATCCAGCAGCCAATCTGTAGGACTCAGGCATAGTCAGCGCAATGAATTCAATTATAGAAGGCACTACCTGAAAAAAAGGCAATCCAGGTTTCATTTGAACATGACTGTATTCAGACATCAACATAAACAATTTCCTGCTTGAAAAAAAAAATCGCCCTAATCTCTTTCCTCAGCCTGCCCCTTAGTGCTTATCTGGTGTCATTTGGAATGCAGTGCCAGAAGCTCTCATATTGCTAGGAATGATTTGTTGCCTTCATGCACAAAGCTACACTTCAACAGCTTTCCACACCAGAGGCCACCTGGGAAAGTGTGAAAGTGATGTCTGAAAGTTATCAAGGCACCAGACAGTTTACTCTGCTCATGTTTCTTTAATTTCTGTCCTCCATGTTGTTTCTAAATCCAAATAGAACTGGATGGGAGAGGATAGAAAGGGGAAAAAATCATAATTGAATGATAGATTTAGTGCTGGAAGAGACCTTAGAGGTCATCTTAGACTTATTCTCTTATTTTACTGGTTTGGAATATGACCTAAACAAGATCACATAGCTGATGATTGGCAGCGAAGAGATTTGAACCCAGGTTCTCTATCTCCAAATCCAATGCTCTTGCCCTTGTACATGTATTCCCTATTCTCAACCTTGGTTCTTGGCATTGATGAGGCAGAACTAGAAAAGAGAAGCTACTTAGCATTAGGACATTGTCAAACACAATAGATGTGAAACTGACCTGTGTCATGAAAAATTAAATCACTAAATATTAATCGAGCACCTACTAGATGATACAATGATAAATGAAACACTGTCCTTCTCCCCTAGGAAGTTTCCTTGGTGTTTGTAACATCTCTCTAAGAGTGTCATAAAAAGTTGAATCACGATGTAAGATTAGTAACACTTCCAGGAAATGACAGAAAAGGTGATGACTAATTCTCAAATGAATTTTTTGATAGAATAAAATAATTTGGAGGAAAGATCACTTGAGGATGGGACAATGAATAAAAATAAATAATGATAATAATAATATTAGTTCTATGATGACAAATATTTAACAACTAGTTCTCTGGAAAAAATAAATACATGGCACACTTTTAAGTTTATTATGAATTATTATTATGAATTTATAACATTTTCTCTATCATTTTTTAAGTCTAGAAAATCAACACAATAATTTTAGCCTGAATTTCTCAGCAATTTAACAACTGTCTCTAGGGAAGAAAAGGGAAGGGGAATAGTGGGGAAGTAAGGAGAGGAATGAGAAAGGAAAGGAATATTCATTTTGTATTATTCAAATTGAATTAAGTTCCAAGGGCAGAGAGAAGACTGGCCTGCCTAGTATATAATTGGAAACAAGATTAGATTGAGTGAGAGGGACAAGATTATGTAAGATATTAAAAAGTCAGGCTGAGGAATTTGGATTTCATTGACTAGATAGATAGGTTCTTGTGCAAAGGTATGGTAGAAGAAGCATTTTAGGAACCTGAATCTGGCCGTGGTATGCTGGATGTACAAGGGAAACTTGTTAGGAAATTATTGTAATAATTCAGATTCGATATGATATGATGTATGATATGACTGCATGGACTAAAATTGTAGAAGTGGTATAGAAAAACAACAACAAAAAAGGATGCCCAAGAGAGGCATTTTAGAGGATAAAGAATTACCACTTTTTATATAATTGGATATAGGAAATGAAGGGGAAGGAGGAGTCAAGGCTTAGTCTAAGTTTTTATATGTAGCCACTAAAAATCATAAAACTCCACACCTCAGATGCCACTTTTCATACCTGGATCTCCAGAAAATTTACCAGGATGTGGGTCATACTCTCAAAATCCTAGCTCACAAATTATAGTTTGCCTCTTTCTGTTGTATTTACCTTTACTATTCATCAAGAGGACCCAATTAGTTCAAAGCAAAAGCATTTGAAGTATGAAAAAAGTAATTGAGTTCTTCTGTACCTAAAGAAACCTGAAATACACTCTTCCTCAAGGCCACATAAAATTAGTGGGAGGGATAGTTTTATTTAGGAGTTATAAGTGGTGATCGTAAAAAATAGGGAGGACATGAGGACAACATATATATATATGAAGGACATACAGAGAATATGTGTGGTGATTATACACATTAGGACAAGCAAACAGGCAGTGGGCTCAAAACCAGAACATGTGCATAATGGGGTAATTTATGCTCCTGATGCTGACACCAATGTCTTTTGATGATGCCCATATTCTTCTCTCACTGGGCCTACCGCCCCAGATCACTATCTCTACTGCTGCTCACTGCCAGGTTTCACATCACATCATGTCTGCTGTTTGATGCCACTTTCAATTTCTCTATTGGACAGTTCTACTGCCAATTGATGCTACCAGTTGGTTCTTAGAAGTAGTTTTCAACAGAGAAAAGATAAAAGACATAGGTCTTCCCCAGAAGGGGGGTAGTTGGCTCTCTCGTTTTCATTTTTTTAAGTTTCACCTTGAGAGGCAGACTCATTAAAAAGAGGTAGAGAACTGGCCTTAGAGTCAGGAAGTCCTGGGTTTAGGTTCTGACTCTGACACATATTGTGTGAATAATCTTGGGCAAGTCATTTTACTTCTCAATGCTCCAGACAATCCTCTATACTACAAATGCATAGAAGGTATAGATTTTGCATTGATAGAGGAAGTTCTGCACAGGTTCAAAACCAGAAAAGAATAAAAAAAAGAAGAGGGTGGTGGAAGGAAGGAAGGAAGGAAGGAAGGAAGGAAGGAAGGAAAGAAGCAAAGGGAGAAAACTCTAGATTCTAAGTCCCAGAACTTTTAGTGATAAAGTGAAGCTCTCATAGATCCAGTCATTAGATTAGGGAGACAGCCTCATGTGGAGTTCATTTTTTTCTTTAAATGAAGAGAGGCTGCCAGTTTCCAGAGTCAGCACAAGGGTAACCAGCTGAACAGCAAATCAGAATCAGGAGGCATTTTGTTTGTCTTTGGAACTCCTTTCCTCTTGGTATTAGGCCACTTTCTGATTTAGGGTTAGAAAGTCCTCGTCAGTTATAGTACACACCTAATTATCAAGCTATATTCCCCCTTAAACAATTTTGATTAAATTTTGGGAGAGGTGCCTTTCAAGAAATATAGGCAATATAGTTTTTTATCAATATAGTTCTTAGGCATCACAACTTTCCTCAGCACATCAAATCTTCTAGGTATCCCACATAAGTAAGGGAAATTGGGAAAAAAAATAGTTAGTGGATCAGCTATGAGAGTGTCACCCTCTCTACCTTTGTTCTAGATTCCTGCTTTTTATGCATAAATTACTGGCTTGAAACCACCTTTATAGAATTTGAGCTTTCCTCTCCCCCAAATAACTACTTACATTTATATGTCACTTTATGTTTTATAAAGTACTTTTCTTCAGAATATGCTCTAAGGCAAATAGCAAAAGTATGATTATTTCCTGTTTTGCTGATGAAGAAAAGAAGGTTCAGAAAAGGGATTTTTCCATGGTTATACAGCTAATAAATGTTGGAGCTGGGTTACAAGTCCCAGGAATAAGAGGGCTGTTACATAAAACATGTGCTCTCACATTCCTATTAGAGGCATCATGTATAAAACCCAATAGCTTCTAAACAAGGATACACACGGAGCACACTGGGAATGTAGAAAAAGAATGACTGAAATTAGGTCAATCATGGCTCCTTATGGAGCTATGGTATTTCTACTGGCCACTAGGGGGCAGTCGGTGCATCCCCTCAATGCAGAGAATATTAATTATGATACCAATAGTAGATGATCAACCCTGAAAAGGGCTCACACAAGAGGTGCACATCTTCCCTGAACACCCCATATACTGCGCATAGTTAATATGAGTCTGAAGCCTTTAGAATCAGGTTCTTCCTGACTCCAGGTCCAAAGCACCATCTCCTTACTCCCAAGCATAAGGATCATCAGGTCAAATTACTTTATATCTTGGAATCAAATTCTTAATGCCATCTTTATTCTGAAAAAAACATTTATTGAGTTTCCATTGGATATTAATTCCAGAGGACAGAGTTAAAGAATGGTTATTTTAAAACTAGATTTTCTGAGTCTGGGATCTACTGACTGGAAATAAGAATTCATATTTCACCTTAGGTATGTTTTTATCCTCAAGAGCACTGGAGTCTGAAAGCCCTGTATTACTTGTATGTATTTTAATCTTTTGTGGTTTTGTTATTCATGAACTGAGAGGTCACCAGAAATAGATTTTTGTAA
This sequence comes from Pseudocheirus occidentalis, assembly GCA_028646575.1. Classification (NCBI taxonomy): domain Eukaryota; kingdom Metazoa; phylum Chordata; class Mammalia; order Diprotodontia; family Pseudocheiridae; genus Pseudocheirus; species Pseudocheirus occidentalis. Next base: position 280,751,305 of record CM053593.1, on the reverse strand, counting down.
ACTGAAAAATAAATAATGTAAACTCTCATGCCAGGAAGATGAAACACACACACCAGAGGCAAATTGAGTCTTTCTTTGGAAGAAAAGAAAGGGAAATGGAAGGAAAAAAAACCCCTAAAAATAAAACAGTGAAATCTGTGTCCAAAGCTGTGGGTGAAGCTACACTGAAGTATTGACTTTTTTAGCAATAGCCAAAATTGGTATCTCCTACCAGGAAAACCCAAAGGTGTGATGTCATACAGAGAAATAAGTACTCGGGCTATTATCTAGCCTCTAGCAAAAAGGTTCTACCTATAATCCTCCCAATGCCAGGACATGGGGTATCTGTGAATTAGGCCTCACAGAAGAACCCCTATAAAAGAATCACATGATGATTTACTAATATTAATGAAAAGTTATTGCATGTTGGAATCTTTGAGAAAATCAATTTTATTTTATATATGTTTGATGATTATGGTAAGGGTAGAATGAGAAAAGGAGAAGAGAGAAGTCCAGAGAATGATGCAGCTATTTATCCATCATTAACTAATTGTCTCTTAGAAACGAACTGGGAATAAGCACTAAAAACTGGAAATTTAAATTGAGTACCTACATGTGTACTTTAATAGAATCATAAAACGCTAGAAGGGACATTAAGGTTGGAATTAAGGACTGGGCTTGTGGTAATGGGAATACTCCCTTTATCAGTGCTAGTTGACATCTTTTCTGCAACTTAAAGAATTGTCCAAATCATAGCAAGGTTATAAGGCTATGACTTGCTCAGGGTTGTATAGCCAAGTGTCTGAGGCCGGATTTGAGATCTGGTCTTCCTGACTCCAGAGGCAGATGTCTATCTGCTATGTCACTATCTCCTGCTTCTTCCCTTTGCTTACCTAGTTCTTCTATTTCCATCTTTTGAAATTCACTATACCACCTACCTGCATTCTTCTGAATTTTGGAAGTGAAGATAGTTTACCATTTGAGTCTCATCTTGTCATGGAGCTCTCCAGTTTAGCATTTACGTACATTGAGTCTCTGAACTCTACAGGACTTCAGAGAACATCTAGTACAAATCATAACAAAACAAGGTTTCCATCTATAACAACTCCATTAAATGATCACTCAGCTTTCACACAACAGATTCTAGAGAAGGGGGAATCCACTTGCTTCCTAAGAAAGTCTATTCCATTTTGGGCTAAAGACAGTGCCTTGCACTATTGAGCACTTCTATATGTGTATGGGGGGGGGGTGTAATATGAGGTGTTCAGGGAGGACTAGTATCTCTGGTGTGAGGGTCTGCTGAGCTTTTTACAAGGCTATTCATCCACTTTTGGTGTCCACCTTCACCCAACTCTCACCCATTGTTCCAAAAAGCTGTAGAATGTACAGTGGTCATATCCCAATAAGATGGGTTAAACCAGGTTAAGGATAACCAACTGGCTTCAAATGCATTGATGAGTTAGACAGATGTCTACCCCAAGCATGTGAAAACTTTCCCCGGCAAAATGGGCAGATAAGAATAATTTGTTCCAGCAGCCATAAAGGCAGCTTAAGAAGGCACTATGGATCTCTTCAAGCTTGTTCAGACACTGAAGATGCCCAGGCCATGTACTTCATCCTGGGCATTGCCAATCATCTTGACTTTTGTCTTGTACCTAGGATTTATGACTCAGGAAGAGAGAGTGAGGCTCTCTCTCAACTCTGCCTTACTTAAATACAATTCAAGTACAAGTCAGTATATTACCTACCATTAGTTCTCTTAAAAAATGGAGGACAAGTAACACATGCATATTTTGTCTCCCAAAATATTTTACTAATTTGCATGTATTTGATAACACTATTGCTGCTTCTTATCATGATATTGTTAAATGATTAAGATATTGTAAATAAATTATCACTAAAATAAAGAACAAATCTATCTTATTTTTCATTGGTAGTTGTATCATGTAATTGTTCTCTATTTTGTTATACTAACACAGCAGTCATAAGGCAAGTATGGCACAGGTGATCATACCTAAGGGGCACAAGAAAAAATATTCATCTACTATTCCAAGCACAGTGTTCCTTTGGAAGGGAGCTGCCATTCTATATGCTGGCTTTGGTTGAAGAATGAACTAATTGTATTACTGATTAGAGGCATAAAAATTACACATGATGGACTTTTTCTCCATGATAGTGGCCTTGGACTTGGATAGTTCCAAAGAATGACTGACTTGAGAGCTATACACATGAGTTTTCTGAATGTTCTTGCACTAGGGGATCATTGATAAATGACCCCCAATCAGACACCTTAATTCAATATACTCCAACTGACTGAACTATGTAGATATCCTAGAGGCAACTTGTTCAGAAATATTTATCAAAAGCATCTGGTCTGGGCCAAGTAAAAGTGAAAATTAAAATTAATGGCCAGATAGAGACTGTGATATCTTTTACTGCCAGAAAATAATTTATCACATACACTTTTTCAGTCTGGTGTTAGGTAGAATTTACTGAGAAGAATATTTACAAGGTGGACGATTTATAGCATCTTCTTGTCATATTCCAGGCTCGGAGAAGTTTAAATCAAGCTTCAATGAGTGGAGGTAGGGGACTGTGGAGAGGGAAACTGATGAAGAAGGAGATAAAAAGAGGCAGAGAACTCAAAGGTGGTTCCATTGATCTTTATATTGAATAGGAAGAAAACACTGAGTTGGGAGTTTGAGGACTTTGGTTCAACCTAGTTCTGCTTTTTATTGCCTGTGTGACCTTAGAAAAGTCACCTTACTAAAATAAGGAAGATGTACTAGATGACCTCAGAGGTCACTACCAAGTACTATGCAAGGTACTAAGAACACAAAGGCAAAAATGAAGAAAGTCCCTGCCCTCAAAGAACTTATGTTCCCCTGGGAGAAATAAACAGAGCCAAAAGAACTATACACAAAAGGCCTACAACTGTGTGAATGGAAAGATTGCTCAAAGGAAGTCAGCCTCTAAGTAACTATAAAAGCAGTAATGAGCAACATGTGATCAGATAAGTGAATGTCCAATGAGGGGTTGGACTACATGGCCTCTTAACTCCCTTTCTGTTCAGAATTTTATATACAAAATATGTGATAAATACAAAGTCATAGTGAGTGAGAGGGAACTAGTACCAACAATTAGGCCAATCAGGAGAAGCCTCTTGTAGGGGGAACCTCTTGAAGGGAACTAATTCTAAGAGGTGAGGTGGGAGAGGGGAAGAATTCCAGTTCTACATACCTCTGATCATAATTTCATCAGTGGTAATGCTGTTTTCTCTGACACATGCTGTGACCCCTTTATTACCAGTTTCAAAAATCAACCACCTAGTGACTTTTTTTTTTTAAGGTGATGAGCCTCCCTGCACTTAGCTAGGTTGGTCCTCAGAGAATGGCCACAATCTGTCACTTGGCCATATTTAAGCCCTTCCATTTAACCTGTCAGAGTTTTCAGTCCATTAGAATAGATTCGGAAAATCTAGAATCATTTTAATTAGACAGCAAAGCATTGAAGAAAAACATTAACCAAGCCCCAAGTAAGATACAAAGGAGTTCGTGCTATACCTTAGAAGGGCAGACATCCTATCTTTTTTTTTTCCATTGCTAGAGTACCAAAAAAATGGGCTGAACTCAGAATTCAAATCCCCATTGTGTCATTTCCTACTTTTATGACAACAGACAAGTCACTTAATCTCTGAACTTCAACTTCCTCATCTGTAAAATGAGGGATTTGGACTAAATGACTCCTAAATTCCTTTTGGCTAAGATTTCTGATCCTGTGACCAGTATTTATACAATCTTTCAACAACTTATTTCTACCAAGATCACATTTGCTTGAAACACCAGAGATATGAATCCCTTCAATGTTTCAGCTGCCCTACAGTCTAGTTTGGTGAATGAATACACATTGAAAATATCCCAAGAGAACAGAGGAAACAATAGTATGTAAGGAGCTTTATTGTTCAACACCTTCTCATTTGGATTCAGTATTGATAGCTTTGCTTGTTTATGGAATAAACAATTGCTAATCTTTTATATTTCAGATTTACAAAATCTCAAGATGTTCTAAGAAATGAATAGATCGTTCATGTCTCTTAGAATGTAGCCCCCAAATTGTCTATAAACCACTGAATGCTCTATGGCAACAAGAATGTGTCTCTTTAGTATTTTAATGTATTTGCATTGGGAGGAAGAGGGAATATTAACAGTCCCCTCTGTGCTTCTTAATAGTGTGGCTGCAAATGCTGCAGATTCTCAATGATGAATAAGGACTGTATTTAGTCATCTATTCACAGTGACAAATTAGCGTGCTGGGTGCTAAACACATACCAAACATACACATACACACAACATTAAACTTCCTCCCAACAAGCTTCCTCAAACTTAATTCTCACTCTAATGGAACAACTAGATCTGGCAATAAGTCCTCACTTTAAAGCAATCATTTAAGCTTCCAGCTCTTCCACACGTGCACCTAAGTGATTTATGGAGCTCTCAAAGTCATGAAACTCCACAACCAAATGCTAGTCAAAAGCCAATCTTAAAACTGGAATGCATAACACGCACTTTCTGTTCATTAAAAGAAATGATGATTTCCTATTTTTCAGTACAGCATTGCTAGCAAAATGAAGAGGAAAGGACTAAAGTGGTTTTTGTTTTGTTTTTAAATCTAAACCATTCACTAAGCCAGAATTTCAATTGTCTGTAGCATGTTTTTGTCTAGGCCTTTTTTAAAAAGAAATTTTAACAATTCTTTTATTTACAATGTGAGCCAAGCTTTTTTTCATGAGTCTCTAGCTCACCCCTAACCCCTAAGGTCTCTTGTGGCCTAAGAATTTTTCAGCAGTCATCTCTTTTTCAGAGATCTAATGAGGACAATGAATGGTAGAAATGCATCACTGATATTTTAGACAACCAAATTGTTCCCTATGAACTAGGTTCCCAAGGATCCAGGTCTTTTTTGTAATTCTCTTTGCCCAAAGCTCCTCTACTAGGTCAGTTTTTTTTCTTGAATAATCTTAAGGCCTTTTACATATTTGAGTAGTTTTAATGTTATCAACAAGCATTTATTAAGTGCTTACTATGTACCAAGCACTGTATTAAGCTCTAGAAATTCATGGAAAGGTAACAATAACAAAAAGCCTTTGCCCTCAAGAAGTTCATATTCGAATGGGAAAATATTATGATAAATTATTTTAAAGTGCCGCTTCAAATTTTAATTTGCAATATTCAGGTTTGAAGGCAACATGGAGAAGTGGAAAGAGAGCTGGCCTGGGGACCTGGAAGACTTGGATTCAAAATCTTCCACAGATTTCTATTGGTTGTGTGACCCTGGGCAAATCACCGTCCCTTCATCCCTTGGGGTCCTAGTAATTCTCCTCTGATGCTATAGAAGTTGCAGATGAGATGTTAGCCTACATTGGGAAGGGTAGAATTCTTCATCTTTGACCTCCCTTTACCAATAACATTACAGATTTATTCCCTATTCCTAGTCTTATTTTGAGTATGGACCTGACAGCATACTTCCAGGACCAGTTGGGTAAATCTGGAAAGATTCATTACTGAAAGTTGGCTACTAGCTGATGTGGGAATTTTTGGTCTTAGAAATTCATAAAAATCATCTATTCGGCAAGTGTAATTTGAATCAGTTGAGGAAAGAATGCTCACATGAATTTAAACTTAATTCTTTTACAAATAGTGAAAATAACATCATTTCTACAAATATTGCTTGAATGCTTATTATGTGTGAGGGATTGTACTAAATGTCATAATAATTTATCATTCAGTTGTTATCTAAATGCAACAGTTAACTATAGGATAATTCGCCTATATTGAATTGATCTTTGGTAAGGCATTAGCAAACAAGGAAGAAGAGAATTAAATGCGTGAACTATAAAAAAAATCATAGAAAAAATGAAAAAACATGATGGTTGGTAGTGACCATTCTTCACACACCAATATTAACCATGGCCTATTATAGAGAACTTTAGTTTATTATTCCAAATAAAAGCTTCCATGGGCATCTTCATACAAACACATGTTTTTATAAAAATTGGGCTTTTGATTTTTTGATAAAATGTACCACTTGAAGGAAACTTCTAACAATGCAATCAGCACCTATTGATGCAACTTAGGGTCTTTTAAAAAATTGCCTGTCTTGTTTTAAAATTATTTTTAGTTTTCAGCATTCACTTCCACAAGATTTTGAGTTCCAAATTTTCTCACCATCTCTCCTCTCCCCCCACCCCAAGACATTGTATATTCTGATTAACCTTTTCCCCAATCTACCCTCCCTTCTAACACCCCCCCCCCCTTCTCTTGTCCTCTTCCCTTCTATTTTCCTTTGGGACCATATCTCTTATTTCCCAGTTGCATGTAAAAACAATTTTTAACATTTGTTTTTAAAATTGAGTTCCACATTCTCTCCCTTCTTTCCTCCCCACCCACCCTCAGTGAGAAGGCAAGCAATTAGATATAGGACATACATGTGCAATCATGCAAACTGCTTCTATAATGGTCATGCTATAAAAGACTAACTATATTTCCCTCCATCTTATCTTACCCCCTTTGTTCTACTCTCTCCTTTGATCCTGTCTCTCCTAAAAAGTGTTTGCTTTTGATTACCCCCTTCCCCCATTTGCTCTCCCTTCCATCATCCTCTTCACTCATCCCCTTCCTTCCTACTTTCCTGTAGGGTAAGATAGATTTTTATACCCAATTGAGGGTGTATGTTATTTCCTTATCAAGCCAAATCTGATGAGAGCATTGTTCATTCATTCCCTCTTACCTCTCCTTTCTTCCCCTCCAGTGTAAAAGCTTTTTTTCTCGCTCTTTTATGTGAGATAATTTATCCCATTCTACCTCTCCCTTTCTCCTTCTCCCAGTATATTCCTCTCTCACCACTTTTGCCATCTATCTATCTATCTATCTATCTATCTATCTATCTATCTATCTATCTATATCTTCCCTCCAACTACCCTAATACTGTGATAGATCTCATAAGTTACAAATATCTTCTTTCCATGTAGTAATATAAACAGTTCAACTTTAAGAAATCCCTTAGGAATTTTCTTTCCTGTTTACCTTTTTGTGTTTCTTTTGAATCTTGTATTTGAAATTCAAATTTTTTATTCAGCTCTGGTCTTTTCATAAGAATTCTTGAAAGTCTTCTATTTATTGAGTGTCCATTTTCCCCCCTTAAGGATTATACTCCATTTTGCTTGTAGGTGATTATTGATTTTAATCCTAGTTCCATTGACCTCTAGAATATCATATTCTAAGCCCTCTGATCCTTTAATGTAGAAGTGGCTAAATCTTGTGTTATCCTAATTGTGTTTCCACAGTACTTGAATTGTCTCTTTCTAGATGCTTGGAATATTTTCTTCTTGACCTGCAAACTGGAATTTGTCTACGTGACTGGAGTTTTCTTTTTGGAATCTCTTTCAGGAGGGTGGACAGTGGATTCTTCCAATTTATGTTTTACCCTCTAGTTTTAGAATATTAGGACAGTTTTTCTTGATAATTTCTTGAAAGATGATGTAGGTTCTTTTTTTGATCATGGCTTTCAGGTAAACCCATAATTTTAAAAATACTCTCTCCTGTTATTTTCCAGGTCAGTGGTTTTTCCAAGGAGATATTTCACATCATCACTAATTTTTCATTCTTTTTGTTTTGTATTATAATTTCTTGACTTTTAAAAAATAGAATCATTAACTTTATTTGCTCCATTCCAATTTTTAAGGAATTATTTTCTTCAGTGAGCTTTTGGAAATTCTTTTCCATTTGGCCAGTTCTGCTTTTTAAGGCATTCTTCTCCTCATTGACTTTTTGGACCTCTTGTGACATTTGGGTTAGTCTATTTTTAAGGGTTTATTTTCTTCAGTATTTTTTGCACTCCCCTTCATTCCAGGACCACCACCCAGGACAGCAACCTAAATCCAGGTATGAGCAAAGCCAGAGAATCCTGCCTTAGCGCCAGCAAAACAATCCACCTGATCAGCTTCTGGATCGCCACACCATCTGGTGACTGAAAGTTCTGGAATTAGTCACTGCCCTGAGGCTGGAGCCTGACCAAGCTCCTCTCTCCCCCCTAGACTGAGGCTAGACCAAGCTCTTCTCTCATCCAGTTCCCACAGTCCTTTTCTACTGACCTTCCAAGTTGTATTTGTCATTTGTAGGTTGAGAAGTCTGGAAACCACCACAACTGTCAGTGATTCAATCCCCTGAAGCCTGCTCTGTCTTCTTTTGTGCTGGCATGGCTCACATTGGGCTGTGCTTTGCTCTCAGACTGGTGTAGCAGACCTTTCCTGTTGAACTTCCAGGTTGTTTTGGGCTGGAAATTTGTTTCATTCTATCATACTATGGTTCTACTGCTTTAAAATTTGTTTAGAGTCATTTTCTTTTACAGATATTCAAAGGGGTTTGGGGGAGAGCTCAAATAAGTCCCTGCTTTTACTCTGCCATCTTGGCTCTGCCCCCACCACAACTTAGGATCTTAAAGAGTTAAGTGATCATCTAGTATAACAACTGGTGTAGGTCTGAGATGAGAATTTCACCTAGATATTTGCTTCTCATATTTACACAAGATGAGATTATTTACTTACCTTTCAATCTAACGAAATAAATTTCTTCTTTAACATCTAGCTGGTTCCCATTTTACTGGAATAGTTTAATAATCACAACTCTTGGGGTCATATGAAAAAAAAAAGTTTTGGTTTTATAGCTCTAATTCCTGATCTTCATGAAATATTGACTACATCATGTCAAATGGGGCAGACACATGCAACAGCCCTTGTGGAAGGTTTGTCAGTAGTACCAGCTGCTCTATAGATGAAGGATGGCATGATTTTATCATATTATTGTATGATAGACAATAGTGCATATTAAACATGCTTATATATCCCATAGTACAATGCAATACTGTAATTATATTGTTATGCTATACTTTGTTGTTCTTTGTATTGGAAGATGACTTCACTGATTTTAATTATTGCTTTTGGAAGTATGGGTCTGAAAAGACTCAATGATTAACATTCCATTCTACCTTAAGTACAGGTGAAAACTAAGCACTGTATACATATCTTAAGTATTTAATAAATGAATGTTGAATGGAAGTGATTCATAGCCATAGTAGCTGTTTTGAAAATCAAAAGCTAATTGAAACTAATTTCGATCCACAAATCAGTTTGAGATCAATTTGACCAATTAAATAAAAATACCAGGTAAAGAAGTAAACAAAACAAAAGAAAACAACAAATGAACAAACAAATACTTTTGCCTTTGAAAAAAGACTGATTTGAATAATCAATTTAGTTGAAGAATTTTACAGAGGTAGAGAGAGAAATATTTTTTATGAAATCTTTACTTACATTTGTGGACTTAAAAATAAAGCATGATTCTTTTCTCTCTAAAAATCCAAATATATTATAAATCTAATTGTGACAGAGAAAAAACTTTGCTTTTTAAAAAATTATTATTCAAGAATTTAGCCTGGAATGTATTTCTATTAGCCTTGGAAATTTAAAAAATTCTTTAATTTTTCTGACTCCTAAAACTCAGTTTCCTTGGGTAAATGACAAAATCAAACATGAATTATTTGACTTCAAGAGAGAACATGCTATTCTCACCCCCACCCCCAGAATTTGAAATAAAAATGGACAGTTTTCCATTGTTTAAAGAGGAAAATTGATTTTTACCAGTGGCTTCCTGGCCTGTGGGCAAGTTTTCACTTAGCTCTCTGCTGGAGAAGATAGTTGTCCAATTCTAATAAAGCAAATGCTATCTTCAGACTGTTAAAATATGATCATACCATTTGCAGACTTTTAAAGATTGATTCAGTTGACTGAAACTCATTTCTGCCACTGATTTATACTTGTGGCCTTGGTCCTCCTGAGCCTGACTCCCATAACATCAATAAAGCAAAGAAACATATTCTCCTCCACTCAGAGTTCTTTAAGGAAGCCCAGCTTCTAGACACATTTAAGTACAGTATTTCTTTAGTAGTTCAGAACTCCTATGTTGTCCCTTTTCCAACAGCATCATGGGATAGAGTTGTGCTTTTGAAAAATGCAATCAATTGACCCCACTACTGAGTTTCTACTGCTCACATGTTATTAAACTTGTTAGGGAAGTGAATGAAAAAAAGAGCTACTCTGTGGGAAATACTGACTAAAGGGAATCAATTTTTTTAATCAACATTACAATTAATGCACATTACAATTATATTACTGGTGAGTCATGACTGCTAGTTATGGAGTGCAATTATCTTTATAGAATTAAACATTAAATATTACCAAAAAAGCAACAGACAAATGCATAATGGGTATACACAGAATGCAATCTATTTTTTAAAAAGGAAGTATGAGGAACAGGAGTAGAGGATGTTATCAAGGAGCTGTAAGTGCAAAATATGAAACAGATGAGTAGGTCATCAAGTAGTAGTGAGGAATGACAGATGGAAAGTCCATGTGCTTGGTTGTTATATGCATAATGTCAGGAAAAATCAAAGGAGACTTCTACCAGAGAGAGACCCTTATTGCAAACTTATAGAATGTAGACAAGAGTCAAAGAGGATAGCAAGGTCTTCTTAATGATTTGTAGTCTGCATCATTGGAAAAAAAATCCAAATCAATGAGATCACAGATCTATTTGAGTAATTAATGGAGGGCATCCACAAAGCAGGCATAATACCTCTTGCTATTGATAGACTGCTTTAGGTAATATCTGTAGAGCAAAGGTCTTGAGAACATAGATCGAGGAAGAGTAAATGAAGCATGACATATTATATTATGCATGTGTAATTTGTTCTTTTCCAAGAATAATGGATAAATAAGTAATTAACTAACATGTTCCTTTTTAGATATAGGAAAAGAAAATCCAGTCCAAAACAAATGTGTCATTTTGTTCTTTAGTCATTTCAGTCATGTCCAAATCTTCATAGCACCATTTGGGATTGTCTTGGCAAAGATACTGGATAGATCTGGCATTTCCTTCTCCAACTTATCCTATAGATGAAGAACTAAGGCAAATGACTTCCACAGGATCACACACATAGTAAGTGTTGGAGGCCAGATTTGAACTCAGGAAGATGAGTCTTCCTGACGCCAGGCCAAGCAGTCTGTCCACTGTGTCACCTAATTGCCCAGGCCAAAATAAATATTCTTTTAAAAATACTATTACTATCTAATAAGGTTAATTTATCAATATGCTTTTTTTCTGGAAAACTCTTTATTGTAGGTGGAATGGGGCACAGCTGGACACAGTAAGTTAGATGATTCCAATTTTGTTGGCAACATCTAATGCATCGTAGTCTGGAGCAAGATGAACCAATGTAGGCCTTCTTCTCTCCATCAGGCTGGATCAGTGTGTTGACTTAGGCCACATTGATGTCATACAGCTTCTTTAAGGCCTGCTTGATTTTATGCTTGTTGGCCTTGATATACACAATGAAGACTAGCGTGTTGTTGTCCTTGATCTTCTTCATAGCAGACTCAGTGTTCAAGGGAAACTTAATGATGGCATAGTGATCAACCTTGTTTCTCTGAGGGGCACTTTTCTGAGGCTATTTGGGCTGCCTTTGAAGTCTTAGTGTCTTGGGTCACCGGAAGGTGGGGGATGTTCGGATCTTCTTCTTTTTGTGGCTATGGACACCCTTCAGCACCACCTTCTTGGTCTTCAAGGCCTTGGATTTGGCTTCTTTCTTAGGGGGGACAACAGCTTCCTTCTTCACCTTCGGCGCCATTTGGAGGAAAACAAAGCCAATATGCTTTTGATATTTCTTAGGAAGAAATAAAAACTTACTATTTGAAGTATATGGATTTTTCTTCCTTTTCACTTTCACTTTCTTTGATGGTCAAATATTTGTGGATATAAAATCTCATTCACTGTCGTGCAACAACTATTTTTAAAGTTCCTGCCCTGTGTAAAACTCTGTCCTAAGAGCTTTAGTAGGTTCAGAGGAATAAGATGAGTTTCTCCAAACTGCAGAAAGTGTTATAAAACTGTGTATGCCCTTTGATCCAGCAATTCCGCTGCTAGGTCTGTATCCCAAAGAGATCATTATAGAGGGAAAAGGACCCATATGTACGAAAGCATTTATAACAGCTATTTTTGTAGTTCCCAAGAACTGGAAATTCAGTGGAGGCCTATCATTTGAGGAACGACTGAGAAAGTTGTGGTTTATGAATGTATTGGAATACTATTGTGCTATAAGAAATGATGAGCAGGCAGATGTCAGAAAAACCTGGAATGAGTTATACGAACTGATGCTGAGTGAAGTGAGCAGAACCAGGAGAATGTTATACACACTAACAGCAACATTGTATGATGATCAGCTTTGATAGAATTAGCTCTTCTCAGCAATACAATGATCTAAGACAATTCCAAAAGACCAACGACAGAAAATGAAATCCACGTCCAGAGAAAGAACTATGGAGTATGAATGTATATGGAAGCAAATATGTTTTTCTTTTTTTCTTTCTCCTGGTTTTTCCCTTTTGTTTTGATTCTTCTTTCACAACATGGCTGATGTAGAAATACATTTAATATGATTGTGTGTGTATAGCCTATATCAGATTGCTCTCCATCTTGGGGAGGGGGGAAAGGGAGGCAGGAGGAGAGGAAGGGAGAAAAGAAATTGGAACTGAAAATCTTGTAAAAGTGAATGTTGAAAACAATATATATTTATATACACACATATATACATATATATGCACACAGACAGAATACATATATACATATATATAAATATATATATATACACACACACACACACACACATATATATATATATTTATATACACACCAAAAAAAGGTGAGTTCCTCCATCTGTCAATCCATCCCTCCATCAATTAGCATGCGTTTTATGTCTGCTGTGTGGCAGACACTGGGATAAGTGCTGGGGATAAAAGGAAACTTGCTTTCTAGCTGGGGAGACAATATGTATGTGTATAAGCATATATAAAATATTAACAAAAGGAATGTAAAGTTATTTTGGTGGTAGCTACTGATAGCTGGCAGTAGGGGTGGTGATAAAGTTAAGGAAAGGTTTCATATTAGAAGGTAGACCTAGAGTAAATAGATGAAAGATGGAATGGAATGTATTAGGTATATAAAGGACATTTTGACTAGATTATAGGATACATAAAGCAAAATATGTAATTAGAAAAGGTAGCTTGGGAATAAATTATGAGGACTTTAAGTGTTAAAAGATTTTAACCTTTTTTTTTCCTCTTCACTCTTTTGACTTTGCTCTAGTATTTAATTTTTGTTTCATGGAGTCATTTCTGTTTGATCTATTCTAATTTTCCAGGATTCTCTTACTCAGTTAATATTTATTATCTCTTCCTTTATGCTATTTATTTTCTGTCCCATACCTTTTTATAAGGCTCCCATTTAATTCAAAATATCTACTCACTCTCTTGCTTCATTTCTTCCAGGAACTCTGGTAATCTTTTGGGCTTCATCATTCTTTTATTAGTGGCTCTGTTCATACTTGTAGACTTTTCCTATTCTTCCAAGTTTGTCCCTTTGATTTCCTAGGATCTATGAAATTTATTTTTTGTGACTATCTGCTTCTGTGTACTCATAATTCCATCCTTACTTACTGGATTTGGATTAATATTTTGTATGAGGGACAGGTTCTGACTACTTCTGTACTTTTGGATAGGATGGTGGGCCTCTTAATTGGTCTTGATCTGTACCATATGAGATCATACTCCTGAGAGTGTTGGCATTATTTCAGGTGCTTTAGACTCCTTTAAGTAAAGAACACTGTGTTTCTACAACTTTGTTCTCATGGCAACTGAGGTCAGAGCGCTAAAAAATTTCAGATCTCCTATAGTATGGAAATGATCACTGCCTTTTTGATTGGTATATTTGTTGCTCTTGTTCCCAAAGAGGATTCAAAATTCTTCAGGTATCTTACTGTGCTGGGGCTTCCTATCTC
>CM053593.1:280709181-280737282 GCA_028646575.1 Pseudocheirus occidentalis | reverse complement strand
ACCACATTTTCACCCATCAAGTATGCGAGCTTCTGGCTGTTCCTCTGTGCATAATCTGGACTTGATAATGACATTTAAACATTATTTGGTCTTGTTCTCTTAAAAATTGCTGAGGAAATTGAGTGGGAGCTGGTCTGTTCTGCTCCCATTCATGCTACTAGTGTTATTGGAGCTCCAGAGGGGCTTTAAGTGCCAAACAGAGGAGACTATATTTAACTTTAGGGAATCGTTGGAGTTTATTGAGTAGGGAAGTGACATGGTTACACTGGTGCTTTAGGAAAATCACTTTGATAGTTATGTGAAGAAAATATCAGAGAAGGAAGGCATTTGAAGAAGGTAGTCCTATTAGGGAGTCATTGCAATAATCCAGTGGAGATATGATAAGGGTCCAAACTAGGGTGGTGGATATGCAAGAGGACACTCAAAAGGAGTCATTTTAAGAGTATCCATTCTTAAGATAGCTCAGATTTCCCACTTGATAAATGGTCTGAACAGGCAATTTTCAGAGGTAGAAATTAAAGATATCTTTAAGCATATAGAAAAGTGCTCTAAATCACTGCTGATTCAGGAAATGCAAATCAAAACAACTTTGAGGTGCCACATCTCACCAGTCAGATTGGCTAAGATGACAAAACAGGAAAATGACAAGTGCTGGAGAGGATGTGGAAAAATTAGAATACTAATGCATTGCTGGTGGAGCTGTGAACTGATACAACCATTCTGGAGAGCAATCTGGAACTATGCCCAAAGGGCTATAAATAATTGCATACCCTTTGACCCAGTAATACCACTTTTGGGGTTGTACCCCAAAGAGATTGTAGAAGTGGGAAAAGGACCAATATGTACAAAAATATTTATCGTAGCTCTCTTTGTGGTGGCAAAAAACTAGAAATTTAGGGGATGCCCATCCATTGGAGAATGGCTAAACAAATTGTGGTATGTAAATGAATGTGATGGAATACTATTGTGCTATAAGAAATGGGAAGGAGATAGACTTCATAATTACCTGGAGAGGCTTATACAAATTGATGCTAAGTTAGAAGAGCAGAATCAGGAAAAATTTGTACACACTCACAGACACATCATATGTGTGATGATCAGCCTTGATAAACTGGACTCTTCTCAGCAACACACAGTTAAAAGACAACTCTACAAGTCTCAGGATGGAAGGAGATGTCTACATTCAGAGAAAGAACAGGGTTTAAATAGACACTGAAGCAATACACGCTGTCATTCTTTTCCATGTTTGGTTTTGTTTCTTTTTTTCCCATTGTTCACTCCATTGGTTACAACCCTTCTATACAACCAGACTGTTGTACAGTGTGAAAGTATTTGCAGATCCTAGACATGACTGTATGCCACCATGGGGGTTAGGGGGAAGGTAGGGGGGAAAATTTGGAACTGAATCTTTTAAACTAAAGGTAAATAAACAAGTCAATGGAAAAAAAAAGATAGCTCAGGAAACTCTAGTATTACTTTGTTCTTAAAGCAGTAGTCTTGACCTTCCAGGCCTCCTAGGAAATCAGCATAATTTCTTAAGATAGGAGTTAAAGTAACTGAGTGATTTAAAAAAAATGCTAATACACTTTTTTGCTGTTATTCAATCAAGTCCAGAAAGTCAATATAAAACCTCAGGCCTAGATATACATCACACACTTCAGACTATTTTCGCCTAATTGCAAATAAATACTCCACTCCCACGCAGAGAACAAGAAGGTCATGTTAAATTACATTGGCCCATGCTGTTCTGCAAATCCATTGTGTCTTGCATGTCTTGCTTGTTGTGTCTGCTGCACAGTCTTATGAACTTTACTCATCGCTACCACCTGCTGATCATTGAATCCTAATCAATGAAAGCAAATACACAAATGGCCTGACCTTCAACTCACTGCGCCAAGTTTGGAAGGACAACAGAATTCAGAGCTGGGAGGAAAATAGTGGCCTCATCTTGTGAAATCCCAAAGGATGGATTATCTTAGAATCTTCTGGCAGGAGTTGAGGACTAAGCCAGAACCAAAAAAAAAATACTTCTCACACTTTGATTTTTAAGATTGAAATTCTTTATAGATTTCTTGTGAGTTCATATATGGTTATGTTTACCATATAGCATATTAGATACAACCCTGGTATGCATAACTCTTGAAAATTATAGTCAATTTTGATAAAATCTTAAGAAATTCTTGAAAAAAATAATCATTTATAAAGTCTGTTAATTATATATATATATATTTAAAAAGAAACAACAAGCATTGAGAGTGGTCCTTTTTCTCTTTCCCCTTACCCCTCCTTTCTAACCATGAGGAGGGAAAAGATAATTGAAGAGGGAGAGAAAGAAGTGATAGAAGAAAAGAAAGATAAAGAGGAGAGAAGGAGGAGCCAAAGAAAGGCAATAGAGAAGAGAGATGAGATTGGGAAGAGTTACTTCTAAGGAAATTTGAGCAATATTTAACCTTTCATCTCTGTACCCTTTTTCATGACGTGTGCCACAGCCTCTCCAAAGCTTGTCTTCTCTTTTACCATCAAAACACATTCTCAGGGAAGGGTTTACTTATAACTCATTTTTAAGCTTAATATGAGTTTAAGATCAGTATCAGTTCTTTGGAGGTATTTGTATTTTAAGTCTCACATCTAAACATGGAATCCAAAATCTTTCCCTGAAAAGGAGGGGGGGGGGGAAGAGAGGAAATAAGAATTCATTAAGCATCTACTATATGCCAGGAACTGTGTTAAGTGCTTAACAAATATTATCACATTTGATAGATGAGGGGAGAATGTTTGGGGTGGCTGGGTGGTCTATGAGTGGAGAAAGGGGAGAAACGCTTTTCTCCCTGGCACCCTGCAAATTTGACAAAAAATAGGATGCTTCCTCAGCTTACTCAAAATCTAGGCTTCAAGGGCCAGTGTCATATAGAAACATAAGATATCATATTTGGGGGTAAGTGATACACTCCATCAAGAGGACTATCTTTGTGTTTTGGAAGATTCTCTGAACTTTCATCGTTACCATATTTTCATTTATAGAACATGCTCCAAAGCAGTTTTTAGCAATTCAGTAAAGTGGAATAAAATCAAATATCTCAAAAGAATGCTAGGTCTATCATATTGTACCTCAAATTTTGACACAGTCACATGTTTCTGATATCATTTGCCTAGAAGGCACAATATGGACTAAGGGGTTTCCAGAGTTAATACTAAGTCATAGAAGAATGAGATGGAATAATTCAGGACATATGACCCACTGAACCAAGAATGCCATCTTCATCTCATTAAACAGTCTTTTCATTTTATCCATTTTCAAAAACTGAACCTGAAATTTCCATTGGTTTAGGAAATTTAATTACAGTTAAGTACTTGCTCTTCACTTTTTAGTCTTAGAGATTTGTTTGGGGCAGTGAGATGTTAAGTAACTTTTCCAATCTCAAGTCACTGCATGTGCATGTCAGATGTGGGATTTGAACTCACATCCCCCTTGCTCTGAGGCCAGTTATGTTACAATTGTCTCTTCTGTCTACCAACAAATTCAAATATCAGCCTTATTTCAAGGAATAAAGTCCATTTGGTAATAATTCCTTCCTCTGTTATCAGAGATAAAGCAATAAATAGTACAGCCAAAGGAGTCTTAGTTTCAGGAATCAGAAGACATGGGTTCTAGGTCTGGTTCTGTCACTTCTTAGCCATTTGGCTAAGTTACTTAACATCACAGAATCTGTATGATTTCAAAGTGAAAGCAGTAAAATATACTCTGCCTACTTCATGAGAGTTCTATGAGAATAAAATTGTATACATACATAGATATACACATGTAGACATAGGATCACACACACAGCCCTGTATAAACTATCAATGACCACCATATAGACAGAAGTTTTTATTCTATGCATTTCACATGCTAAATGAATTGTTTTTAAAAATATTTTCATGTGTTTTGTTTTGGTGAAAGGGAGTTTCTTCACCAGGGAACTGCCTGTATCCATTGAACCATAGTTCTAGGTTCTAACATTTTTTTTTATAATGCAGGCATTTCTAGACATATTATTCTCTCACCTCTATCCTTCACTTCTATCAAGCCTTCCCTTGTCACAAAATTAGTTAAGCTCAACCAAGCATAGTGCCTATATACAACATTCTACCCATTATCTTCCAACTCTCTAATTATTTATTATTTATTTTCTTTTTCATCTAAGGAATAAAACAAGCATTTCTGTAACAGAGTATAATAAAGAAAAGATGATTGCATATGAAGCTGCAAATCTATTATGTGCAACTTGCCATTCCTTTTAAATATATAATAAAGTTATCATGTAAATTTCTTATTTTCCTTGTTTTTCTTTCTTCCCTCCCCATCTCCCACTCTAGACATGGCTACCATCTGCATCTCTTCTCAAGGGCTAAGGTTGATCATTACAATAATAGCATTTGGCTTCATTCTATTATTTTTTCCATTTACAACATTTCAGTCATATTGTTTTCCTATTTCTGCTTATTTTACTGTGTCAATTTATGCAAGACATCCCATGTTTCTCTGAGTTTTTCATATTCATCATTTTATGGCATGTCATATCCTATTATGTTCATTCGCCACAATTTGTTGAACCATTCTTCACATGAGTGGCACCCATTTTGTTTTCAGTTCTTTACTAGTCCTAAAAGCTTCTGTGAATACTATGGTATATATATAGGTCTTTTTGTCTGTATCCTCCTTGGAGTGCATGCTGAGGAATGAAATTTCTGATAAATGAAGTGGGTTTTTTTTCTAAGCTTTTTCTACCTTTCTGTTCTTATGTAGAGGTAGAAAAGAAAAGGAACTACATCTGAAGAG
Source organism: Pseudocheirus occidentalis (assembly GCA_028646575.1). Lineage (NCBI taxonomy): Eukaryota > Metazoa > Chordata > Mammalia > Diprotodontia > Pseudocheiridae > Pseudocheirus > Pseudocheirus occidentalis. The sequence continues at coordinate 280,732,463 of CM053593.1, read as the reverse complement.
ACTCAAGAGCTTGTATGATATAAGCTTTCTAATGCAAGTGGTAGTTTAGAACATTTTTTTCAATATTTAGACTAAGCATTTTCTATTTATATTAAGTAGTTAAAAAAACACAATTCTCTGAGTATGTTGGAATGAAAATTTTCAAGTCCTTCCCTCTGAAATATGATGAATGGATCATCAATATTCCCATCATCTGGTTACTGGAATAATGCATTTCTCCCTACACATTTCATAGGTCTGTCTATTTTGTGTTGATTTAGGTAACAAGGAAGAATGACTTTGAATAAAACAGTAGAGGGCTCTGAAACCCAGAATGGAAGCAAAGACTGCATTCTGAGAAGCACCCAAGATATTTTATAGAAGGCTATTTATTGCTAAATGTACTCAAAATTATGGAGGGGGAAGAAGGAGGAGCAAGAGGAGGAGACTGAACTGAAACATTATAGAAAGGTGAACCATAAAGTACAATATTTTAGTGCTGATGGTGAAGGAATCAGGCTTGCTTGAGGGCCAAGGACTTAATGCTTGAAAAGCCACCTAGTGAGGTAGTCGATATCCCAAATGTAGCTGGCAATGAGATATACAATGTGCTAACACATGTTTATTGATAAACAAGAGTTATATTTGCTAGCTGGTGAACATGTCCATTAAGTGCCCATAACCTTTCAGTCTTATTCAGCTGCCTGGATTTGTTTTTATTTAACACCCTTGGCAGCCAAGGCAGACCCTGAACTGATCATTTACCAACCCAACTTCTCAAACCTCTTTGGCAAAGCTAGCCCCTTGGAGATAAACTGTCATTAACTGTGCTGGGCTGACAGCTGTGTCCAGGAGGCTCAACACAGAACAAAAATGTTTCTGGAGCAAAACGAAAGGTCAGAGATTCCAAGCTCATTTCAATGGAATGTTCTTTTGACCGGGTTTCTTACACGAGCCTATATTAAAATGTACAGTACCTGATCTGTCCATTGCAGACATTAATTATTTTGACAGGCAATGGGGAAATGCCGGGGAGCGTGCAGGCTGATGAAAACAAAGCAATGATGCTTCTGAGGATGCACCTGACAGCTCTTTGGGGATCTTGAGGAATGAGAGCAGAATTATAAGGATGATTTCAAGTGGCGCAGCAATAAACTCAGGCAATTCAGAGTTGCAGAAGCTCATCAGATTTATGTTGAACTTCGAGCTCTCCTGCTCACAGAGGAACTTCCTTTCATAACTTTTTTATGGCACAAATTTATATTAGCATGATGAGACTTCATATTATAGGAAGGTATATTAAGTATGGATTTATATAATAAAACTTGATGTTATAGTCTGGAATGAGTTATAGCTTCTGTGCCTTGCTCTCTCCCCTACAACATCCATGTCTGGAGGAGAAAATCTTCAGTTGGGCAACTAAATTATCATTTGTGTTATTTCTGTTCCTATTATCTTTCTTTGTAATATGGTTATATATGTATGTATAATATACATATATGTGTGTACATGTACACACACACATAAACATCTATATAAATACATATATACATACACATATACACATATATATATATATACATATATACATACACACATATGTATATCACTGACTTGAGGGGTAGTATGGCATAAAGCACTGAGGGCCATTTGTGAAATCAGGAAGCACTGGATTCTAGCCTTTGACACATATTGGTTCTATGACTGAAAATGTTCAGTATAGTAATTTTTCAATCATGTCTGATTCTTTGTTTCCCCATTTTGGATTTTCTTGGCAAAGATACTGGAACAGTTTGCCATTTCCTTCACCAGCTCGTTTTACAGAGGAGGAACTGAGTCAAACAAGGTTAAGTGACTTGCCCAGGTTCATACAGCTAGGAAGATGAGTCTTCCTAATTCTAAGCCCAGTGTTCTATGAACTTTGTCACCTAGCTGGCCCGAGTCACCTAACTACTTGGCATGGAATGCTCTCCTCATTTACTTCCATCTCTTGAAATCTTGGTGTTTTTTTCCAGAATCAGCTCAACTTCCACTTTCTGCTTGAGGTTTTTCTTAATTTCTCACCCTTCCCTAGCTTAGAATGCCTTCTTTGGTTAGTCTGATTTGATTTATAGGTATCTTCTCTCTCCCTATGTACATCATGTTGCCCTCTACTCTAAATTAAGATTTGCAAAGCACTTTAAAACATTTTCATTTTATTCTTACAACAGCTCTGGGAAGTTGAAGCTGTTGCTATCCCCATTTCATAAATGAGAAACTGAGGCAGATAGGGGTTAAGTCACACAGTAAGTAGCTGAGGCAGGATTTGAACTCAGACTCTCCTGACTCCAGGTCTGGTGTCCTCTTCACTCACTGTACCTCTTAACTGTCTCTATATAATCAACAGAATCTATTAGTATCTACAAAGAGGCTAGAATTATTGTAGTTAAGTTAATTGCGGTGAAGAAATACTTCAGAATCATGAACATGAAAGGCAAACTATCAGGTAAGGGAGAAGTATAGAATCAGACACATATAAATCTAGAAGACGATATCTTGGGCAAGGCGGGTGCAATGAAAAAGATGAGAAGTCATGAGCACAGGAAATCTTAGGCTGGCAAGCTGAGGATGAGAAGATAATTTAATCCTAGAGGTTCTAGGGAGTCACTGGAATAGATTGAGTAAGTAAGACAACTTTGGGGCAGCTAGGTGGTGTAATAATTAGAAGTCTGAGTTTGGAATCAGGAAGACTTATCTGCATGAGTTCAAATATGGCACAGACACTTACCAGCTTGTGACCCTGGGCAAGTCATTTCACTCCACGTGCCTCAGTTTCCTTATGTGTAAAATGAACTGGAGGAGGAAATGGTAAACCCACTCTAGTATCTTTGCCAAGGAAACCCAAAATGAAGTCATAAAGTCAGACACGACTGAAATAACTGAACAACAAAAAACAACAAAAATAACTTTGGCAACAGTGTGGTAGATGGATTGGAGTGGGGAGAGACTAGAAGTTGAGAGAACGACAGGATATAATTGCAGTCTTTCCTAATTATAGGTATATTATATTTCATTGGTTTGGGGCTCAGGAGACCTGCGATCTAGTCCCAGTGTCTGACATTCACTGGCTAGCCCTATGTGTTTGCTTGCCAAAGAACTCAAACTCTCTCAGCATAAAAGTTTCTCATCTGTTAAATAAGAGGAATAGAGAAGGTTATTTCTAGAATCTTTGAGTTTTAAGCTAGCAGATAGTCTTATTTCATGGAAAACTGTCTCTAAAATTTCAAATCTTTTCTCTCTGACCATCCCTGACAGCTTTCCCTGCATCTAGACTATCATCTTTCTCTTATGTAGAAATTCAGCTATAATCTGCTCTCCCCTGCCCCTTTTTGCTATGTCTGAGGTGTGGTATGACTATATATTTTAGCAAACATTACCCACATGGATTCATTCACATGAGTACTATATTTTATAGTAGTGACCTAGGAAGGTAAATACTCTAATGATACTCCCTTTGTCTCCCCAAATTTGGGGAATTGCCTTCACAGGGGGTTTCTAGCCAATAAAAAAATCATTATCAATAATTAGAAAATCATTATCAATAATTTATCAATCAACAATTATCAAACCAATCCATCTTGGTCATACTTTGTATTTTCCAGGCCTTGTTTTGAATAGTTGGTATCTGTTCCCCAAAATTAAACCAACTATCAAAGTGACAGCAATTTACTGTCATAGTGGATATTATGAAGAGTCTCACATCTTGCCCACATTTTCTCTTCTCAGCTTCATTCATCTTCTCTTTGTCTTTTCCTTGAAACATTTCAATAACCTAAATGATCCCCTCCCTTCTTTTGGTTTTCCTCCTCCAACCTCTTTAATGTACCACTAAACCAGATCCACTGAACACAGGAATCATACTGCTGGAGAGGACTACAGAATAAGAAGTCCAAGCATATCATTTTATTAATAATGCCTGCCTAGATAAGCCAAGTGGCTTTATTAAGCCCACACAGCTAGTTGGTGAAATAACCAGATTAGATGTCTTTAATTCATTTCCTAATTCTTTTACATACAATGCACTGTCTTCAATGTAAGGCATAGTGTCAAATCATATAATTTATCTTCTCATAATATCAGCAGCAGCAACAATTGTTAGTAGTCAACAAATCTTTAATTCTTTATTATAATTGTCAAATACTATGTTAAATGTTTAGGATAGAAAAGTCAAAACAAAGTCCCTGCCCTCAAGGAGCTTACTTTCTAATGTGGGAATGCATATAACTATGTATGTACAAGATACATAGTGGAAGTGAACGTTTATGTTAGAAGTAAGGCACTAGCACCAGTGGAGATGGGGAGGGAAACAACATTATAAACAACATGTATACAGATAAGATGCTTGTAAGAATCAGAAGGTATCACCTCTTGTGTTGCTTATGGAGGCTGGTGTAACTTTCACAGAAACACGGGGAGAAGTATTGCTTAGGAGATACAGAGCAGATCTCAAAGTCATGAGGTAAAATCTTGACTCTGAAATACACATGGTGTCCCAAAAGTCTTTAATAAGTATAAAAAGCACAGTTAGACTTTGGGGACATCCTGTATTTGCTGTTTCTTGAGGGCAGAAATGCTGTATTGTATTTATTTGCATCCGTCACAGCATTTATTATAGTATCTTACACATGGTAGGTAACTCATCAGGTTAACTCTCAAAAATAATTTATTAAGCACCTAGTATGGACAACATACTATATTAAATGCTGAATGTGGTAATGGTAATAAAGGTGGAAAGAATGAAATTGTCTCTGCCCTCGGGGAACTTACTGCCCACTAAGAGGGCAGTGAGTGGATGTGGGCTGGGGAAGGAGGCAGAAGCAGCTTGTATAAAAATAAGTAAATACAAAGTAATTTGTGTGGGAGAGAACTTTAACAACTGAAGAGTAATAAAAAGCTCAATGGAGACAACTTAGCTCTGAGAAGACCCTTGAAAGAAGGTAAGGAATACAGTGCATCTCAAGCACAGGGGGTGGTTTGTACAAAGGCAAAGATTAGGGGAAATTTTTTGAACATTTATTGATTAAATTCAATAAGCATCCCAACATGATGATGTTGATGTGGACATTTTTTTGTTCCAATGCATACATTTGCGTGTATATTTTAAAAATGACATCATTTTAGCACATCTATCATTTTCTTTCATTTAAATATGAAATTAAAAGACTTTCCCTATTTCTCTCATTAGTATCATTAACACATTGAATTATATAGTAGAAAGAGCACTTGAATGGGAGTCAGGAGACCTAGATTCTAGTTTTACTATTACAACTAACTAGCTGAGTGACTGGACAAATTATTTTACGTATCCAGGTCTTCTTTTCTGAGTCAATAAAATGAGGGGGCTCGATTATTTAATCTCTAAGGTCTCTTTGGGCTCTGAAGCCTGTGAACCTAAATACTCATTGATTGACAGCCTGACATTTTCTGGTTGAAATAGGGACTGCTTTAGAACAAGACCTCTCCCTTAGTGGCAGCTAATAAAACGAACCAACACTGAAGGACAGGAAGTCAGCTAATGTTGCTACTGCATTAAAGTTGTTAGGCCTTAAGGAGAGCCAAGAGGCTTAAGCAAGGAAATGATTCCCCAAGAATTCTTTTTTTGGGGGGGAGCTATTTAATATGACTCTTCAGTGAGACAGGGATGATCTCAGAATTTCCCCTTGATATGGATCATGAAAGGCTAGGAATAATATTTGGTGAACCCTGGATACCTAGAATGCCAGAAGAAACTTTTTCCTTTGTTATTAAAGAAGGCTAAATAAGACTTTGGCAGAAGCATCACAGAATCAGAGTTGGAAGATGCATCAGAGGACATCTAGTTTAACCCATACCAGAAAAATATTTCCCTCTATACTTGATTAGTGATCATCTAACTTCTACTTGACCCCCACTATCCTTGAAGGCAGATATTTTCTCTTTGGAATAGCTTTGGTTAAGTAGTTTTCTTCCTTCCTAAAATTTACTTCTCTGGAAGTCCACCCGTTCCTCCTAGTTCTTTCTTTTGGGGTCCTCTTTCATTTGACAGGTTTTCACAAGCTTGAAGAGAGCTGAAGAGAATCTTCTCTTCTCCAAACTAAACATCCCTGGTTCCTTTAAAATGACCACCATATGACATAAATTAAAGTTCTTTTTCCATCTTGGCCACTCTCCTCTCAATACATTTTAGATTGTCAATATCCTTTCTAAAATGTGGAATTTAAAATTATACTTTCCAGATGTAGCATTATCAGGAGAGAGTATAGTAAGCCTCTCATCTCCCTTATATTGCTACTAATTTGTCTCAGGATCACTAGGATAGATAGACAGGTAGGTAGGTAGGTAGATATACACATATACACATACACACACATATATGTGTATATGTATATGTGTGTGTATACACACATACACAAAGATATGTACGTATATATATATATATACACACACACACAATATACACATATCCTACATGTATAATATATATAGATAGATAAAAAGATATTTGGCATATACGTCACAAAGTTGATTAATGTTGAACTTTAGGTCCACTAAAAATCCTTTTATCTTTCCCCCAAATCTGTTATCTCTTATCCTGCCACCTTTATCTCTTCTTTTGAAGAAAGCATACTTTAATCATATTTTAGTCAGAAGTCAGATTCCACCAACTCTCAGATAAATAATGAAACTGAATCTCTCTTCTTAAATTACAATCTCAGTTTCACCTTGTCTATTGCCCATTTACTGAACTTTTGCATAAGTATCTCAGGCCATAGCTTTCATTACTGTCTCTCTATTTGTATGATGTATCTTTTGATAACAGGCCTTCTCTACTAATATTCTTCTCATATTTTACCTACAATTTTATATTGTAGTTGAACTCATCAGATAAATGTGGGCATTTTTGTTCCTCTTCCTTCATTTTCAGTTTAAAGCTTTCTTGATCTTCAGGCAAATTTATTTTTATTGGCTTTTATTAGCAGTATTATATCCCAGGCTTAGAACTAATAATTCATTTATATCTTAAGTCATTGTCCAGAAATCTAAATCATATTCTTCTTTAAAAGTCTATTCGCTTCCCATATCTACCTTTTCCCCCACTTCTGAAGCTCTTACTTTAATTGGAAACAGTGCAAAAAAAATTATTTGCAGCCCTAAGGTATTCAGCCCTCCCCATCCTGGATTTCTTGATCCTTTTACATGACTTCTTAGATGTGTCCCTGGGGTAGGAGTATATGTACGCTGTTGTCCAGGAAGATACAAGATTCTCTCAGAAGAAAGTATTCCCTAAGCTCCTTCTTTCATAGGGGTGCTCTTCAGTGGTACCCCTTCCCCACAGTAGTTCCCCTTCCCTTTCATTTTTATGGTTTTAATTCCTCCTTTTCCCATCTCTCCCATTTTCCTGTAGACTTTTAAAAATTGCTGAGTAATAAGAGGTATTTTCCCTTGTTGAACCCCTCACCTTTTGTAACAGCAAGTATTCTAGCATTCCCAGGATGACTGCCAAGCACAGGTTCTTTGATCTGCTTTTAAAAGAAAGACTGCTCTAAAGGGGTTAACAATCCTACTTTTAATTATATTTACTAGTTCAGGGGAAAGGTCAGCACCCTAAATGTGGAGAAAATGCAACCTGAGAAAATACCAGCAGAGAAATTAGCATAAAGACCAATAGACAGGGCTCTGACTTTCTGAATCAGAGCAATGTTGCTATATCCTTTACATACACCACTGGATGGAACAAGCCTTTACATCTAAACAGTCAGGGGGTCCTGAATATATAGCTATTCAGGGTCTTGACCAGAGAATCACAAAGTTCTTCTCATAAGTGAAACCCCAAAGCAAATTACCAACTCAGAGTATATATACATTTCTCACAGCCAGCAGACATCACAAACCTCATGACAGTGACTAAGCAACTTAGTAACAAAAAGTGTATAAGCTCCTCCTTAGGCAAATCCCTCCCTCAATGGGTACCCCATGAGGCCTATTAATGGGTGGAGAAGATCTTATTATCCCATTAACCTTACAACATTATATGTATCCTACCATTCTGAAATTTTATCCCAGAAACTACATTGGTTATTGATATTCCGTAAGAAGAGGGGGATCTCCGTCTGGGTAAGACAAAAGCCAATGTGTTGGTCTACATGCCCTTCTGGAATATGGAAGCTGGTAAGGGGTGGTGGTGCTGTTAGTGCATTAAAGACTAGTATTTTCCAGCATTAATTCATTAATACTGTTACTTTGTTCCCTACCTCTGGTACATGATTTCATGTTTGTTTGCTTTTTTCTCTTACAATTGGTAGGGACTGGAAAACAACCAAAAACCTTCTAGTCCTCTGTGCAGCCTATGCTGCTGTTGTTAGGCTCTGAATCTGAACTTCCTGTAAGAAATCCCCCAGCATTAAGAAGAAAGGTGGATGCTATGGGTTTATAGTGAGAGTCTGGTACATTTTTTTTGTTCAAGGAACTTATATTTAATTCAAGTAGAGACTTTAGGGTTATCCATTACTTACCATTTTGATTTTTATAAATGTAGAAGCAATGTTTGATATAGTATAGACAAAAACATCTATGTTAATTACTTTTAAAATATTCATATATTCTGTGGCTAGCCTTAGAGTTTTAAATTACCTTGAAAACAGTCTCAAATAGAGGAAGGAAGTTCGTAAAATGACATAATATTTTACTTAGGAATTGCTTTGAATCTCATTTGAGGCTTTGAATGATTTATGTAAGTCTTGCTTTTCATTATTTCTCATCTAAGTCTGCCTTTTCATACCTCACAAAAGTCAGTATTAGGAATTCCAAGTCAGATTTACTTCTGCTATTTTGCTGGTTATCTAGCAATATTGGTATTCATTATTCCTTGGACTGATTATTTGGTACTGATCAAGGAATTAATTATATGATAGGTAGAAAGATGAGCTAGTAAAATGCCTAGGTGGTGTAAGATGTACTCCATTGAGGTATCTCTTCGATGTCAGAAGAAAGTAAGGAAGGCCTCCAGTTTATTAGGTGTACCTTCAGTCTCAAACTTATCAGAGAACATAAATAGGATTTGCACAGCATAACTGAGTTATAATCTGCATTATTGGAAGAAACCTTTAAATCAATGAAAATATTGCTTTGTTTGAATATTTTGGCTAGCTAAATGGAGAAAACTGACCAAATTATCTGACCAAGTCATGATTTAACATTTGTCTTCAAGACCCTTTTCTTCTTTTTAAGTTACTGCTATTATTTAACATCTGCTTCCCCCTTCCTTTTACTCTCTTTTACAAAAATAATTCTTAAAATCAGGGTATTTTATATACCTATCTGATATTTTATGGGACATCAAATTGGCAACTAAGTGTTAATTCCTTTCTATTCCTACTGTATGTGTGTATACAGTAGGCATAGAAAGTAGATTCCAGAACAAAGTTTGCAAAAATCTCAGTATCACAGACATTTAGAAAGAAAAATTCCATCTCAAAATATGTTGGCAGATCTATGTATCTATCTATCTATCTATCTATGTATCTATCTATCTATCTATCTATCCTCTATCTATCTATCTATCTATCTATCTATCTATCTATCTATCTATCTATGTATCTATCTATCTATCTATCTGTCTATCTAGATATACACACACACACATATATGTATATATTCTTATTATTAATATCTTGGAATTTCAGTTCAATGTCTTCATCTTCATATTCTGTCCTATACTGAGGTTCATCAGTTTTGCCAAGGGCACATCATTATATTGTCTACTTGTGTTAATATATATGTATATAATATATATATATATATAAATAATATATACATATAGTATACATATATACACACACATACACATATATATGTGTGTGTATAAAATATATGCTGCACAGTGTTGTTAATTTGGTTCAGATAACCCCAAGATTAGGTGAAATAATAATACATAGATGTTTTTTATTCCAAAAGTATAAGGTTAAAGGTATAAAAAGGAGAGGATAAGAAGGCTGGAGGAGAACAAATAGTAAGGGAAATGAAAGGATAAATAAGAAGGAAAGTGGAGAGGGTAAGAGAAATAAAGATAAGTGTGAAGGGGAAATTTGATTTAAAATGAAGCCCTGCTTTTACTAGGTCTGAGTTTGAAGGACTTTAGGACCTTGGGAGAAAGTAGAACTTACTTGAAAGGGAGAAATGTATTTGTTGCTCATCAGCTATTTATGAGTCCTTTCCGTATTTTCCATACTGTTTAATGACCCCTTTTAGTCTTTCTCATTTTATGCATTTTGTGGAGTGAAATAAAGGATGTCCTATGCCTAGACCTATGTATATATTAAGGAAATGTCTTCCATTGGTTAATGAAAAGGAGACAAAGGCTTCAGAGGCAAGCCTAATAGTATTCTTGATCATTACTTACGTAACGTTTGGATCAGACACTCTCCAGAGTCAAAGGGTCCAGATATACTTTGGGCCATTTTTCTCATTCTTAGCTTGTGTCCTCCACTCAGGAAATCTGGAATAGCATGTGCATGGTAACCCATAGTATACTGAAACCAATTCTTTATTTGTAAACATGCAGTTTACATGTATTACAGAACAGAATTTAACAAGATATTTTTGAATTAGCAACCATTGCCATTAGTTCTGGGCAGCTAGGTGTCTCAGTGGATAGAATGCCCTACCTGGAATTAGGAATACTTGAATTTAAAACCAGTCTCAGACACTTATTGGTTGTATGACCCTAGGCAAATCACTTAACCCTGTGTGCCTCCTTTTCCTCATCTGTAAAATGAGCTGGAGAAGGCAATGGCAAACCAGTATAGTATCTTTGCCAAGAAAGCTGCAAATGGGGTCATAAAGAATCAAACATGACTGAAAAGGACTGGACAAAAAAATGCCTGATTGTACATGTTTTGTTACCACTAGTGTATGTAATGAGCTTTTTGTCATGAGAACTTTGTCATGAGAGCTCTTGTTCTCCTCTGTGGAGAATGAAGATAATAGCTATATTTTAAAATTACCCCTCCAAAAAGCTTTGGATGGGGGTAACATGAGTCAAAGAAATCTTTATTCTTAACGATACCCCCACACCAAATTGAATGTGGTTCGTATAAGGCTAGATCTTGGCCTCTAGGCCTAGGTTATATCCAGTATGTTTCACAAACTAGCTGAGTAATCCTGAACACATAATTCCAACTCTCTGGTTCTTAATTTTCTTATCTATAAATGGTATTTAAGGACTTCTCTACAATTTAATATTCTATAGGAAAAAGTCATGCAGCATGATATAATGATGAGGATGATGATTAGAGTTCATATTGGTACTTTATAATTTACAGAGTGCTTTGCAGACTATTATTTCATTTTATCATTATAGCAGCCATGGCATCCCTTTATTATAAATGATAAAACTGAGACAAACAGAGTTTAAGTGACTTGCCCATGGTCATATGACAAGGAAGCATCTAAAGCTGAATTGAAACTCAGGTCTTCTTAACTTCAGGTCCAGACTTCTATCCCCTGTATCACCTATAATCCAATTAGCAAAATATTATGAACTTAAATTATGCCAATGTGTTGCAAAATGAAAAAAAACTCCATTTATTTTCATCCACATAATATGAAATAACTGGCTTTATCACTTAATTGTCTGGCCCTTTTTTCAAGGGCCATCCATGCTCAGGATAAATTCAGGGAATGTTGATTCAACTAAACAGTGAAAAGTAGTGGTTTGGAAAAGTATAGATAAAATCAATAGCGGATTAATTGAATTTTTCTCTTTTAAAATGGTTTTCTTGGCATTGTATAGCCAGACTTGGGGCTGTTGGGTGGTGCTGTGGATAGAGTGCTGGGCCTACAGTCAGGAAGACTTGAATTCAAATCCAGCTTCAGACACTTACTAGTTGTGTGACCTTGGGCAAGTCACTTAATCCTATTTGTCTGTTTCCTCATCTATAAAATGAGCTGGTGACAGAGTCAGCAAACAAATACAGTATCTTTGCCAAGAAAATCCTAAATGGGGTTACAAAGAGTTGGATGTGGCTGAAAAATTACTGCAACAACAAAAAAGCCATAGACTAAAGGAAAAAAAAATGTATCCAAACACAAGGGAAAAGGATAAAACAAAATTCTTTGCATGCATCTCTTCTTGAAAATGGAAAAGAAGAAAATCAAATATCAAAATATTCAATCATTTTTGTGAACAAATACCAGCTTTTAGCCCCTATGTGTTAAAAGGGAACAAGAACACAAAATAACATTAAAAAAGTAACAATAACAAAACAAAAACAAGATCTTGTGTTGAACTCTCACATGAACATTTTCAGTTGAAATTTATATAGAAATTGTGTTTCCTTACATTAAATAGTATTTGCCTAACATTTATCAAATTGCACCTTCAAAAAGTCTTTTTCCAACAGGTTAAAAGTTGCATATAAAATGGAGGTGAATGTTTTTCCCCTAATTTTCAAACAGTTCTAGGTACCATTCAAAATAAGCAGCTGCTCCTTCCTAACATCAAATAGCATGTTCCATATTTGATCCTCTTCTTATCATGCACATAACGTTTACCTTAATTCAGGCCTTCATCACCTCATTACTGAATTATTTCTAGAGCTTTCTAATTGGTCTTCTTTCCTCTTCCCTCTTCCCTCTCCAATTCATTCTCCATAGAGCTATCATATTGATGTTACTATAGGAAAACACTTCACGGACTATTATTGCAGCTCTGATAAATTTTTTTAAATCCTTAGTCTGGCATTTAAGCTCTCAGAGTTTGGCTGTTATCTAGTTTTCCAGTTTTATTTCATATTACTCTTTTATGTACATTCTCCATTCTAGGGAAATTGGCTTACTCACTCTTCCCTGAACAGCCTATTCCATCTCTTCACTCTTCTACTTCATACAAATGGTCCTCCATATCTGCAATATTTTTGCTCCTCATCTCTGCATTACTTAATTCAAAATTCAATACTCCTTTGCTTAATTCAAATCATAGTTCAGGTGAACTTTAACATGAAATCTTTCCTGAATCCCTGCCCATCTTCCTCATCTTTCCTGTCCCTATCTCTGGTACTCTGTATATTTTGAAATTACATTACTTTGCATTGTATTAACTTTGTGTGTGTGTGTGTACAGTGTGGACAATAGAAAGAACACTGGTTTGGGAGTAAGAGGATCTGGGTTCAGATGCTGCTTTTGATACTCACTACTCGTGTGTTACTGGCCCAATCAATTCATATCCCAGAGCCTCATTTACCTCATCTCTACAATAAGATAATTGGACTGAAGTGCCTTCCGGCTCTCGATCTATGAATATTATTTTGTTTCCCTCCTCTATAATACAAGCCTCTTGGAGGGGGTTGGAAAGTGTTGTTTTATTTTTGTTTTCATATCTTTAGCACCTAGCACAGATTATTATAATCTAATAAATGTTTGATGTGTTGAATTGCTGGAGTGTATTGGTGGGATTGACTAATGAACACAGCAAGGTATTAGGTTTTCTGATAGCAAACTTGTCTGTTTTTTTTCTTTAGCTCTTTTCAATCCATTGGCAAAAAGCCAATGCACAAGTTTAGGACATTTTAAGACTACTGGATTAGGATTGTCTGATAGGCACAGAACAGACCTCTGTATCTTTGGAACAACCTATTCAGTCAAGTGCAGCAGCTGCCTGACATTGCTTCAGTTAACTTCATTAGTCATTCAACTTGAGGAGAAAAATAAAAAGCAAACAAGAAATGGAGATGCTGACGCCAAATTCTAAATGTCTTTAAATGCTTTTGAATTCATAAAGCCTTCTTTCAATGCATTTTGCCCCCTACCCTTAATTCTAATGAAATCCTGAAGGAAATTTAGATTGTCTCCAAGAATAAAATCCCTAGTTACATTTGGTTTTTTATACCCTCAAGGTTTCTGAAAACTGTTAAATATATTACCTATCAATTTCTATAAGAGACTCCTGGAGAAACATAGAAAAACTTAAGCTGTGCTCAGTTAGTGCTTTCACAATTTAATATATTTCCTTCACACAGTTTGAAGGAAAAAAAAAACATTGGCAATCTCTTAGTCCTTCTTCCACTAAGGTCTAAGCTTAGGGCTCCCTTTGAAGTAAACAGGCCACATCAAATAAAATCAAACTTTTTTAAGGCACTTAATAAGAACTAGACTTTATGCTAAACACTGGGATGAGCATCAACTTTGACCTTATTGAAGGACTACTGGGTAATAATGATGCCTTTTTTACAGGGAAAAAATAGAATCCAGAAAGTCCATCTATTTTCATCTGTCATTAGACTAAAGGGTTATCCTTTGAAGGCATTCTGGCATTTGTTAATCACTCTCAAAGGTAATATGCTTTTTACCATTATGGGATGAGTTGAAGGTAAAACAGTGACCTTTATCACCTGGAGAATATACCTGATATCTAGAATTATGAGAGTTGGCTTGGTTTAATGGATAATGGTCAGAAAAAAAAATTACCTGATTTATGCATCTGAAACATTCACCTCACTTGCAAAAAAGAGATAAAAATATAGCACTGAAGTGGCAACTTGATTTTAGCAGCAATTTTTCTGAACTCTAGAGAAATGGATTTAGATAATCTAGTATCAAGATTCTGTAGCCCTAAAGAAAAAGAGGAGTGTGCAATAGAAGGTGTTAGAATGTCTTAAATAAAGGCCACTGAGTCATCCAAAGAGTGAGTATTACTTAGGGCAATTCTCTATAGGGAGTATGGAAAGGTGTTGGTAGGAAATGGATATCATTCTTTTCCCCTTGTCACAAAGAATTCCTTTTAGAGAAGTAGAGAAGGTTCATATAGGCATAAGAACTTACTGTGTTGGGAAGATATGTAGAACACCACTCATTTCTTTTTTAGAGCGGATCATTATGACAACGTCTTAGAAACTACAGACTGAGAACCTCAAGTTTGGCATTGGTAAAAGGGTAGGGGTGTTTCATTATTTCTCCCATAAAACTTAAGAAGCCAACATTAGTCTTTTAAATTTAGGTATCATATATATTATCTATAATATGGTTTGATAGTTTATGTCCTCAAAAAATTTGTACTTGCACGGATTTCTCCTTGACCATGTGGGATGGGTAGATGCAGATGGATTGAGACTGACTTCATTGGAAGGCACTCCCAAAATCGATGAGATCACAGACTCTTTTAAGTATTTGAGTAATTTGTGATTTCTTTATTGAACACTCAGAATTAATATGCACACAGATGAAGAATTAAGCTTGCTTTACTTGTCCTCAGAAGATAGAGCTAGAAGAATGGTAGAGGTTATAGGAATGCCAGTTTCACATAGATACAAGGGAAACCTTCCTAATCCTTAGAAATATTTTTTTAAAAAAAGGAATAGGCTGCCTCTGATAGTAAAGGCAATAAGTACCTCAGCCCATAGGATGTAGGTGGAGGTAGGGAGTAGAGAAGGTATCTTGAAGAAGAGTCAAGATAACCACTTACAAGAGGTGAGACATTTCTTCCCTGATACAGGTTAAACTACATGACCTCTGAGATTTCTTTCAATGCTAAGTCTATACCTATATGACCACTCCCAATCTTGTACATGTGCAGATTGAAGAATAAAACAGTACTACCTTTTATGAGTTTGTATCTAAATCTTTCAAATCTGCCCTCTCTTCCGTTGTGCATTTGGGAATCTCCATTCTACTATTTAAAAAAACACCTGACTGTTATATTAGTTATGTTCCTTTTACATTCTTTTCATTGTCTTGCCTTTACAATAATATGATTTCCTACTGAAAATGATTTTTCTAATAGTGGAACAAGAAAATGAATGGGTCATCACTCCCACTTTTAGCCCCTTCATCCTTCACATCCTTTACTCATCATTAAGCACTTCTCCTCCTCTGATACTCATTCTGCCCATTTACAACATTCTATCCAGATTGTGATTGCTATTATGCACCAGGCCCATGTCATTCCTCTTCCTTTCACAAGTGCAATACACAATCTTTCTTTTCATCCCAGTACTTTTAACTGTTCTATCATTCACAAGTGCAATACACAATCTTTCTTTTCATCCCAGTACTTTTAAGTGTTCTATCAAAAATTCTGGTCTCCAAGTTTATCTACTGCTATAATTCTTATGATCTGTACCTTGATTTTATCTCAGTCATGCATATGGGTGGCCATACTCTTGATCTTACCATCTCTCATACCTGTTCAAATTCTCCAATCTAGAACTCTGAAATTTCTCTCTGAGACTATGTATTTTCTCTTACATTTCCATCTCTCTCAGTTCCCCTAAATTTATATTTTGTCTTCATCATGAGTCCCAGGCACTCCATTCCTCATTACTTGATCAGTCCATTCATTATCCCTGCCCTGGCCTCATCTGTTTTTTTCTCGATCTTGACTCAATAATTAACCAATCTAACTTTACATCGTCCTTTTCCCTAAATCTCTTGTTCTTTTGCTACTTATCCCTCACCCTGTCTTACTCCCACTGTCTTCCTTTTCTGTTGTAATCATGTGCTGCTGAATGCTGCTTGAGGAAGTTACAATAATATTGACTAGGAAAATGATAATTACATGTTATCTAATATCTAATTTCAAGTGGGTACTTTTTGTTAGAAAGTAATTCTTTTACTCTTCATCGACTTTCTTTTTTTTTTTTAAAAAATAATTCAGTTAACCGTTTTGTTGTTAGATTGTTTCAGTAGAGTCCAAATTTCCATGACCCCATTAGGCGTTTCCTTACAAAGGTTTGCCACTTTATTCTTCAGCTCTTTGTATAGATGAAGAACGGAGGCAAACAGGATTAAGCCCAGGGTGAAATAGCTAGGAGGTGTCTGAAAATAGATAGGTCCTCTTGATTCCGGAGCTGGTGCTTTATTTGCTGGGCCAGCTAGCTGCCCACAGTGGGCATTTATTATTGCCTAGTATATGTCTATATGGTGATAGGGCAAGACCTCCTTTTATTTTTTTTTTCATTCTACAAATTCAGTTGCCAGGGTAACATTAACCTTTTCAGAGATATATTGCCTTTTTTTCTTTTGGTGGTGGGGGGACACTTTAATTTTTATAAATGAGTAGTTATTTGTTACCTCCCACTCAGTTGGGAAAAAAGTCCAAGTACAACATATTTGCACTCTGGCTATGTTAAGAAATATGTCACACTTTGCATATATATTCTATCACCTCTCTGAAAAGGAGTTATTCTAAATCATTGGTGTTTTTGAATCATGGTCGATCATTGTGTTGCTAAGAATTCTCAAATGTTTCAAACCTGATCATTTTTTACAATGTTTATATAGTATAAATTATTCTCTTGACTCTCCTCACTTCAATTTGTACCAGTTCAAAGTATGGTTCAAGTGATTCCTACTCCATTATGCTCTTCTACTTGTACCCCTCAATTATATTAAATAACAAATTCTTTACTTATTCCTCCTTTTCTCTTAGCATATAATTTTTCTTTCCTTACTTCCCCCCTCCTTTTAAAATCATAAAAAATTTAATAAAAATCACTCCTAGGCCCTCCATCTTATTTTCCTCTCTCTATGACTTGTTGACATCACAGTCCTTAAGTCAGACTTCTTATTACCCCTTCCTATTAGAATGCAAACACTTTGTCCTTAAAATATATTTTCTTTAATTGTTTACCTGCATTTACCTTTTCATATTTTTCTTAATTATCATGTTCATATTTCACTTTTGCTTCTCAGCTCTGGTCTTTTCAACAGATATGCTTGGAATTCCTCCATCAATTAATGTCTATTTTTCCCCTGTAGGATCACACTCAATTTATCTGGGTAAATTATTCTTGGCTGGAAGCGAAAGCCTATATCGTGGTCTTTCGGAATATTATATTCTTTTCTCTCTGTTTTGGTGGCGGCTGCTAAATCTTGTGACATCCTGAATAGGGTTCCTCAGTACTTAAATTCTTTTTTTTAATGGCTAATTGCAATATTTTCTCTTTGATCTGGAAGCTCTAGAAACTTCTAGGAGTTTTTTATTTTGAGGCACATTTCAGGAAGTAACTAGCGGATGCTTTCTCTTTTCACCTTGCCTTTTAATTTTATGATATCTGGGCAATTTTCTTTCATGAGATGAGTTTTTGAAATATGATACCAAAGTGTTTTTTGAGGGGAAGGAGTTAGCCCAAAGTTTGTTAAATTATTTCTCTTTGATCTGTTTTCCAGGCCAACTGGTTTTAATGAGATACTTTGCATTTTTATATATTTCTTTCAATCTGCTGACTTTGTTTAAATATTTCTTTTTCATGTAATTGTTCATTTCTATTTCATTCATTTTTATTTTCCAGGAGTGTTACTTGGGTAAGATTTTGTACCTTCTATGCCAAGCTGTTAATTATCTTTCAAATTTTCTCATTAATAGATCTCATTTCTTTTCTAATTTTTCTCTCTACCAGTTGTTTCATTTATAATATCATTTTAAAACTCTCATCCACCTCCAGAAGAATGCTGTGTACCTCCAGAGAAAGAATGGAGTCTAAATACAGACTGAAACATACTTTTAAAAACTTTTTAAAATGATCATTTTTAAAATTTGGTCTCCATTTTCTTTTGTGACATGACTAATATGGAAATGTTTAGCATGACTGCACATGTATAATTTATATTCAACTGATTACCTTTCCAAAGTGGGAGAAGGGGAGGGGAAAAGGGACAAAAAGAAAAAAAAGGAACTCAAAATTAAGATAAAAAGTTAAAATTTTTGTTTACATACAATTAAGAAAAGTAAAAATTAAATGTTAAAAAAGAGAAAATCCAGAGCGAAGAGACTATCAAGAGAAGTGTTAAAGGCTACAGAGAGGTCAAGAAGGCTGAGGATGGATAAAGGCCATTAGATTTGGTAATTAAGAGATCATTAGTAATTTTGGAGAAAGCAATTTCAACTGACAAATGAAGTCAGAGGCCAGACTAAAGAGTTAAGAAGAAAATGAAAGGCAGTAAATGGAAACAGCTATTGTAGACAGCTTTTTCAAGGAGCATAGCCACAAAAGAGAGGAGAGATATAGGATAATACCTGGCAGGGTTGGACAGGTCAAGAGAGGGGTTTTTTTTGAGGATGATGGAGACACAAACATGTTTTCAGGTAGTATGGAAGCAATAAGCTGACAGGGAATTATAGAGGCAACAAGCTGTTGAAGAAGAGTAGATGGGATGGAATAATTTGTGCACATGTAGTGGTTGTCCTTGGCAAGAGGACGGCTAGTTCTTGTGAGATAGGAGCATAGAAAGAGATGGTCTTCAAAGGCATCTGTGTGAGGTAAAGATGAAGAACAGGGGTGAAGAAGGAGCTACTAGCAAGTTGCCTCAAATTTTTGATGAAATACGAAGTAAAATTCTCAGCTGAGAGGACCGTGGAAGGAGAGCTTTTAGAGATTAGAGGCAGAGGAAGACAGTAGAGGAGGTGGTCCTTGAGATAAGTTTTGAAGAAAGAGCGGGACTTTCACACATAGAATGAAGGGAGTTCATTCCAAAATGGAGAAGTGGCATGAGCAAGGCTATTGATTTTCCATTAGCTACCAAATTAAGTATTAACTCTTCATTTTGGCTTTCAGAGAAAAACATGACTCCAACTAAAATACTCCCTAGTCTGAGTCTCTAAATGATTGTAACAGTTCCCCTGGGTACTACACTGAGCATCAGGGATACCCCCAGTGTCAACTGATTTAGTAATTATGGCACTGGATAGTCATGAGGCATGCTGCCAAACTTCTCTGAATTTGAAACATAAGTTCTATGTGAAGTCTGAAGTGACAGTAAACTGACAGAAATTCCATTAGTATAGTCTGATGCAGTAGGAGGACATCTGCTGCTATTAGCAGCAACATATAGAGCAAGACAGGCTAGTATAAGAGAAAGGACTGAGAAAGAACAGGCATACACTAAGCTTACTGTTGATGTAGGTTAGGAATTAAAGCTGATTATATTTTCCCTTTAATATTTATAAATCATATATTATAACCCACCCAGTTTTTTCTAGACTTTTGTTTGCAAATTTTAGCAATAGTCAGAGCTGTTTCTTGGGCTCAGTTACTAAGTATATTCTAGTGCATTGTCTGAAACATGAATAATTTGGAGTAATTTTCAAGTTCCTCTATACATCAGAGTTTGGATACTTCTGGAGAGAGCAATAGGCCTTTTATGGCCTTATCATCATGGGGAAAACTTTTATAAGAACTTTTTCTGTTCTTTGTCTCAAGCAATGGAAAGGGGGAAAGGGCTTACAAGAATCTGGCAATGTGGTGATACATGGTGTTACACAGTATTGCTTCTTAAGGCAAATCTACAAAAATGCAGGTTATTCCTTGAAATAGTGTTGGGAGACCATAGTTCCATGCTAGAGATAAAGTGTGTGATATATGAGAAAGAAAATTGGATCAGAAACCAGAAAACCTGGGTTTGAAACCCTTTCTGCCACTTAACTTTGCCATCTCAGACAATCACTTAGCTTTAAGTTTCCCATATATAAAATGGGGATAACAATACATCTCCTATCTACCTAATATGTTGTAAAAATTAAGATCATACAAATAGATCCCTTTGTAAGCCCAAAGCTTTTATGTAAATTTTATTATCTATCCCCACAGGACTACGGTAAAGATCAAATGAAGCTATGTATGTGTGAAAGTATTTTGTAAAACATAAAACATTATGTATTCAGTACTGGGCACCACATTTTACATTAATTAGATCCAGAGGAGGGCAGCCTGGCATGGTGAAGAATCTCAAGTCTGTGCTATATGAGAATTGGGTATACAATATTATGCTAAGAATGGACACCTCAGGGAAACTTATCAGCATAAGATGGGGATAGCTAATGACTCTAGGCATGTACTAAGGCATGGAACAGCAGCTATTGAACCTTAGGATGCTGGGAGTTTTTCACAGAGGCATAAATTCTTGGAGATGTCAGCAAATATCCTGTGGGAACCACTGAAACTCAGAAGGCTAAAATCAATACAATGAGAGTTCTGCATGAAGACAGTCCATGCTACTAGGGAACTCCTTTCCCTTGATTGCTGTCATGAAAAAAGTCAATCAACAGGAAAATAAAATCAAGGCCAAATTACTTTAAAGCAGGAATTGGTTATAGACAGGGAATATCAAGCATCTTAATGAAGTTTGAAGTTATAGTAGCTTAAATAGATATATAATATAATATTATGGTATGATATGATATTATATATATATATGATATGATACAACAAAACACAACAGAATACAATAGAACATAATATGTAGCTTAAATAGCTAGGAGAGCTTAAAACTGCACTAAGACATTTGAGACATCCTGCATAGAACAGAAAGGCCTTAAAAATGAAATAATAATTACTTTCATGTAATTGAAGAGCTATCATATAGAAGAGGTATGAGACTTCTGCTTTGCCCCAGAGGACAGCATTTGGAGTAATGGTAGACTTTATAGAGAGCAAAGTTTGGGTTCATTATGGAGGAAAAAAACAAACAAAAAACCAAAAATAACAACTTCCTAACAATCAGAGTATAAAGTAGGAATGAACTGCCTTGGTAGTTGATAAGTGTCCTATTCCTCCAGAGTTCTTAAAGGCAGGACTGAGGGATTATATTCAGGATTCTTGCTCAAGCTTCAGATATGAGTCACTTCCAGTCATTGGGTTCTGAGGGTATGGGGGAGAGGAGAGGAGGAGAGGTGTGTGATTGAGGAAAGAAGTTGATGAGCTCTCTTTGTATATATGTGAAACCCTTTTGGTGGCATATAGAAGTGAAATAAGGGAAGGTAGTTGCTTATTTTAAAACATAAGTTATCTCTTGGATTAATAATTTAAATTAATTGTATTTAATAATTTAATTAATTAAATTAAGAATAACAATAATTTCTGCCATAAGCAGCTAGTTGATACAATGCTAGATGGAGTACTGGATCTGAGTTTAAATCTGGCTTCAGAAATTTACTATGTGACCCTGAATAAGAAAGAACTTTTGCCGGCTGTAAAATGGGGATCATAATACAATGATCACAACAACCTCAAAGGGTTGTTGTGAGCAACATATGAGATAATATTTGCAAAGAGCTTAGCACAGTACCTAGTACATAGTATATAGTACATAGTGCTTTAAAAAACTTGTTCCCTTTCTCATCTTTTTGCTAGTTTTAGAGTCCAGAGAGAAGGTGCAGCCAAGATGGTGGAGTAGAAGCAGCAAGCTTCTGCAGCTCCCACGGAATACCCATAAAATATGACCCCAAACAAACTCTAAGGCTCTCAAACTCACAAAAATACAGAAAACACATCTCTCGCTGAAGGCAGATCAGCAGGAGGGGCTCATCCAGCACGCTGGGAGCCGAGGCCAGCACAGCCTGAAAGCAAAATGCGGCCAGGCCCCAGGGTTGTCGGGAGGAGCGGAGCCGAGCCACAGCCGGTCTACAAGAGAGAAGATCTACAATACCTCCAACAAATTCCACATAT
Source organism: Pseudocheirus occidentalis (assembly GCA_028646575.1). Taxonomy (NCBI): domain Eukaryota; kingdom Metazoa; phylum Chordata; class Mammalia; order Diprotodontia; family Pseudocheiridae; genus Pseudocheirus; species Pseudocheirus occidentalis. Next base: position 280,710,030 of record CM053593.1, on the reverse strand, counting down.
ACCAAGGTGTGAAAAAATAAGGATTAGAGAAATGCAGCTCAGAAGCAGGGGCTCATTGCAGTGGCCAGGAGCCGAGACCAGCCCAGCTTGAAACCACAGTTGCGGCCAGGCCAGGCCCCAGGACAGTCAGGAGGAGCCAAGCCTAACAAGCTGCAGTGTGAGTCTACCCCTGGGAGCAGATCTACAACACCTGAAGGGATCTTCACATCTAACAAGCCAGGATTAAAAATGGTCAGTGAAAGTGGAACTTTGAAGCTAAATTTGGGGGAGGAAAAGCAGTTTGGCCAATCTGCCCCCAGGGCAAGGAAGCAGTGGGGGAAGGGCAGGAACTGCTGTAACCAGTGGCTGCCCCCGCTGTGCTGCTTCAAAGCCCTTGGCCTGTGGACCCCGCAGGGGGCGCTGAATCGCTTGATCAGGGCCAAGTGCTCTTGTTGAGCAGCCTGGATCCAGATCGTGATCTTGGGTGGTGGTCCTGGGGTGTGCTCTCAGCAAGCCAAAGCTGGGGGGGATGCAACACCCCTCTAATAGCTCTGGCAGCTGGTAAAACCCCAGCAATTTGGAACAGAGCTTTCCCCCTTGGAAGCAGAGTTCTACAAAGCAAAAAAAACCCAACCAATTAATTGACTGGCCAACATGAAGAAAAGGAAGCAAAACAAAAACACCAATAAAACTCTAGAATCCTTTTTTGTGGACAAAAAGGATCAAAGCATGGAACGGGAGGAAGACAACACAGTCAGAACTCCCACACCAATTGCTTCCAAGACACTTGAAGAATTCCTAGAAGCTATACAAACTGAAAAAGGACTTTGAAAACCAAATAAGAGAAGTGGAGGAAAAATTGGGAAGAGA
>CM053593.1:280666431-280708681 GCA_028646575.1 Pseudocheirus occidentalis | reverse complement strand
CTGGCTCCCATTCACAAGGGGCAGAGTAACACAGTGGATAGAGAGCTGAATTTGGAGCTAGAAAGACGGGTTCAAATTCGACTTGAGATACTAATTAGCTGTATAAAGATGGACAAGTCTCCCCATTAGAATGTGTGTTCCTTGAGGGCAGGGACTGTTTTTGCCTTTATTAGTATACCTTGGGCCTTGGTAAGGAATCTGGCACATAGTAATCACTTAAATTCTTGTCAATTGATCAATATGTCATAGGATCACAGATTTAGGACCTAAAAGGATCCTAAAAGCCATCTGGTCCAAGGCCCGAATTTTGCGAATGAGGAAACTAAGGACTAAAGAGGTTAAGTGATTTACACAAAGTCATACAAGTCCCAGTTCCTCCAACTTCAAATGCAGAAAACTTTGTACTATATCATAATGTTACCCAGAAAGATTGTTTTTGTTGTTATTAATAAGCAACATTTGTATAATTTTCAAAACATTTTACATGTTATCTAATTTGATTCTTACAACAACCCTGTGAGGGATGTGTTATATATGCATGCATGTATGTGTGTATGTGTGTGTATGTGTGTGTATATTGTATATAATATATGCATATATACACATATATGTGTGTACATATATATACACACTATATAATATATGCATATATACATATGTATGTGTGTACATATATACATGCATATATATATATATATATATATACACACTGAGGTTGAGAGAAGCTAAGTGACTTTCCCAAGATGAATTGACCTAGTAAGGGTCAGAGGCTGGATTTGAACTCAGGTCTTTCTAAAACTCTTAAATCCCACACTCCATCCATCATGCCACTTAGCATATTGTCACAGGATCATAGATCTATAAAGCTGAAAGGTAACTCAAGTCCAATTCACTGTTTTTATATATGGGGAAACTGAGAACCATGTGAGGTTAAGTGACTTGCCCAAAGTCACAAAAGTGGTAGGAAATAAACATGTGTATTCTTACTCCAGAGGTAACTATCTCTTTCTGCTTGAGGTTCACCCTCAAGATAGAAACAATTTCATTGTCTGAGACTTATAAATAGGGAACATAGATTTAGAGATAAAAAAATCTGAGAAATCATCTAGTTTAATCCCCCTCATTTTACAGATAAGGAACCTAAGACCTAAAGAATTTTGATGACTTGCCCAAGGTCATGTAGTTAGCACATTGTAGAGCTGGAATTTGAACTCAGGTTTCTTGACCTCAAATCTAGAACATTTTTCACTAAACCATGCTTCTTCTCTCTGAGACTCAGTGTCCTCATCTGTAAAGTGAGGACAATAATATTTCTTATCTCACAAGACAATTTTGAGGATCAAATGAGCTGATAGATATCCAGCACTTTGCAAACCTTAGAGTATTTATAAATGCTAGCTATTAATGTTATCATTTAGGTACTTAAACAGACGTGTTATTTGCCTTCTGAAACTGGTAATCATAAACCTGTACACATAAATTCGTGTGTCATTGAGACAATGTTAGAAGAGCTGAATTGCATTGCATCTATTCCAATAAATGTACATGAGACCTAAATGTACAGTTGCCAGACCTTGAGGCAGAGGAAGTAAGAAGTGGGAACAGGGACAAGGTTATATAAATCTCCATATATAAACCTTCTTCTAGTGCCTGATTTTGAAAGGGCTCTAAGGCTGAAGAACCACCTAAGATTATTCAAACTCTACCACAGCATCACTGTGGTTTAAATCAATCAATCCATCAATAGGCATTTATTAAGGTCTAATAGCAATATAAGTCAGAGTAGATGAACAAGCATTTATTTAATGCCTACAATTTGCTAAGCACTGTGTTACGTTCTGAGCATAGCTTAGCAGAAAAAGAGCACTTGATTTGGGTTTAGAGGATTTGGGTTCATCTCCTGGCCCTACTGCCTAGGCAGAGCAGTAACTAGCAGTTTTGGCACCCTAGTCAAAAAATACATAACATGCCCTCAAATCAACTTTTAAGATGAGTTCAGTTGAGCACAGGGTAGAGGAGAAGGATATCACCAGTATCCCTGGGATGGATATAGAGACTTGGGGAAACCACAAAGCTACATGGGCAGAAGAGGAAGTAGAACAGAGTAAGAATTCTGGGAAAGCACAATGAAGAGTGGGAGTGATGGTAAATACTCAATAACTTCGTAATCTCCATTTCCTCAATTCTAAAATGAGACCATTCTAGGTGTTACTAAAGATCCTTCTCCTTCTAAATTCTATAATCCTATGAACTGAGTAAATGAAATAGTAATTAGATGGTGCTCCTGAGACAATGCAGTATCTGAGACCACTGCTGTGGTAATTTTGAAACCCTAATGGGTAGAACACATCTGACTGTTTGAAGCTAGACCACTTTATCTCCAACTGAGTACAAAAACTCCTAGGGCTTAACTGAGACTATATAGGTGCACACATATACCACTGTGGTCTATTACTCAAGAGAGAGATGTGTTTCCATAAAAATTTCTTTGTCAGCACTTACTTTCTCAGCAAAAAATTTAAATATACATATACATATATATACATATTTTAAATCCTTTTGTTTATGTCAGGTTAAATCTGGATTAGTGATACGACACCGATTTGAGGCAGTAATATTTTTGGATATGGGTAGAAAACCGTTAGTATCTGCTTAAAAATCAGCCACCCAAGAGATTGGAAGCACATATTCTTTAGACATGTTTGTCACTGAATGTGCTGTAACATGACCTTGAATTCTGAAACTAGCTAAGAAATAACAATGCGAAATGCATTCTGACAGTCATTTAGACATAATGCTGTTCAGCATGGCCTGACCAAGAGAATTTATATAATTTTTTTTAATCAAAAAAAAGAAGAAACTCAATAGTCTTTCTTGGGTCCTAAGTCTATTGTGGGTCAAAACCAATTTTTTTTTATGTTGAAATTGTGGAGACATGATTTTTATAGAAATGATACAAGAAAAAAATAAATCTTGTAGGCTTGAGATATCAGATTTCATCTTGGCAAGGCAGTGTGATACAGTTGACAGGACAATGACTTTAGAGGCAGAAGACCTACGTCTAAATCCCAACTGAACATCTGTGGAAAATTTGCCTAACCTCCTTGGGTTTCAGTTTCTTCATCTGTATAATGAGGGAATTAGGAGGACTGTGAGGACCTTCTAACTCTGGAGTTATGATCATCTGTTCACTTAAGATAACTCAGATTTCTGTCCTGTTCTTTACAGAAAAGTGTTAGGAAAACAAATCACTAACACCCAAAGTCTTAACCTTGAAATCGTTGAACTTAGAATTATTTCATTTCACAGTAACACAGAGGAACACTGACTCTTTGGAAGTTAGGGGACCTGGTTTTTTATCTCGGCTTTTTCCTTGAGTAGCTATGTGACCTTGAAAATGTTTAGCTCATTCCTCTCGACTTCAGTTATACCATTTGATAAATGGGCAGGTTAAATTTAGACACTTAGGCACTTCATGCCTCTAAGATATTACATGAGAAACTTCAGGTCTGATGTGTTTTGTACCTTGGTGACTTTTCTCATTCCTATTAGGACCCACCAGTCTCCTGACACACTTTTTTTTTAGTGGATTAAGAATATTAGCCTTCTTAAGAATATGATTATTACAATGGTAAACATGTTGATTTAACTTTAAAAATTCTTAAGTCCCAATGTAATGTGATCTTGAAGGAAGCATTTGGATGGTATCTCAGACTGAGAAACGTGTGGAAGCTCTTAGCTAGGGGAAGTAAGCTCAGGAGTAGGTCCTTTTGGGGGAGACAGGTTGGTTTTATTAATGTTGTCAGACTAAATGGATAGAAACAGATAGAAGAATTCCCTTTGAGATAATGGGCAGTAAACATCTTCCATGAATGAAACCTTACAGGTCCTCTCATTTGAAAAACTAAACCTGGGAGTCTAATTTATTTACTCACTTGAGATATTCCAACAGGGATGCTAAAATCATACTCTGGATAGTGCTTGGTCAAACTGGAATTAACCTGAACTAGAAATCCTGTTTCAGCAAACATTACTTTTATCCCACTGTTATCTGGGTCCTACACATTTAAAATATGATCTTTTTTTAAATGTGGTCCATTTTAAGCTAAGATTACTGGACCCTTGATTTTAGTAATATTGATATAAAAGGTTGTATTTAAAATTCTCTATTTCCAAGTGTTGAAACCAATTCATGTGTCAAAATCTGTTATCATTTCTTTTCCTACCTTATACACCACATTAGCACCTCATTATTAATGTGTCATTGAGTCTGTGCTCTAAATATTCCACTTCTAGGTGAAAACTTCCTGAAAGAAAGTACTCAGGATATCATTAAACCTACATTTAGATCTGTGTCATTTCATTTGCACATTTCCCCAGTATTGATTATTATTTTATTATACTATTATTTTGAAAAATATATTTGATATTACTTTCTTTTTTATATTTATTTGTATAAAATATATATAATTGTCTGGGTCATAGACTCACACATGGGTTATCTAAAAATATAAACATACAACTCACAAGAAGATATAAATAGATATCACTGGATTCTTTCCCACATTTCCCAGGATTTTTTCCTTTGGATTTACTGCTTTTACCTGAAATTCAAAATGCATAAAATCAAATATATCATGTTTCCATATGAATTGTCCTTGCTCTCCAGCTTTCTCATTTTTTGTCACTCTCATCACTAATCTCTTGGTTCTCTTGGTCACTTAGAGTCACACTCTCTCAGTTATCTCTGACTTACCTAACACAAAGAACTTTAGAGTTATAAGATAATTTAGATGTCAACTGGGCAGTATATAATTAATAGCAAATGAACTTTAGGTAGTGATTTAAGATATACAAAGTGCTTTCTATACCTTATTTCATTTAATAGTTGCAACAACTCTGTGAAGTAGGTACTAAAGGTATTAATATCCACATTTTATAGATAAGGAAAACGCAGATCAAGATGTTAAATGACTTTCTATTTATGCAGGTATAGCTCCTGTAAACTCTGAGATTTCCCAACTTCTACCCTCACAGATGAGTCTTGAGTCCAGGAGCAAGGGTACATTTTCTTCTCAAAGTTCCAGAAGTTCTACTGAAGAGTTAGGACTTATGCTCTAAAGTCACTGGATTGACTCCTTCCCCCTGACCTGGTGTGCTTCCTCCTTCCCAAGATTATCAATTGAGAATCAATTTAGTCAGCCAATCTTAAGTAGCTTTTAGAAAGGGATATTTACTAATGTCTTAAAGTAAAAACAATTAGTTCAAAGCACACACACAGACACACATGTCTATGACACACTTTCATACAACATAGAGGACCGGGAAAATGGACTCGAAGTTAGAGAGCATATGTGATAAATGGTTCATTCACAGCACCTGGTCCCTAGAAGTTCTCCCTTCATCAGATATTCAGGAAGTTCTCCTCAGGCATGATGTAGGGTTAGTATTATTATTTTTTAGATGGGCCCCATGTAAAGCTGTGAATCTATGTTCAGTATGTTTTTGCCTCGTAATACATATATTGTCATTAGCTGATTTGGGAACAAGGCTAGAACACTGATGGAATGATAGGAAGTTCAAAACAATATTGTAGGGCCTTCAAAAGTAGCAAAATCTTCCACTGGGTAAAGAGGGGAGGGAAATGAAACCTAAACCAAGGACAAAAACCAAAGCCTCTATTCCCCTCCCAGTTCTCCCTCAGGGGTTTTCTGGAATGAGTTTTTCCCTTTCCTGGTTGACAGCACCTGGAGTTTGCCAATACCAGCTAATTCAGTGTTTCTTGTAAAACCCAGCCAGCATGATGAAATCCTCGTCAATTGAAACAGACTTCCTGCCTGTCATCATTTCACTTCATTCAATGGATTCTGAAGATTTTTCACATGTATTCTGAATTTATGATTGAGAATGAATGATTGGTTAAGCATTATTATCACTTACTTTAAGTAATGGAGGTTGACATGATTGACTATAAGTTAGTTTTTGTTTTTGTTTTTTTAACACCGATATCATGTTAATAGGTTCACATTTAAATTTTGGTCACTTGAACCCCACAAGAGCTCTCTTACATAGCCTATTGTCTCCCATGTTATTTTTGTAAAATTAATTTGAGGGGTTGGGGGAGTGGTAAGGAAATGTGGAACTTTATATCTACTTTGATATAATATTATTATAGTTATACATCATCAGTTCCAAAGATCAAAATAAATATTAGTCTTGGTTCAATTTTATAATCCATGGCTTTTGGTTCCTAATGGCATGATCTCAGTATCCTAGCAGGTCATAAGAACATCTCTTGAGCAATAATTATACAATTCTCCTTTTCTCTCCTTTTTGTTCATCATCAAGCTCATTCATATTTTCTGATCCTAGCAACAATGATATCTATGAGACAGTATTGTCCTTCTTTGTCTAGGCTTTACCTTCTCTATCCGTGTTGCCTATCGGACATCACAGTCTCTTTGCACAATCTACAGGATTCACTTCTCCACTTCTGCTGCCATTGCTTTAATTCTTATTTCTTTTTTTTCCCCAATCTTTTTGGAGGGGAAAAGCAGGGCATTTGGGGTTAAGTGACTTGCCCAAGATCACATAGCTAGTAAGTGTTAAGTGTCTAAGGTCAGATATGAACTCAGGTCTTCCTGACTTCAGGGCCAGTGCTCTATTCACTGTGCCACCTAGCTGCCCTTTTACTTCTTATTTCTTTATTTTGTTCAGCATTTTAAAAAGTAGACCTATAAGCAATTAGGCAGTTCAATCATTTCCAACCTCTTTGCTTAGCCTTTCAAGCACAATAAATTGTCTCCTAGAACTTTGAGGAGACAGACTGTTGGTACAATGACATATAGTCAAATTGAGTGAGTGCTCACTAGAGCAGCAATGATATTGAGGTAATGTTATTAGATACCAAAGGGCATATAGGTCAAATAAATATCACAAAGAAGCAGTCTCCTTTTAAGATAGACTTTTGATTTTTTTTTCCCTAACTACTGGATTTCATGTTATAAAAGAAAAAAAAAAGGTAGTCCATCATAGCAATTCTACAGGAGAGTTAATGGCAAGAAAGAAAAAGGACTAAGGATACAATTTGCTGCACATATGATGAGCAGAGAGAATCTATTGTGACGTATAGAGGCTATAAAATATCTGCATTTCTGTCATAGCCAATTAGCTATTTCTGCTTAAAATGCACTCTGGTCTCCCTGCTAGAAGAAAACACAAAGGGTCTGTGGGACCATTTCTTTATTCAATTGATCAATAAATATTTATACTCCAGGTTAATAGAGAGAATGAAGTATTCCTTAACCAAAAAGTAGAGGGGCCTCAAAGTAACCATAAAGAAGAAAAGATACATAAATACTCAGAAGGAAATCTCTACTTATGTCAAGAAGTTGGAAAGAGGAACAATATGGCGAAGAGGAGGAGGAAGAGAAATACCATGAATACCTGGGGCAAAGAAAAAGATCATGGGGTCTTAGCTTTAGAGCTGAAAGAGACTTTAGAGGTCATTAAGTATAGATTCCTCCCCCATTTTGCAAATGAAATTCAGAGAAGTAAATTGATTTGCCTATTGTCACACAGGAAATGAACTTCTTGATAAGAAGGCAGATGAGGGGCAGCTAGGTGGTGCACTGAATAGAGCACTGACCCTGGAGTCAGGAGAACCTGAGTTCAAATCTGGCCTCAGACACTTAACACACACACGAAAAAAACAAAAACCCTAGCTGTGTGACCTTGGGCAAGTCACTTAACTCCAATTGCCCTAAAAAAAAAAAAAAGACCAAAAAGAAAACAAAACAAAAAAAGCAGATGAATTCTACAAGGAGCAAATATCTGTATGTCTTTCACAGAATGCAAATATATATTCACAGGGATTATTAGAGGAGTGAACATTCCAAAGGGTTAGAAAAACAAAAGTAGTGGTGGTTGGTGAATCCCCACTGAGGAGTAGTAAGGCGCTTCCTATTTGCTCTCCGTATCAATATAGGCCTGCTCTGTTCTCAGGTCCTGTATCTTGATGTAAAAGATAACCTTTTAAAGACTTGTCAAACCAGATATCTACCATCCACTTCAGTGATTCATGTGGGCACATATGATGAAAAGACTCTAGAAAGTATTGGTAAATATTATCAAATCCTAAGAAACAATAGACATTAGAGACATGTTATTTTTGTCACTGCTGCTTATTGAAGACACAGACTTCAGAAGAAAAAGGCATATTTTGGAGGTGAGCAGATAATTAAATTGGTTCCAAAATTATATTTGGACTTATAAACTATAAGTTAAAATATACAATTGAGAAAATCCTGTCCAGATATGGACTATACCTAAAAAGTAAAATCTAGACTCTGACAAATCTAATCAAATGGACTTAAAACTTCAAAGAGAGGAAGAAAACTGCCCATATATAGAACTGTGCATAGCACATTACATTAGAGTATGAACCCGGAGAATATTTTTAAAGCAAACATTTATTGAATGCTCGTTCACAAAGGATATTATCTTTATTTATTGAAGAACCCAAAATCTTAATGAAACTTTTGTTTTATAACATTAAATAAACTTATTTTTTTAAGTTTTTTTTTCCCTTTTGGAAACATTAAGGTATGCCTAGGCTCATCTGACACATCCTGTATGCAAGCCTATAACTACATATATCCAACAAACTACATGCCAACTTAAAACATAGGAAAAATATAAAAGCAGTACAGATGTGTGGAGATTCACATGAGACAAAAATACAAGAAAAGAGCTTGCACAAATCTCAAACTAAAATGGCTATGCACAAATGCACAAAGTATGAACAGCAAGCAAGATGAAGTAGAAATCCTAATGAAAGGATAAAGGCTCCCATGTTACTCTAGTCAAAAAGATCAAGAGACAAGCACTAGAGAGTAGTTCAATTAGAAGAGGGGTTCTTAACCTTTTTAGTGCATGGATGCCTTTGGCCAGCTGATGAAGCTAGCAGACCCTTCAAAATAACATTCTTAAATGCATAAAACAAAATGTATGTGATTAAAAAAGAAGCCAATTGTATTGAAAAAGTTACCAAAATGTATTTTTTAAAAGTTCACAGACCCCAGAATAAGAATCCATGACCTGGATACATTTGGATCTCTTTGAAAAAGCCAGACTCAGAGAGTACATTCATAATTCAATATAAATTTGGAAGAATGTCTCCAGTGAAGTAGTCTGAGGATCTGTGCTAGACCTTATGCCGTTTATGTCATTTTTATCAGTGTCTTGGATAAGGGTAGAAATAGAATGCTTATCCAATTTGCAGATGATACAAAGCTGAAAGAGATAGCTAATAAAATAGATGACAGAATTGGGATTCAAAAAATATAGTCAATATCTATCAAAAAAATCTGGTCAATAGACCAGAGTGTTTGGGGTAAATCAAATAAAGTGAGAAGTAATAGGGAAAAATGTAGTCTTTCATGTAGGTTCAAAAAATCAACTTCAATAGTCCAAGATAGGGTAGATATAGTCAAAGAGTAATTCATTTGACAATGGGGAGGGGGGAAGGGGCAGGTTTCAATGGACTATAACCTCTATATGGGTCAATAGTATGATCTATTGAAACCTACTGTCAGCTTGGGCCACATTAGAAGAGGTATAATTACTGGAACTAAGGAGCTGATTCTATTGCTGTACTGTTTCCAGATCTATATCTAGAGTATTCAACTGTGGGCACCACATTTTGAAAAGGACATGAATAAGCTAAAGAGTCTCTAAAGGAGGGCAGTCATGATGATTAAGGTCTGTAAATTCTAGTCCTGTTAGGATTATTCAGTTAAACTGGGGTTACTTAAAATGGAGAAGAGTATGGTGGACGTAAAAACTATGTTAATGGCTTAGAAGGGCTAACATGTCACAGAAGGATTTTAGTTTTTCTGCTGGCCCTAGAGGATTGAAATAGGAATAATGGGTTGAATATACAAAAAAGCAAATTTAAATTTTTGGCGGGGAAAAACACCCTACCAGATTTACCTCAAAGAAGAAGAGATTGCCTGGATAATAGGAGACTACCCCTCACTGAAAGTCTAAAGTCTACAAAACCCTTTCTCAAATATATTGTAGAGAATGGATTCCTGTTCCTGTATGGTTGGCCTAAGTGCCTTCTGAGGTTCTAACTCTGCTGTTCCAGGAATCTTTTATTTTACTTTTGATATTGATAATTTCCTTCAGCAATTCCTATTTCTACTTGAAACAATCGTCTTTGTGAATAAACTTTCTGGTAGCAACTTTTAATAATTATTATTATTTATCTCTTTTCAGAATGCATGATTATAAAAATTCACTATTGAAATAGTTTCCTTTTACTCTTGTGCAGGGGAGCAAAAGATATTCAAACAACTAGAAACACAGAATCAGGGATCTTTTCCCTCATGGTTCCATTTAGTTCATGTACTTCCTCAAGATGAATTCCATTTTCTATTCTAACAATTTAAGAAGCTGACTTCTCAGTTTTAGGTGGCAAAATCATATCTGTGTAAGTTAGGAAGTTTGCTGTAAGTTAGGAAGTTTACTAACTACATATTGAACAGGAAAAAGATTGAGTTTGGACCTCTGATTTAATTGGTACAGGGAATTCCTAGATAAGGATCTCCTACTAATTCAGGTTGCCAATTTTTCTGCAGTTTTTTGTCTTACTAAGTTGTTAGGGCACTGAGCAATTTAGGGAGTTGCTAAGGGTTATACCCCCAATATGTGTCAGTAGCAATATCTAAACCCAGATCTTCTCCATTCAAGGCCAGTTTCCTATTTATTACTAGATGCCACCTCTGAAGCAGGAAAAGGCAGGAGGAAAATAAAGAAATTGAAGAGGCTATTTTGTCTAAACCTGAGTACAAAGGGAAATGGACCAGAAGCACGGCAGATTGTGGAAGAGTGTTTTTTCAGAGGAATTGGCTGGAAACAAAACTGAACTTTCATCACTGCAGGCCAATCCTAAAGCAGCTGTGGTTTCCTAGAGGCTCCTTTGTTTTGGCTTCTAAGAGGAGTCTTTGCTGATGAAAATTTGAATGAGCTTTTGCATTGTGTGAGTGTTTTTTAGATTTAACTCTGGTGCCCCACAAATAAAACTGCTACTTCTACTTTGTGCTCTTCATACAGAAGCAGTCAGTCTCCTCTTTAGAAATAATCATTTCTGGTCTTTTTGCTTTTTTGTTTGAAATTTCAGCTTGAGAGGGAAAGTTTTTTACTTGATTGTTTATATGGGGGTGAAGGAGGTCATAGGTGAGATACTCCCAAAGAAAATGGACATAATTATTTAAAGATGATAATTATGAGAATGTTATGTATCACAAACCTGAGAAGTAGAAAATTCTTTATGAAAAATACATTGGACAAAAATTATCTCCAAAGGATACCTTGAGAAAGATCATGGTGGGTGAGGAGGGAAGAGGGTTTGACAGGAATTCCAAGACCACATGTCTGTGTGTAGGGGCAACACAGACTTATTAGATGGAAAAACAAGCAAAACAAGAGAAACAATAATTGAAGAAAAAGGAAGGGGTACATAAATCCTTATTGGTTGGATGTGTTTTAGTCCACACCAGCTCATTCTCTGCCTAATCATCCTGGCAGAATTCTTCTGGCTTATTATAGCAAAACCTGTCTCAGATAACAGGGTAGTTGATTACAATGACTGTAAACCCATACACCCTGCTGTTTCTTGATCCCCTGATGGCTGTCTCCAGAGGGAGTTGGCTTTTGGAGTCTGCAGGGGTTTGCAGGGGAACATGCTTACTTGGATGTCAGCATCCTCTGGTACAGATGCCTTGCCTTTCCATTTGCATTAGATGGGAGAATTCATGCAGGTGGATTTGAAAAGGCAATGCTCCTAGGTAGAGGAAAGGGATTTGATTTGCAGCTAATGAATGATGAATTTGCACAGTGATAATGTATCATTAAGTTCACGCTAAGAGGGGAAGCTTCAGTAGAACATCTCTGTACTGAGCTTGCCAGCCAAAGTTGCCTTTAATTGAGAAATCTCATTTAAAAGGGAGCTTCACACCAGGTCAGAATACACTCTGCCTGGGAAGCACATATAGAAGCAATTAGACTGAGCACTTTGACCCTGATGAGGATCTGCCTCCTGTAGGATTCTAGTCTAAATTCTTACTCCAAAGCTAGTCAGGCATTTATCCTATTATTTCACTCTTTGTCCTTGAGGCCAAGATGGCTGGAAATTAAATGCAAGAATATGGAGGTCAAGGGCAAACCTGTCCTTGTAAAAAAAGAGCAACAGCTCTCAGCAATGAGTTCATGGGTCATAAGTGATTTAGCACATTAGAAAACAAAATTCCTGGGTTTCTACACTAATCTACACTACTTAGGAAAATTGGTTCCTTTGGGATCTTTTGCAGTGACCAGATTCCCCATTAATAAATGTTTAAATCTTTTTCTTTAAAAAAAGCAGCAGAAGAGAGTGGAAATGTTCTTAGAGTCAAAAGACAGGGGTTCAGATATCTGTCCTACCACTTACAGAAGGCCGACTCAGGCAAAACACTTCAGTCCTCTGAGTCTTAGCTTCTTTATCTGTAAAAGAAATGCTGAGTACTAAATGCAGGAGGTTTTCTTTGTCTATTTGAAAAATTAAAAATAAGGTCAGAAATCAGGAATTTCCCTTTTCTAATCCATCTTAACGAAGAACTGTGGTATCATCCAAATCTCCCAACCTTTCAAAAATGCCATTATTATCATATGATGATGAGCTCTTACCTGCTTTGTTCTCGTTCTCATACCCAGTCCTTTTTTTTTCAAATCAGATTTGTATGATACCAAACAAATTTCTATTCAATCAAGTGCATCCTGATTAAATGATTCATAATTTTTGCAGGACAAAGCAGTATTTGGAAACAATATTTAGTCATAGACTTATTAGTGGTTTGCATAGTAGTCCAGCTGGGTCATATAGCACCAAAAACTCCCTCAAAAGAAAAAAAGTGTGAATATATGTGCGCATATTCATATGTGTGTATATACACATCACATACATGTATGTATATGTATTGACACCTGTATACACATTTGTACAAGTATACGGAGAGAGGGAGAGAGAGAGGACAGAGACAGAGAGTGAGAGGGGGTGGAGAGAGGGAGAGAGGGGTTGAGGAGGGAGAAAGAGACAGAGACACAGAGATAGAGACAGACACAGAGACAGACACAGACACAGAGACAGAGAGAGAGAGAGAGACAGAGGGGGGGAGAGAGAGAGAGAGAGACAGAGAGAGAGACAGAGAGAGAGAGAGAGAGAGAGAGAGAGAGAGAGAATTTTTATCTCTACAGAGATAGAATTTTTAACTTTTTGCTACAAAGGAGAATAGCTCTATTCTTTAATCCATATTCAAAGGTCTAAAGCACATATAGCTCAAAGGCTCAAGGACTCTATCCCACAGAAGCTCTACTCTAAATTCACATAGATTTTGTTTAGCCTGGAGGAACCTAACACCAAAGAAGCAGGGGGTCTCATTTTTCCCTCTTTTCCTGGCTTGCTCTTTCTATGCTAGAGGAAACTCTCTCTAAAGCAAAACCCTTAGGCCAAGCTCATACCTAGGGTCTCCCCAAAAGGTGGGTAACAGGATCTTTCTAGAAAAGGTACTCAATATACAATAACAATATCATATATAATACAAGCTATTAATTCACCCTCACCACAGAGAATGTTTAAAACACAAATGACTCAACATATTAACATAGAATTTTTTAAATCACTCTCATTATGTGAGATTACTGGAAAATATTTCACATTCATTTCAGACTCTTACTATTTGGGGAACACCAAAGATCCAGAACTTCTGGACTACTCAATCATGGTTTGGGATTTCTTTAGTGCTCTTCTACAGAATCCTCCTGCTGGGCAGTCAGCATCTGGCTTCAGATCTCACGAATTTGCAAACTCTCGAAGTTACCACCAGATCTGGAAACATCTTAGGAACCCTGGTAGTTGGTATGTACCCATAGAGGAAAACAAAGCAGACGAAATAAGTTAAACACTTGGGTTCACCTGGAAATCACAAGTTGCCGTTGAGGGGGAGGGAGAGAAATCCTTTTGACGATCATTTTTCCCTTGTTGGAAGCCTAAGGAGAGAAAAAGGCTAGATGGAAAAGAGGGAGGGCCCAGAGCGAGTGGGAAGAACACTTTCCATCCTCTTATAGACACCTAACTAGGGAAATTCCACCTAACTTGATTGGTAATTATTTCAATAAAATTTCTACCCCACTCTCACCAATCAAAGGGACACATAAGAACCAATCAAGAGTTGCTCTGCATGTCCAAAAAGCATATCCTTCAACAATAGAACAAATTGTATGTCAAATTTCATAGGAAATACCCTTTTTTTTAAGGGGGGAAGGCAAGGCTTCTTGGATTGTTCTTTTTTGTTTTTCCTCTATCTCTGTCATTTGATTTTTAAAGTCTCTTTTAAGATCTTCTATGAATTCTTTTTGGGCAAGTGACCTTTTGACACTACTCTTTGGGGGTTTCTTTTCTTCAATATCCTCCTCTGATGATGAACCCTGGTCATCTCTATTCCCATCACAGTTTTCTATGGTTGGATTCTTTCTCCTTTGCCTGTGTATTTTTTATGGTAATAGCTTAATTTTTATAATCACCTTTAGCCCTGGGACTTGGGGGATGGTGCCTCTTGCCCTAGACCTTCAGTTCTTCCCTCTAGCCTGGAGCCAAAGCCAAATCTCCAACCTCCTATAAGTGCCCACAGTCATGGGCTTTCTGCCCCACCACTTTTGCACTCACCAGGCATGTGTTGTTTCCTTCTTGGCCCTGCCACTCTTCACAGCACAGCTGGATCTGGCGTTTCTTGGTCAATAGTTTGCCTAGAATAGATCTTCCCAGGTTCAGGCACCCAACTCCCCTTGGTTTGAGAGGCAGCCTCTCAAACCACCTAACCCAACGACTTCTCACTTGTTAAAACGGAGCCTAGCTTGGAAATGTTTACTCTTCATGGAACCAAATTTTGTCCTGGGATTTTTCCTCAGATTTTCTCAAACTGTCCCAGGAAGATCCTGGTTGTGCCCCTGTTCTTATTTATCTCCACACACACTTTGTTCTTTAAGGTGCTTTTTTAACTCTTTTGTGGGGGAAAATCTTGAAAGCTTGGAATTTTCTGACCTACTCTGCCATCTTCCCAGAATCCTCTCCAGAAATACCCATTTCTAACAAAGACTCATGCCTTGTAATTTCATCAAGTAGATAGGGCAACTCAAGTGATCAGAAATTCCATGATCACTGCGCCCCCTGCCAATGACATAAATAATATTAATGTGACCTTCACATGGTGCTCTTTAAAGTTTTTGAAGTGCTGAAATTCATTATCTCATTTATCTCTCACAGTAACCTTGTGATATATGCACCAAAAGTATTTTTATTCACGTTTTACAATGTATCACACAGCTTAGAAAGTGAGAAACAAACCTTATTCTGATGCAGAATTCAGTATTCTTTCCTCTATACCAGTGGTGTCAACATCAAATAAAAATAGGGACTATTAAACCATACACAAGGATTCCTCTGAGGCACATATTGGCTGAGTTTTAAAAAGTAATATTTTCTGTTTTATTGTATTTTTATTTATTTTTAAAATTATTTTCCAATTGCATTTGATTTTGGTTTGAGAAGCATTTTGGAGGGGCCGCATACAACCCATAGGTTGTGTGTTTGACATCTCTGTTCTTTACCATACTATCTGATTGTATTCTGAAGACCAGGGTACATCTTCCTTTATAATTCTCATCTTGCAAATAAGAAAAGCTGAAAAAACATTGCAAGTTAATGAATTTCCCATAGCAAGATGGGGTCTTCCCATAAGGCCTAGTTTACCCAAAAGTGCAGTCCTATAATACACATATGCCAAAGGAGTGCCGTATGTCCGCCTAGTTTTCTACACATCAGGAAGTTCCTCTAATAGAAATCATTGCCAAGGAATATAAACTTTTTTTTTCTTGTTTTTGTGTCTCCAACACTTAAAGTAATGCTTTGGCCATATTAGGAACTTAAACTTAGTATATTTTTACTTAATTAAATTGAAATGCTGACAAGGTCCTTGTCATTTCCCCCCCCCCCCTTTGGTAGAGTCCCTCAATTAAATTTTTATTTGTTTTTCTCTTGTCCATTTCCAACGACTTCTCTTTTTTTTTTACTTCTCTTTCAATATTCAGGACCAGAGAACCCTTATCTTCTCTCTGTCCACCAAACTTATCAGTACATCCTCTCAGGGTCCTGTTAAGTGACCAGAAGTGGTCATAGAACTCAGCAGATTAGGCAAATAAGCTGATTACCTGGATAATATAAAAATTTTGTGATGGATATCACATCTGTCTGGTGACTCTTGCTAACAAATGGTGGATTTCTGACTAAATTATCATAGACCACTTTGGAAGAGACAGAGAACAGAACTCTGGGTTTGGAGTATGAGGATGTAGGTTCAAATACTGCCTTCATCATTTACTATCTTAATGGCCTTCTCAAGTCATTTAACTTCTGTAGGCCCCAGTATTCTCAGTTGTAAATGAGAGGGTTGAACCACAATACACATCTAAGGCCCTTTCCACATCTAAATCTATGCTCCTGTGAAATGCACAGGGGTTGAGTTAGAATGACTCTCAGAAGTCTTCTAAGTCAAAGCCAAAGCCTGGACACCTTTTAAACCACTTCCTGCCTCCCACTCAGCTCTTTTGTCTCCTCTGGGCAGGTTTCTTAGCGGATGCTAAGGATTTCAGGCACCATTGTCAGACAGAGCAATCACTTGGACCAAGTGAGGCTTTGTTAGTCCTGCAGGGAGCTTATGCCTGAGTAGCCCTATCTCAGACTATGTAAGAGAATCTCTGCCACCAAAATGAGCCCAAATCAAAATTCTGGTCTCAATTGGTTGCTGTCCTTCCTTCTCGAAGAAGATCAAAATGACATCTCTATGCTAGAGTCAAGTTTCAATGTGTCCAGCTTTGGCTAATCAGACCAATATGAGCTCAGAATGCTTTACCACAGGTCAGGCACAAATAGTCTGTGTGAACATTTGGGATGGATACTCTAAATTTGCACATCCTATATTTCCTTTTAGCTGTTTCAATTTTTCTTTGCTCATAGAGCACACCTTCTCTGATGTAGGCACACCATGCTGAGAGGTCCTATGCCAATGTCTCCCATGTTATCCAGTCAATTCCAAAGTTAAGAGAGCCCTTGAGAGTGTCCTTGTATTGCTGCTTCTGACCACCATGTGAATTCTTGCCCTGTGTGAGTTCTTCATTAAAACAGTCTTTTTGACAAGCATAAATTTTTCATTCAAACAACATGGTCAGCCCATCAGAGTTGCACTCTTAAAACAGTTTCAATGCTCAGTCCAAAGGCAAGTAAGGACCTAAGTGTCTGGTACCTTAACCTGCCAAGTGATCTTTAGAATCTTCCCAAGACAATTCAAATGGAAGCTATTCAATTTCCTGGCATGGCTCAATAGAAAAGCCCTTGACAACAAACCAGCATGTTTCACACATAGAAAATTGTGATTTTAAAGCCATCCAAAAATGTATCATAGGGTAAAAAATAAAATAAACCTCACTTCTGAGTCCATAGACCTTAGACATGACATTTCACCCACTTAATAGTATTTTATTTTTCCAATTTATATGTAAAGACAGCTTTTAACATTCACTTTTATAAGATTTTGAGTTCCAATTTTTTTTCTCTTCCTGCTCACCCCCTTCCCAAAGACAGCATGTAATCTGTATGTATAATCACATTAAACATATTTCCACATTAGTCATGTTGTGAAAGAAGAATCAGAACACAAAGGAAAACCTTCACACAAAAAAGAGAAAATAATATGCTTTGATTTGCATTCAGACTCCATGGTTATTTCTCTGGATGTGGCTAGCATTTCCTATCAAGTGTCTTTTGGAACTGTCTTAGATCCTGACATTGCTGAGAAGAGCTAAGTCACCACACAATATTCTTGTTACTGTGTACTGTGTTCTGCTTGTTCTATTCACTTCATTCAGCATCAGTTAATTTAAGTCTTTCTTGGTTTTTCTGAAATCTGCCTGCTCATTATTTTTTATAGCACAATAATATTCCATTACATTAATATACCACAACTTATTCAGCCATTCCCCAATTGATAGGCGTCCCTCAATTTTCAATTCTTTACCACTACAAAAAGAGTTGCTATAAAGATTTTTGTACACATGAATCCTTTTCCCTTTTTAATGATTTCTTTGGGATACATTCTTAGTAATGGTATTGCTAGATCAAAGGGTATCCGAAGTTGTATTTCTTTAGGCATAGTTCCAAATTGCTCTCCAGAATGGTTGGATCAGTTTACAATTCACCAACAATGAATTAGTGTTCCAATTTTCCCAGTTCTTCTCCAATATTTATCATTTTCCTTTTCTGTCTTATTAGCCAATCTGATAGGTGTGAGGTGATATTTCAGAGTTGTTTTAATTTGCATTTCTCTCATCAATAGTGATTTAGAGAATTTTTTCATATGAGTACAGATAGCTTTAATTTCTTTATCTGAAAACTGCCTCTTCATATCTTTTGACCATTTATAAATTGGGCAATTACTTGTGTTCTTATAAATTTGACTCACTTCTCTCTATATTTTAGAAATGAAGCCTTTATCAGAGACCCTGTCTATAAAAAATGTTTCCCAACTTTCTGATTTATTTCTAATCTTGGCTGCACTGTCTTTGTGCAAAAACTTTTTAATTTAATGTAATTAAGTCATGGCATTTAAAATATTGGCACATTATTCAAGAAAAGCAATTCATGGCCATGATTTAGATGAGAGCATTCTTTGACCACAAGGACTCTATCTTATGATCCCCTCTGTTTTCACTGGCTCCTTTATGTCTGGAACATTGTTCTTCTTCACCTCTGCCTTCTGAAGTTTCTGGCTTCCTTCAAGACCCACCTCAAATTCCATTTTCCTCAAAAGGCCTTTCCCAGTCCTCTTCTACCCCCACTCCCACTGTTAGTGACTTTCTTTTGAGATTATTTCCCATTATACGTGTGTGTGTATTCTTGTTTCTATATAGTTTTGTGTATATTGTGTCCTCCCAAGAGAATCTGAATTCCTTGAAGGAGGAATTATATTTCTGCCTTTCTTTATATCCTCAGCTCTTAAAATGGTGCCTTATGCAAATTAAGTGCTTAATAAATGCTTTTTAATTGACTGATATGAATCTGAGAATCCATTGATCTGAGGAATTTCCAGCATGGAAACCACCTCCACCAATATAAAGTAGCAACTTAGAGGTTAAATGACTTGCTCAGGATCATATAGCTTGTACATGCCAGAGACAAGACTTGAACCCAGGTCCTGATTCCAAGTTCAGCCCTCTATCCAAACCCTTTCCCATAATGGCCCCAGTCTAACTCGACATTGCCAGAGCTCATGATTAGGCATTAGCAAGCCAATGTGGGACCCCATCCCAACTGCCCCCAGACTACCTTCTCTTGATATTATCACAAGGCTCTACCCTTCCCAATGGTGCTGGGCATTGACCTTCCCATCCTCCCTTCTGCTGAACTCTACTATATGTGAGTTGCTTAGTTAGAACGTGAATACTTTGAGGACAAGGACTTTCTCATTTCTCTAATCATATTCCCAGAACATAGCACATAGTAAGTCCTTAAATGCTTTTCCATTCCATTCTACTACATTATGCCATCTTTCTTGAAAACAATAAGAGTCAAAACGTAGATAGAATCATAGTACATGCACATAATACAATACTGGTAGAAACAGCCCATATGATATGACTTCTGCTTGGACTATTGCAACATCTTCCTAACTTGCCTCCCTATCTTTATTCTTTTTTTCCCTTCCAGCTAGCTTATAAACCATTGCCAGAAGCATTTTTAAAATGTATAACTTTCATCATGCCAGGTCCCTGCTCAAAAATTTCTGTCACTCCCTATTATTGTGCAAATAATCTCTGGTCTAACCTTAGTCTAGCTTTCAAAGTTCTCTATGACCTCATCCCAATCTCTTTTTCCTGTTTTATTCTTTTATTGCTTCCCTTAACCCAGTCCACTTCCTAGAGAGACTGGACCACTTCTCACTCTCCAAACTTAGGCATGTACTTCTTTGCCTCCATCTTGTTCACTCTACCTAGAATGTCCCCCTTCTTCCCATCACCACCTATTAACACTTTGTCCACCTTTCAAGACTATTTCACTGAGTTATGCACCACAAAACCGGGGGCCTAACCAGGCATCTTGACATCAGCCCTGCCACCTATGTATACCCCGACCTTCTGCTTTCTACCTCTTACTCTAAGAATATTGACAAAATTTATACCACAGTTTTTATTATTAGGGATATGACTATTGTCTCTGACCTCTGTCTCCACTCACAATCCCTGTTGCTTCCCTTAGTCTGGCTACTGCTCTGCTACATGTCCCATCTCCCTACCAACATTTAATTTCCTTGATACAAGGAGAACTGAATTTTTGTACTTGTATCCCCAGTGCCTATTACAACACCTGACAGGTAAAAGATGTTTAATATATTTTTTGTTTTTCAGTTGTTTCAATCATGTCTGACTCTTTGTGACCCCTTGTGAGGTTTTCTTGGCAAAGATAATGGAGTGGTTTACCATTTGCTTTTTCAGCTTATTTTACAGATGAGAAAACTGAGACAAGCAGAATTAAGTGATTTGTCCAAAGTCACACAGCTGGTAAGTATTTGAGGCCAGATTTGAACTCAGGAAGATAAGTCTTCCTGACTCCAGGTCTTGTGCTCTTATCCACTGTGCCACTTTGCTTAATACATACTTTTTCATTAATTCCTTCATTCATTAATTTGTTATTTCATTTACATCTATCCATCCACTGATTCATTCCATGAAATCTTCCTTGAATCTCATAACTGAAAGTAATATTTCCTTCTTCTGTGTTCCCATAGCTTATGGTAACACTTTTCCTATAGAAATTGTTATATTCCATTTTCTAGGCTACACATTTGTGAAAGTCCTCTTTTCTCTGTTAAAATGTAACCTCCTAGAAGAGAAAAAGAAGGGGACTTAGAGTCCCAGAACCTATATTCAAATCCTGACTTTTCTATCCTGTGTGTGTGTGTGTGTGTGTGTGTGTGTGTGTAATTGTGTGGTTATAACCTTAAGCAGCTTACAACTTCCCTAAGCCTCAGTTTCTTCATCTGTGAAATGAAGGAATGATCCATAAGGTTTCTTTCCACTTTAAATCCTATAATTTTACGTCTTATTCATCCTTCTATCTGGTTTAGTGGCTAGTACAGTGCCTTTAGGTGTTTTCCTGCTTTTATAAGTGCTCAGCAAATGTGATTTAATTTGAATTGAATTGACTTGAAGAAAATCGTCCTGGGTCTGGTTCTTGGCTACATTTTCCCCACACCAAAGAAGATGAATTTGCCCAAGAGAAGAACAATCACTGAGGTGCAGAGTGATTTAAATGGCTTCAGGAAGGGCAGGAAATGGGTCTGTTCAGCTTGGAGAATATAAAAATTTTTCTTTGAACTAGAAAGAGAATTAGTCTACTCAATCAAAGGTGGGAA
Organism: Pseudocheirus occidentalis; assembly: GCA_028646575.1. Classification (NCBI taxonomy): domain Eukaryota; kingdom Metazoa; phylum Chordata; class Mammalia; order Diprotodontia; family Pseudocheiridae; genus Pseudocheirus; species Pseudocheirus occidentalis. Next base: position 280,687,121 of record CM053593.1, on the reverse strand, counting down.
CTTGACAGCTCTTTATTTTGCACCACACAGGTGTACTGCCTACACACATCCATAGGAGAGTAGGAGATGTTGAGGTTACGTTAATGGAACTTATAAAGTTTTAGCCTACCTGCAGTGCAACAACTCTTAGGATATTCCTAATAGCAGATTGTCCAGATGATTTATGAAGTTGATAAATATTATTATGGATGGTTCTTTTCTAGTACAGATTGATTTACATAATGAAAAGATCAGGTGCTTCTTTGTTGTAAAGTAACACTAAAAGCAGGATAGTGGGAGAGAGACAGAGACAGAAAGGTAGAGAGAGAGAAAAGAGAGAGGAGAGAGAGAGAGAGAGAGAGAGAGAGAGAGAGAGAGAGAGAGAGAGAGAGAAGCAGAGAGACAAAGATTAAGAAACAAAGCTACACAGAGATATATGGGAAGATGGGGAGGTGAGGGAGGGAAAGGAAGAGAGAAAAAGGGAGGAGAAGAGAGACAGACATACAGACACATACACAGACAGACAGAGACACAAAGAGAGACAGAGACAGAGAAACAGAGAGGAAAGACAGAAAGGAGAGAGAGAGAGAGAGAGAGAGAGAGAGAGAGAGAGAGAGAGAGAGAGAGAGAGAAGAGACAGAAGCAGAGACAAAGATATACAGGGATATATGGGGAGATGGGGAGGTGATGGAGAAAAAGGGAAAAAGAGAAAGGGATGGGGAAAGAGCGACAGAGACACAAAGAGAGACAGAGACAAAGAGACAGAGGCACAGAGAGACACAGAGATGTAGACAGAGAGGAGAGAGAGAGAAAGAAGAGAGAAGCAGAGAGACAAAAAGTGAAAAACAGATACACAGAAATATATGGGGAGATGGGGAGGGGAGGGAGGGAAAGGAAGAGAGAAAAAGGGGGAGGAGGAGGAGAGAGAGAAAGACAGAGACAGAGACAGAGAGATAGTATAATGATAAAATATACAATTGTTCTCATAGGTATAGTTCAAGGCCAATGAATTTTTTTAAACCATCTCTCCATCTTTAGCCTTTCTACTTTTCTTTTAGAATAGTGTTCTAAATATAAAGAAATTCAGTTTTTCATTGTAGGAGGGGAAAGGAGGGCCAGCTATAGAGTGGTCCCAGATCAATCTCTTTCGTTAATGCCCTGTTTTTATTTGAGATTGCAGGCAGGTGAGAAGGCAGCTCTCGATCATCAGTATCTGCACTCAGCCTCATGTCTTCCAACACTTGAGTTCTCTTGCAGATACTCATATATTCAGTTCCAACCCATTGATCTGTACTGTTCTCAGCCTGATCCAAGCAGATACTTGCATAAATAGGTATTTGAAAGTAAAGGAGCCGGGGAAGATGAGTGAAGAAGTGTCATCACAGCCTGCCAAAGATTTAGAAACAAATGAATGTTGGAGTGTTTCCTTGTCCATATGTTGCCCTCCTCCCCAGTACTTGTCAAAACGATTGGAACTAGTGATATGGCATTAAGGCTCAAAGACGATCCAGACACGTGATGGATTAAAGCACAGAATTAGTCAGACCTTATGATTTTCCACAGCTATCTGCAATAGCTTATCTTTGATGTGCCAGCAAACTGAATCAAGCAAGGTTTTTTTTTGTTCCTGCTGTTGTTTTCCTTTTCAATAATGGTCAGATACATTCCTTGAGCTCACCAGGTCTTTTTAGAAACTCCAGTTCCTTGCTTAAGGCTCACTATGGTCTCCAGGATCCAGTGAGATGTATCATTTCCCTCTGAGTTAAGTACTCAGCTGCAGAGGAGTTCATGCTTTCCCTTCATTCTAATGTACCCCATTGGGTATTAATAGTGTTCAGATTTATTTTCCATAATTTAGAGGTTGCCTTATAAAATATTAAAATGCTTATTAATGCTTAGGAAAGTGGCTGAGACACTAATATATATTGCAGGCAGCACACTGCTGATGTTCAGCCGCATACTAATTAGCTACACATTCAAAGATACCCAAATTAGTTGCTGTTTTCATTGCTCAGATAGGGAAAGAAAGGATAAGAAAGGAAAAAAAAAGTCAGGCACAGACTTTACAAAACCTAGAAGTAAACCCTCCAATTTATCTGGAGCTAGAGTCATATAACCTATAAATATGTAAAATTAATAGTACTAGTAGTATGGAATAGGGAGTCGACATTCATGGCTCTTCCTCAGGTAATCGAAATGTAGAGAATTCCTAGTCTTCAGTCAACAAATAAAATAGTAATGAGAATAATGAATCTGGCTTACCTTTGGTAGCCCAGGCGCTTATTTTCTCTAACAGTTCTAATGGATTTACAGTGTTATCTTTCAACTTTATTGCCTGGACTCCCACATCACAAATAGCGTGTATTTAACAGAAGGTGGCCTGATTTTGGATATACTCTATGGCAATAAATTTGTATTCTTACTCTTCAGTACTCCAATGAATCTGTGGCCTTATTTATTAATGAGGTATCCATCCAAAGATCCAAGTTCTGTTCTTTCTGTGCCTGCCTGTCCTAAGAGACTCTTGTCAAGGTCTTTTTATAATTTAGTCACAGGGAGTCCATGATACATGCCCTTTTTTCATTCTTTTCATATAATGTAGATATCACTGAAGCACGTATACAGTTCACTGGGCAATAGGACACTGGAAATTTAATCATTTTTAAAAAGTAGAAAACAGATTACCTTGGATTCACAAGTTACAGGTTGTTGGAACCCAGAGGGAACTTAGAGGTCTGTGATGACAGTGATCTCTGTGATTTCTAGGTTGCTGTCACTCAGTTATTTTCAATAATTTTCAATTCGTCATGGCCCCATTTGGGGTTTAGTTGGCAGAAATACTGGGATAGTTTAGCATTTCCTTCTCCTTGTTTTAGAGATGAAGAAATTGAGGCAAACAGAGTTGAGTGACTTCTCCAGGGTCATACAGCTAGTAAGTATCTGAGACCAGATTTAAACTCGGGAAGATGAGCATTCCTGACTCCAGGCCTGGCATTTGATCCACTGGGTCACACAGCTGTCCTAAGTAACCAATCTAATTCACACATTTTATATGCAAGGAAACAAAAGCCCAGAGAAAAGAAATAAGATCTCACAGTTAGTAAGCAAACCAGGGCTAGAAATTCAGTCTTCTGACCTCCAGTCCAGTGATTTTACAGTTTATCAGCCCAATAGTCCACTCAATAGAGTAAAACACTCAACAAAAGACAATCATTTCATATGGCATGAAAATATTCAATTCAGTAAACATTTATTAAGTAGCTACTATGTGCTAGGCACTATGCCATTGCTGGGGATACAAAAAGAACCCTTGCCCTCAAATTGCTTAAAATCTAATGGACAAGATAACATGCAAACAAATATATGCACAGCAAGCTATATACAGGATAAATAGGAAATAACAGAAGGAAGGCACTGGAATTAACAGGGGTTAGGAAGGCTTTCCGTAAGAGATGAGATTTTAGTTAGGACTTAAAGGGAGCCAGTTAGTTGACTCAATATTTGAATTAAATGAGGGAGAACATTCCAGGGCTGAGAGATAGCCAGAGAGGATGTCCAGAACCAAGAAATAAAATAAATGTCTTGTTCATGGAATAGGCAAGAGACCAGTTCATGGAATAGGAGAGAGATAGGCAAAACCAGTCCCTGGACTGAAAAGTATGTGTCAGTGAGTAAGGTATAAGAAGAGGGAGGAGGTAGTAGATGCTAAACAGGGGTGGGGAACCTGTGGCCTGGAGGCCCTCTAGATCTTCAAGTGTGGCCTTTTGACTGAATCCAAACTTCATAAAATAAATCCCCTTCATAAAAGGATTTGTTCTGTAAAACTTGGACTTAGTCAAAAATCCACACCCAAAGACCTAGACCACATTTGGCCTTGAGGTCCCAGATTCTCCACCCTTGGGCTTGGATATGAAAGGCTTTGAATAACAAGCAGAGCATATCATATTTGCACCTGAAGACAACAGGAAACCGCTATAATTTATAGAGTAGAAGGGTGACATCCAATGCTTCATGAACAAAAAAGTTCTAGAAATATTTCCAATACATTATAACACCAATATTCAAGCTAATAAGCAGCACTAGTTTAGATGAAGGAGACATTAGCCCAAGGTTTCTAGATGTTTGTAACGCTTCCTGGAAGTTTGACTCTGCTTTCCCACAAGTGAGTGTCCTATTCTGCCATTTCTCTCACTGTTAAATATTTAGAAAAAGACCTCTACTTTCACTGTGCCTGAAGACTAGTAATTTTACTTCACTACCATAATGTAAAAATGGAATGGAACAGAAGTCGTCCAAATGAAGAACTGAGACTGGGGGTGGAAATGGAAGGACTTAAGCATTGAAGACAGTTTTGCTCTCTCCTCCCATCACTCAAGTTTACACACAGCTTTGAAAGAATAGTGGTCTTTGAAAGAACTTTGCTTGGGTATATGTCATAATATCCTCCCTGCCCCCCACTCCAGGAGAATATAAGCTCATTTATGGCAGAGACTATATCTTCTTTTTCTTTAAATTGTGTATCTCCAGAATCTAGCATTTTGTCTTGCATATAGTAGGTGCTTCAGAAATTTTTACTAAATTGAATTAATTTGTATTGAGCCAGAAGGAACTGGATTGGTTTGAACCATGTGATTTTCCTATTTAGAAATCTACAGTGAAGGTGGCTCATTACCTTAAATCCCAAACCTTTGATGATAATCAAGGCTTCTCCCCAAAACATACCCATAGTTGGTATCTGCACTAAAATTTCCAGGGAGATTTTCTTTCTTCATAGAACAGGGTAAGAACTCTTGGGTGCTATTTACCCTGTGTTTTAATGTTAGAATCCGTTAAGATATATTTGTGTTTTAGATGTCATTACCCAGAACACATAGCTATAATACTTTTGTTTAAAGTGGCATTAGGTAAGAAAATTCCAACCTAAGAAACTGCCTTGCTACTAGATAGAAACTAGCTGAAATGGATGTATAGTAGGTGAGTGAAATGAATAACTCAGTATTGATTTTTATTCACTCATTTTCAGTCATGTCCAACTCTTCATGACCCCATTTGGGGTTTCCTTGGCAAAGACACTGGAGGACTTTGCCTTTTCCTTCTCCAGCTAATTTTACAGATGAGGAAACTGAGGCAAACACAGTTAAGTGACTTGCCTAGTGTCACACAGTTTATAAGTGTCTGAGACCAAATTTGAATTCTCTGATGAGTCTCTGATGCCTCTAGGCCTGTACAGTGTCTACTGTGTCCATCTAGTACTCAGTAGGTAGACAGAATCATTATATAGTTTTCCACAGGTAAGGATACATGCTCTCTAATGACTGCATTATTCTCACCATTGATGGAAGTTTTGTGAATGTGTTATAAGAATACGGTATCTGATAGCCTATAAGAAATTCTTATTCCCTCCTTCAACTGAGGCTTAAATATTTCAAGGTGTGAAATCTGTCGTGTGTACTGGGCATATTTTGGATTGTTGACCACAAAGGATTATTATTTTTGTGATGCACACTAAGGGTTTGTTTTAGAGATTCAAAGTGGGGTGGCAATTTTCCCCTTTAAAACCCAGAGATTTTTAGCAAAACTAAAGGGTAAACAAGATAAAGAAACAGGAAATGTCATTCTGGTTTTTTTTTTCTCCTTTGAGCAATTTCTTCCCCCTGTTCTCCCCCTTCCCTGAATATTTGTTAGAGAATCACTGCCCCCTACTGCAGACATTTGTGTTACACACTAGATAAAGGAAAATCTTCAATCACAGGACTGAGAACTGCAAAGAACCTTAGAAACCATTTCATCAAAACCCCTCATTTTGCACCTGACAAAACAGACCTAGAGAAATTAAGTGATTTGCTAAAGGACGCCATCATCCAGGATTACGGGTCTGGCTAAATTCTGGGTAAATAAACGAAATCTCAGTTAAGAGAAAATGTTTATTTGTTATATTCTCATTTATGCATAGGCTTCCCTACCCCCCCACCTGCCTGAGTGAATTAAAAGCACATAAGCAGAGATTTCTGCTTGAAGACCTTAGTATAGCATATTACTTCTGTAGTAGATAATGCAATTATGAAAAAGCATTGTAGAAATCAGAAGAGTAACAATCCTTAAAGATCATCTGTCTACTTCAATGCCAACATTGTAAAGATGAAGAAAGCTAGCAAGTCCAGAGAGGGGAAGCAGCTTGCTGGAGGTCACACAGAAGGGGCAAGTTTCCTGACTCCCATTTCCATGAGTTTTCTGTTATATAACACACTAGCCTCTGGAACATTGTTCGTTGGATTGGCGTTAACCAGTTGTTTTGGTTAAACACTGACATAACCTAAAGATGTTAAAAACTGATTCCCTTAAAGAAGAAGAGATAGGGGTGGCTAGGTGGTGCAGTGAAAAGATCACCCATTCTGAAGTCAGGAGGACCTGAGTTCAAATTCGGCCTCAGATGCTTAACACTTACTAGCCGTGTGACCTTGGGCAAGTCACTTAATGGCAAATTGCTCTGCCTTCCCCCCTCCAAAAAGCAAAAAGACAAATAAAATTAAAATAATTTTTTTAAGAGACAGCTCAGCTTGAATAAGATTCCAGACAACAAGTTTAGTTTTAGAGAAAGTGTAAGGGCAGTGTCTTATGGGCAGCTCAAGAGTTGGACAAACTTGAAAAAGAGAAACACATGCCCCCTGGTGGTTTAGTAGTTTTCTAGTCAGGTACAACTCTGATCCCATTTGGGTTTTTCTTGGCAGAGATGCTGGAGTTGTTTGCCATTTCTTTCTCCAGCTCATTTTTCAGATGAGGAAAGTGAGGCAACAGGGAAATTGACTTACCCAAGGTCACACAGCTACTATGAGTCTGAGGCCAGATTCAAACTTAGGAAGATGAATCTTCCTGACTCTAGGCCCAGCACTTTGTCCACTATGCAACCTAGGCCACTGATGAAGCCTAATACAAATGACCAGAGAGGAGGCACTTGAAATATTCTCTTATAGAAGGACAAAATGGGATAAAAGAATAGGAACTGAGTTGTCAATAAAATGGCTTTTGCAGCCTCAGATCTTTTTTTTCTTTTTTTGGAAAGCAGGTAGAACTTCTACATACAAGTTAACCCATTAGACCATTGGAAAAAAAAATGAGGCATTCAGGGTTAAGTCACTTGCCCAGGGTCATTCAGCTAGTATCTGAGGTCATTTTTGGACTCAGATCCTCCATATTCCAGGACTGACACTCTATTTATGGAACCATCTAGCTGCTCCCACTGAGATCTTTATTATTTGTAAGAGCCAGCATTTATAAGGTATTTTAAAGTTTACAAAGCAAAAATTATCTGATTTATTTTCACAAGGACCCTGGGAATGTATTATTTACATTTTACAGATGAGGAAAATGAGGCATAGAGAGGTTAAGTAACTGGCCCAGGGTCACATAGCTAGAAAATGAAGCCAGATTTGAATTCAAGTCTTCCTGCCTTCATATCCAGCACTCTATCCATTACACCACCCAGCCGCCATTAGGTCTACTTTGAACATTTAGGACATGAAGAGAATTACTCAGAAATGACTGGGGAAAATTGACGGATCGAGTAGACAATCAATTCATTCAAAATTTCAAACAAAACAGACTGAAAGAAGGAATTGATTTTCTTCCATCTGAAAGAACTGTCATATAGTTAGGACATGTTAATCCAGCCATGCACATAGCTAAGTCTACTATCAACAAGGAAAAAACCCACAAGAGACAACAGATTTTGTGGGTGATTTTAGCTTAATTTTGCTGAGAAAGTTATTGGGTCTTGAAGATAGTAAATAAACCTTCTCTCTGGGCAGGAAATCTTCAGTACAGCTTGCATTCATCATATAGAATTGATTCAGATACAATTAATAGTTAGGAAGCCATTCAATACAAGTAAGTGTCTAGCCAGCAATATAGCTACATCTCTTTTCCCTTGTGTTCTGTTCCCTCAGTTTAATCTTTTGATGTGGAGAGGACTATGGCATAGTATATTTCCTAGCCTTGGAGCTCAGAAAACTTGGGTTCAGATTATTTTTTAATTTAATTTAATTTTTAATGTATGGAATAAAACAAGCATTCCCATAATGTAGTACAACAAAAAAACATGATTGCTTATGAAATTGTAAATCTATTATGTATAACTTCCTTCTTCTTTTAAATATACAACAAAATTATCATGTAATTTTTTAAAATTTTCTTCCCTCGTGTTCTCTCCCCCATTAAGAAAGTGAACTTCTGCAGTTTGGAACTGTGCCCAATGGCTAAAAAATATGCATATCCTTTGACCCAGCAACACCACTTTTAGGGCTGTATACTAAAGAGATCATACAAATGGGGAAAGGACCCACATGTACAAAAATATTTATAGCAGCTCTTTTTGTAGGGGTGAAGAACTGGAAATTAAGGAGATTCCCATCAATTAGGGAATGGTTGAACAAGTCATGGTATGTGAATGTAATGGAATATTATTGTGCTATAAGAAATGATGAGCAGGCAGACTTCAGAAAAACCTGGAAAGACTTATGTGAACTGATGCCGAGTGAGGGGAGTAGAAGAAGAACATCGTACACAGTTACAGCCACACTGTGTGATGACTAACTTTGATAGACTTCGCTCTTCTCAGCATGCAAGGTTCTAACACAGCTCCAAAAGGCTCATGATAGAAAATGTTGTGCACATTCAGGGAAAGAATTATGAAGTCTAAATGCAAGTTGAAGCGTACTATTTGCTCTCTCTCTTTTTTGTTTTGTTGTGTTTTGTTTGTTCTTTCTCATGGTTCATTCCATTGCTTATAATTCTTCTTTACAACTCGACTAACGTGAAAATGTTTCACATAAATGTATATACAGAGCCTATATCAAATTGTAGGCCATCTTAGGGAGGGGATAGGAGAGGGGAAAGAGGGGGAGAAAATTTGATACTCGAAATCTTGTGGAACTGAAAGTATGAACTAAAAATTAATTAATTAATTTTAAAATATAAAATTCTGATTCTAATCTCAGGGCCATTAAAAAAAAGTGAACTCCTTTTGCTCAATTGGTAACATGTAAACTAAAATTGGAAATATGCAAAAAATATTCTCATGACGCCTCAGTAAAGGACAATGAACACATTTGTTGAATATTTGATTTATTTTATAAAAACAAATTGAAATAAAAAAGAGAAATTACCTTTCAAACATATTGATAGGAAGGTGGGATGAGCATTTATTAAGCACCTTACTATGCGCCAGTTACTGTGCTAACCAATTTACAATATTATATTATTTGATCCTCACAACAACCCTGTGGGGTAGGCGCAATAATAATTCCCTTTCTACAGTTGAGGAAACTGAGACTTACAGAGATTAATTGACCTGCCCAGGACTACACCACTAGTAAATGACTAAGGATTGATTTAAGCTTCAGTCTTCCTGGTTTCAGGTCCAAAACCCTATCCACTGAGCCAACTAGATGCCATACCTCTGCACAGGTAAAGAGTTCATGACCGAATAAAAGATGGAGAGGATCACAGTAGATTAAATAGAAATGTTTGATTACATAAAATCTTAAAGATTTTTCCACAAAAAAAATCCAATATACCTAAGATTAAAAGAGAAATAGTTAATTGGAGGGGACAGGGGAGGATCTTCGCCATAAGTTTCTTTGATAAAGGTCTAATTCCCAAGAAATAGAAGGAACTGATTCAAATTTACAAGAATAACAGCAATTTATAACAGCCAGTTGATAAATGGTCACAAGGTAGGAACAGGTAGTACTTAAGTGAATGGTTCAAGCTATCTATAGCAATTTTAAAATGCTTTTAATCATTAATTATTATAGAAATGAACATTAAAGCAATTTTGTAGTTCTATCTCACAGCCATCAGATTGGCACAGCTAACAGCAACAAAAAAAAATCCCACGTTAGAAACAGGCACGCTGATGCATTGTTGATTGGTGAATTGGTCCAGTCTTTCTGGAAAACAATTTGGAAATATGTTCCCAAAGATGCTAAAACCTGTGTGCTCTATCATTACTAAGCCAAAACACCAGAAAAGTTCAAAGAGGAAGAGGTCCTGTTAATACATATACACACACACATATATATATATATAGTACACACACACACACACACACACACACACACACACACACACACACACTCTTTTGTTGTGGTGAAGAACAGAAAACTAAAGGGGCACCCATCATTTAGATCAGTGGTTCTCAACCTTCTCCTAGTGCCGCTGCACATAGAAATCTATAGTAGCTTCACTGGAAGACTGCTCAAAGCTGTTATGAGTGACTGCTTGATGTCATTTGGATGAACTGAGAAGGTGATAAATAAGGAATGTGCACCCTCTCTGAAGAGGAAGAGTTTTGGAGAATGGGTTGGAAGTAGGAAGACTTAGTTCTGCTACTTGGTAAAATATTGGGCAAAATATTTAACTTCTCCAGTCTCAGTTTCCTTATCTGTAAAATGAGGAATTGGACTGAATGACTTCTAAGGATCCTTCTGGCTCTATTTCTTTGACTATTGTCAAAGATTTAAACTGGATCATAGAAACCATCTAGTCCAAGGGTTCTTAACCTGGCATCTGTGAACTTTTAAACAATATTTTTTATAACTGCATTTCGGCATGTTTCCTTTGTAAGCCTCTGTATTTTATTTTATGTGCTTAAAACATTACTTCAAGAAGGGTCCTTCTCCAGAGGCTTTACCAAACTAAATGAATTAATAAAACGTCTATTAAATATTTACTATGTACAAAACACGAGATAAAAAGCATTCCAGAGACTGTCAAAGGGGTCCATGATACAAAAAGATTAAAAATTCTATTATTAGAATTATAATCTATTCTTCTGATTTCTTGGTTTTACCTTGAGAAAAGTGAGGTCATAACAGTTAAGTGACTTGCCTAAGAGCATATAGTAAGAGACAAAATGGGAATCTGAAACAAAGCTCTCTGATTATTTAGCCAAAATTCCTCTTTCAGCTGACTCTTTTTCTCTCCTTTATTTACTTCTTTACTTATTTTTTGGGCAATCAGGATTAAATGACTTGCAGCTAGTAAGTGTCTGGGGTTGGATTTGAACTCAGGTGCTCCTGACTCCAGGGTCTTGCTCTGTCCACTACATCACCTATATACCATTCTTCCTCTGCCTTTTTTTGAGGCAATTGGGATTAAGTCAACTGACTCTCAAGACAACTGGCCTTTTAAAACACAGCCCAGCAAAAGCCCTACCACCTTGAACCAGCACTACTGTCCTTTAGTTCTGGTTCTGTCACAGATAGCTATTTTAGTCTCATTCCAAGTATTAGCATGCCCCATAATGGATTCATTTTTCTCTCCTCCCAAAGATAGGAGAAAGCTTTCAAATCAGTGGGAATGCTAGTTAATTGCAGCTGGCAGAGACCTTCACTGTCAGAAATATCCTGCCTCAGAACAAACTACCTCTGTGACTCTGGGCTAGTCATTTAACCTTTCTCTCAGCCTGGGCTTCCCCATTCTATAAAATGACAGGATTGGATTCAATAAATCTATTATCCAAAGGGAGTTAGTTCTAAGACTCTGAACTTTTCCCAATGATGGAACCTCTCAGTTAATCTATGGTCCCTAAGTACTTCTTCATGGGTTTTCTATAGCAGACTGAATGAGGAGCCAGCAGTTGAAAAGCAGGTGCACTATAAAGCTCTTTCTAGAATGAAAAAGTTTGGAGAAAAAAAAAAAGAAACAAACATGGAAAAGCAGATTAAAGTGGGATCTACCTGGCCCCAGTCAGAATCACAGCACAAGGGATTCTCATGGGTAGAGAGAATAAGAAGGAACAGAATCCTGGGGCCTACTTTTGCTTTCCTTTCAATTCTAACCTTTTTTATTGTCAACTTCCTGATAGCATTTTTGAAGGAGGAAAAAAAGGACTGTGGTTGTTTTCGACTAAACAATCTAAATAACTATTGACTTTTTCAGTGAGTGCTGAAACAGTCTGTAGAACACATTGCTGAATTCCTTTGACTATTAATAACTTTATTTCCTGTCTAATTAGCATAATAATGCTGTTCTTCCCGCCCCCCTTCAAATGTGGTATGAAAGTCACTAATTACACATGAAAACTATACCTCATTAGAAGCTTTTATAACTCATTGGCACCTTAATGAAATTCATTGAAGCTAGCAATATAATGAAAAAGTTGTTAATGTGGTGCAAATGTTGGGTTTTATTGACTTTTGCTTGGTGTTTGCAAAAACAAGCCCCGCATGATAGGAATACAATGTTATTGGATATGTTAAATAATAGAAAGAAACTTCAGATTTGGAGGAAAACAAATGATCCCTTACAAAGAAGCTGACATTGGTTGGCTCAGGGCAACATACATGCCTCTGTTTAATCTGTTGTTTGAAATTCTCTGGGCTTTGACAGAGTACTGTGAGTAATAACCTGGATTTGGGGGAACAAAAGATAGTATTCCTTTCTCCTGACCCATTTGAAATCTCAGTATCCATCAAAGCTCAGCTACATAGTGAATGTCAACTATTACTGTTATTATTATTTTAAAAAGCAAAGCATGGGGGAAAATAACATCTTTTCTAAAAAAATTAGATGATGACCTTGTATCTGGGGCTTAGTTTTGTTTCTCGCTCTCTCCTCAATTGTGTAGGAGAGAAGAAAAAGAGTTTGGAAGTTGAGAAACAGATTTCAAACCCTGTGGTACATAAAAGTTTATTGGAAAAGTAAAGTCGCCTCTACATGAACAATGATTAGGTTTAATTTAGTTGTGACAACTTAAATAAGTAGTTACATAGATTTTCTAGTTTAAAGCTAGAGAGGGATGTCTTTGAGAGAGATACAAGTCTTAATGACTGGGGGATACAGTTTAAAAATTGAATTAACCATGGAGATTCTAGGTAGCTGAGAGAGGTTCTGCTTTGTGTTACAAAGACCTTGGTACCTAGATTTAAGAATCTCATTCTGGAGAAGAAAGTCCTTTCTAGTTAAGGCTCTAGTTAAGAAGCAGAGACAACTCAATATAGTGAGAAAAAAAATAGTTTTTCCTCAAGATATTTTAGTCTTTTTTTCCCTAATATGTTTGCTACGTACGGTAATGGCTTCAGCTTCCTAAAGGAATTAGAATAGGAGAAGTCTCAGGATTTTAAATTAAAAGAATATGGTCAGAGGTGGGTAGGTAGAACAGTGAATAGGGCACCTGCCCTGGAGTCAAGAGGACCTGAGTTCAAATTTGACCTCAGACACTTAACACTTTCTAGCCATGTGACCATGGGTGAGTCACTTAATCCCCAACTGCCCAACTCTCCCCCCTCCAGAAAGCAAAGAGAGAGAGAGAGAGACAGAGAGAGAAAGAGAGAGAAAGTATGGTAGAACCCAGTTATCCTCCTCTGAGGAAGAGCTAGCACCCTGGCTAAAACTAGAAACTAGAAAAGGAAGGAGTTCTGCAACTCCATGCCCGGTGGAAAAGCACCTGGCAATGACGAGAAATATGTATGGGACTAATGGAGCAATACAGAGGCACAAAGACAAGATGAGCAGGCATCAGCACCCAGCAGCTGCCATGTATTTGTCTGGGGTTATATCCCTGAGGGAGACTGTGTGTCAGGTGAGACAAAGAAACAGAGCCTCAGAAGATTCAATATGAACATTTTAGTCATTCCCATAGCAATGGAGGCATGATACTCTCCTTCTTGAAATTACCCATTCCTGTTCCCTACATCACTTTTCTTGTACATGGGGACTGGACTATGTGTTCATTTAAAGATGTATTCCTCCATGAATGTTCCCTGTATGTGTCTTCACTTCCTACTGATGCTGTATTTGTAGGAAAGTGTGCTCTAAGTATATGGGTAGGTATATAGGTACTTTGCTAAGTCATTAAATACTTTTAATTTGAACTAATTGTGTCATAGCATATCAATGGGGGCTGGTGAGCAATGGTTTTCAGTGGATGAAAATCTACAGAGTACCTTGAACCTGGAGCAGAATTGTCTAGGGGACCTGCTAGTAAATTTAGGGGTAGCTCCAAGTATAATTCACAAACTATTCCAGTTTATAGGCATAATAGGGTGTTGGACCTGAAGTCAACCTGAAGATGAGAAGTCAGGTAGAGCTAAGTTTGAATCCTACTTTAGATATTTAGTAATTGTGTAACTCTGGCTATGTAGTTTAACCTTGCTCAGCCTCAATTTCTTCATCTATGAAGTGGGTATAATGGTACTGCTCACCTTAAAGTGTTTTAGTAAGGTTCAAATGATATGATATACATAAAATTCCTAGCAAATCTTTAAGTGTTAGCTATTACAACGACGATCCTCTTCCTTTCTTGTAACTTACTTAGGGACATACAGTGATTGAAAAAAGTTATGACTTTAACTCAGATGCTCTAACTCTAAATTCAGAATTCTCTTCTAGTTTTCTTCCAGTTCACTCCAAGCCATCAAACAGCTGTGAAATTGATATTCCTAAAGCACTAGTCTGTCAGTGTCACATCCCTATTTTAATAAGTTTCAATGTCTCCCTACTGCTTCTAAAGTAAAATATAAAATCCTCATTCTAAAATTTAAGACCCTACCATTTACCCTTTGGGGAAGCTAGATGGTACAGTGGTCTGAAGTCAGGAAGACTCATCTTTCTGAGTTCAAATCAGGCCTCAGACACTTACTGGCCATGTGATCCTGTGTGAGATAGAGACCACTACCAGGTTTTTAAAATTGGAGTCTGAGTCAGAAAGCAGAAAGACTCCTTTATTCTTTCTCATGAGAAAGGGCACAGCCCCCATCACTCAAGTGGTGTCAGCCAGGGTGTGCAAATTGCAGAAGCTTGAAGGCTTCTGTTATCTTAATCCTAAATCTGCCCACTCCCCTGTCTAGTCTCACCATTGGTCAGTGAGGTAGGCTCACAATCTCTTGGCAAGTAACTACCTAATAGGCACCAAGTCATCTCAGTCCTTCATTACCATAATTATTCATGAATTCCTATTCTATCAGAGGACACTGTTTTCCAGTCCCTCATTATGCACCAAATTTGGAGATAGCCAATGTGAGTAACATTTGACAATCCTTTATTTTCATAATTATTCATTTGACCCTTCTATCCAATCAGAAGGAAACATACTTTAATTCCTTACTTATGCATATCTAAGCACCAAATTTGGGGGCAATCAATGAGAAGAAGGCCAGTGTTGTTCCCTTTAAGTTTCATTACCTCCTTCCTGGGCCTGTGGAAACTCAACCCTTTGCTATCTCTCATAACCCTAAGCAAATCACTTCACTTTATCGGCTTCAGTTCCTCATCTGTAAAACGATCTGGAGAAGAAAATGGCAAAGTACTTTAGGATCTTTGCCAAGAAAACCCCGAATGGGATCATGAAGTCAGACAAGACTGAACAACGATTTTATATTTATTTCCTATTCCTCCTCTTCTCACTTTTGTCTTGCTAGTTGTTTCCAGGATGCAATACTAGCTTTCCCACTCCCATGCCTTTGCAAAAGTGATCAACACTGAGTGAAATGTACTCCCTTCCCACCCTCACTTTGGCATTCCTCACTGTCTTCAGGATACAGATCAGAGTCCTCTCCTACCAAAGACTTTTCCTGAGGATTTTACTAGGTGTTAACACTCTCCCTCTTAAAATGCTCTTATTTATCTATATATAGATACAGACAGTGCATATAGATTAGCCATAGCTACAGATGATAGAGACATAGATATGGTAAAGTGTCTCCATCAATGTAAGCTCCTTAAAGGCACGGACTATTTTGGTTTTGGTTTTGTAATCTAAGCCCCTACTACAAAGAATTAAATTTAGTAGGTGCTTAATAAATGACTGTTGATCAGTTATATCACCAACTGAGCTAACAAGTTTTCAATTATATAGCAGAATGTTTTACAAGAAAGACTCAAAAGCAAGTTTGGTACTTCATACATGACATCATAAAACTGCATATTAAATATGCAACATTTCAAATTAGCAAATAAAAATATTGTTCCCTCAGGTCCAAACAGAGCCACAATCAGAACCCAGATATTCTATTTCTCTGCCTAAGAGTTATTCCATTTCTCTATGCTACAGATCCCTTCATATCCCCAGCCTCACTTGAAATTACATCCTCGCAGGGCGACTAGGTGGTGCAGTGAATAGAGCACCGGCCCTGAAGTCAGGAGGACGTGAGTTCAAATCCAGCCCCAGACACTTAAACACTAGTTGTGTGACCTTGGACAAGTAGTTTAACCCCAACTGCTCTATAAAAAGCCAAAAACAAACAAAAAAAAAAGAAATTATATCCTCTTAATTTACCCTCAACACCATCACCTAGAACTCACTTTCCCCAAAAAAGCCCTGGATAAAAGGGGAGAGGGTAATGAATGGGATAAGGAAGGAGCGCATTAGGGAAGAAGTTTAGTTGTTGAGGTTCTTTTGGCTAGTTCCCTTTTAAAGACCTAAGAGTAATATGTTTCAGAAATCTTCAGTGGGAAGCAAAATATGCCTTTATTTGGGGGTCTTATTCTGCCACTGCTTCTGTGTTTCCTGGCCAGAATTAGTCAGTTGCATGGTAAGCTAGTTGAGGACAAAGACAGTGTCTTATGCTTCTTTCTTATTTATGTTAAGAGGAAGAATTACTTTGTCATGCTTTTTTTTCATATCCCCAGCAGCACAGAATACAGAGCTAATATGTAGGAAGTATTCAATAAATATTTGTTGGATTGATTTGGTAGGAATTTTCAACCTATTTATCATGCATCGTGTTTATTCTTCATGAAACATTGGTCAGCATAGAAAGTCTGAACTATTCATCCATTCAATAACTATTTATTTAGTACCTAGCTTCCATAAAATAAAACCACTCTGGGAAAAGTGAAGTATGATTAATTAAATTAGCATAAAATCCTGTTATTCTCATCTTTTTTTAAAGTAAAAATATATTCAAAAAATTTTATTTCCTTTATTTGAATAAGTAGAAGTATTCTAGAACTAAGTGACAAAGTTTCATACATTGCTATATAGAGACGAGGTCTGATCATTATTTGGTATTGGTAAAGATTCCTTATTTGTAAAATTATTAGGTTTTAGGAGATGAACTCCAAGATCTCTTCAAGTCCCTTCTCTGGCCATATGAAAGAGTGTCAAAGGACAGGTGGAATAAAGATGAAAATAAAGGGGGAAGTGACATCCAGGAGGTGGCATGAATCTTGCATTGGGGTTTCAATCAACCATTTTTATGGTTTGGTCTGTACATGTGATTACATTGGCCTACAGTTGTAGATAAGCACCATTTTATGGTTTTTAGTTTGGTTTGGTGTGAGACTCTTTGGCTTACATGAGATGGAAGTGCAGTGACAACTCAGGCACTCTCAGGGGCTCACAATAGTAGGGCTGGATTTAGTGTGGATTCACAATTCCATTTAGCCCCACTGCAGCTCAGAACTCCCAAACTCAAGTTATCTAATAAGCTGAGCCTTGCCAGCAGCCGAGACTGTAAGAGTGTGCCAAAATGTCCAGACTGCAACTGATAGTCTTAGAATAGTGCCTGGGGCACTGAAAGGTTAAATGATTCTCCTAGAATCCAGCAAATAATATATGTGTATGGTAGGATTATGAACCCAGGCCTTCCTGACTCTATGACCTTCTTGACATCCACCATGCCACATTGCCTCTCGGTTACCCATCTTGTAATATGACTCTAGCAGAGTGCCTTGAATTAGCACCCAAATTAATTGCCTTTTGGCCAGACTTCTCTTGACAAATCTCTTCAGGCTAAGCCAACCCTTGACCAATAGACATAGTCTGTAGCCAGGACCATTCTTAAAGTCTCTACAACTTAGTGAATTCTGCCAAAGCTTGTGCTCTGATGTCAGGAATGCAGACTCACCCTGGTGCCATGGTGAAGAATGCTTAATCAATGTTTATTGAATTAAATGGAATAAGGGATAATGCTGTAAGCTTCTCACAGCTAATGCCTATGTTCTGTTTCTTCTTCATCCCTGGCATCCCTTTGCACTTACTGGATTTCCCAACAGATGTTAGTTGACTGATTACTATCAGTGCACATATTATACAAAACATGAACAGTCTTGGCTGAATGAAGAATTTCAGTTTGGGGATTCTTGCAGACTTCTCCAGCTTTTGAATTATGAGGCAAAGAAAATGCCCGCCTGTCTTTTTCTATATATCTGGTAATAAAGCTCTGTCCCATCTGAGTTGTACATGGTAACAAGAACATAAATGTAATGCATTCTGACACCTGGGAGCGGGGGTGGGGTGGACTGGTAAATTACTTAAGTCCCATTGCCTTTTTTACAAGACTAGGAGCATTAACCACTGTCCTGGCCCAGTTCCAGTTCAGGTAATTACATTCTACCCTAAATTCCCACTGTAGTTATAATTGCCTATTTTTTTTTAACTTCCTGTTTAAAACTGTTGTGGGCCTGAGCTTGGTTTAAGCATCTGCTCCATACCTCCACCTCTGGAGTGAAATTCAAAAGACTGCAGAGGAAACCATTTTACAGGCCGGTGTTATTGGGTTTTGTTTGCCCTTTTTGTCTTTTTTTTTTTTTGCCTTTTGAAATCTTTCCAGATGAAAAGGAGCTGAGTAAGTATAGAGTAAAAAGTGTTGTTTTCTTCTTCAATAGCATGATAGATAACTACCAGGATTCTAAAGTTAAGTTATAGATATCTGATTTATTTTTTAAAGACAAAAACATCCTTTCAGTCACAGAATGTTAGTGAAAAAAAGAACCATATAGTCTAACTTCTTCAGGAAACTGAACCCAAAGAAATGAAGTAAGCAACAAGTGATGTAATAAGTTCACAGAAACACAATGATGGAAACACACATCAACACAAAATCTAAGATTTTCTCTAAAATACCACTCTCTCCCTCCTTCTTGGTTCAGAGAAATTAGTTGACTTGTTAGCAATCAATCAATGATACTTTATTAAATGCCTATTGGGTGCTCAACATTGGAGAAATAAAGACAAAAATGGAACAATTCTTGTCCTAGAGCAACTTACAGTCTAGCTAGGGAAGGTACAATGTACAAAACAGATATGAGGTCATTTGTAATGAGGGTGGCAGTGGAGAGATATCAGAGAAGGGTTCATAAGTTTGTAGGATGTCATGGCGAAGTAGTACTTTGCTGCTTGTTTCAGCTATTCAAGTGCCTTTAAGCCTCACCTTTGATTGTATCAAGTCTTTTGGAAACAGTATACATTGTGTTGCCCTTAATAGGCCTAACAGAGTTTGGAGACCTTCCCTGCCCTTAATAAGTCTAACTTCATCACATGGAGCCCTCGGTAGGAGGAGCTTGCCTAAAGAGTGGAATATGAAGGGCAGAACAGGAAGAAGCATGGCAGAGAAAAGCTAGAGCAGAGCTAAGACCAAGCCGAACTGAGAGGGAGAATGTTAGTGACGTTGGCACTCTGTAGCACTCGGTTCTGTCAGACAAAAGCACTCTGTCTGTTGTTCTTAGAAAGAAGTCCTGAAAAAGGACTTTACTGCTTTTACAGAAGCCCTGGGACTTTACTGTTTTATTTGTGTTTGATTTTTCAGAAAAACGCCTTGTCTATTGATTTGTGTTACTTGGTCAGACAGGAAGTGAATTGAAATGATAGTGTCGGCAATGTGTGTAAATATTGTTGTAGCCCTATTAAGTTTTGTTTTCCCAGAAACAGAAGCTGCAAAGAAATTGGAGTAGAACTTTCCCCATGAACTGAAATATAGAACTGGAGCAGAAAACTGCCAACATGTGAATCCAGGTAAGAGTTGAGTGAATCCAGGCAATAGCAGGGAGCAATCAGCCTGTGGATGAAGAGTCATGGGGATTGGAAACCAGCCTTGAGTCAAGATGAAAAAAGACTTTACTTTGGATACTCTGTATTGACTGAAGAGATGGTAACTTACTGTGACCTAGGGGTGAATAGAACGTATACTTTCAGCTGCCCCATAAGGATGATTGGAAGCCAGACTCTAGTTAAGATGAAAGAAGACCTTACTTGGCCATTCTGTACTGACTGATGAGACTGTGATTTATTGTGATCTAGGGATGGATGGTGTTTGTACTTTCTGCTATCCCTTAAGGATTATAGGTTTAAGGATGACTGGAAGCCAGTCGAGTCAAGATGAAAGAAGACTTTCCTTGTACACTCCATATTGATTGAGGAGATTCTGTTTTACTGAATGACGAGTTTCCTTTAAGACCATGCGATCACTTCAGTAATAAATTGTTATGTTATATTGTTTTGAATGTTGTGCTTTAGTTTCTTGAATGTTGTGCTTTAGATCATTGTTGAATAAATAGAGAGTTCACTATACTGTGTGATTAGATCCTTAAAGTTATTCACAGCAGCAATCCTCAGGAGAGCTGCTCATGATTGGCTTTATATTGATGGTGTAGTTGGCAAGGTTGAAAAGTATAGTGTCTCTTTTTGTTCCAGGATCCATGGCCATTTAGATTGTAAGGCCAAGGATCCTGGAGGGATAGGCATCAAACTAGAAGAGACCTTAAAGACCATCTAGTCTTCAATTAAAAAGGAAGTTCTTGGAAAAATAAATTTAAGTGATGCTGAAAAAAAATAAAATAAAAGAGAAGTTCTTAATTTTTTTAAATTTTAATTTAAGAATCACTTTGACAGTATGGTGAAACTTATGGACTCTTTGTAAGAATAATTTTTAAAACACATGGAATTATAAAGGAAATCAACATGACTGAAATACAGGTTTTGTTTTGTTTTT
>CM053593.1:280645256-280665931 GCA_028646575.1 Pseudocheirus occidentalis | reverse complement strand
CCATTTTGAGTTGCTTTCCTTTAGAAAAGCAGATCTAAGAACCTGTGCTAGCATCTGCCCTGGGTATGCTAGGGTGCTTGCTGATACATATATTCATAAAATATGCATATAAAGTACACACATATATTTTTTAAATTATGAAGGGCTTACAATTTGGCAACCACCTTTTTTTTGGATGGGGAAAGGCAGGGCAATTGGGGTTAAGTGACTTGCCCAAGGTCACACAGCTAGTAAGTGTGTCAATCTGAGGTTGTATTTGAACTCAGGTCCTCCTGATTCCAGAGCCAGTGCTCTATTCACTGTGCCACCCAGCTGTCCCAAAGTAAGCACTTTCTTCAGCTAGGATACAAAGACAAATGTAAAAAAGTCACTGGTTCGTGTAGCTTATATGTTAGTGGAGGAAACAACACACACATATGTATATAGGATATGAATAATATATGTGTGAATACACTTGTGTATGTATCTATGTCTACAATATGCATCTGCATATGTGTGTACAGATTACTATGTGCTAAGCACTAGAAATAAATAGAAAGGTAAGACCTTCCGCTCATAAACTCTGATGCTAGTAGAAGAGGCAATATATATGGAAGGTTCCAGTTGGAAGTCAGCTAAAAATTCCTGTGGTCCCTAGTATACAGTGGCCAAGCAGATGTGAATACCTCTTCTGGAGTACATAGAATATGTGTAAAGCATGTACATGTTAACCTTATGGAAGAAGGTATTAACGACTGGAGGATTTGGCAGGGCACAGGTAGCAGGGCAGGGATGGGAAATCAGGAAAGGCCTCACAACAGAAAACAGCACTTGAGTTGAGTCTTAAAGGAAACTCAGAAGCTGAAGAATAGAAAGGCCTTAGACCAGGATGGAAACTGATTCTGATAGCCCTCTCTGGGGTCAGAACCACAGAGCTGTTAGTCATTTCTGTTCCTATTCCTCCTAGCCCAATATACAGCCTCGGGCCCACAAATGTCATAGTAGACAGATGCAGATTGTTAATGCCCAGGCATCTATCTCTTCCTCAGTCAACACCGTATATATGGCCCTGCTCAAGGTCAGAGCAGCAGAGCTGCCAGTTGGCACCTGCCTAGTGTCCTGCTGAATCTCCAACTGCTTCTTGCTGATGTACACAGCCTCTGGGCTCAGCTCTGTCCTGGGCCTGAAAGGCTCCCAGTGCTCCAGGCCTCTGTGTAACTCCCTGTGCTGACCTGGGATGGAAAGAATGACTCACTATGTTTTGTTTTGTTTTTGTTTCCTGATTATGACTCTGCTGCTCTTTCTGTGTATTTGCTGGACCAGCTGTGGGAAAGAATTGGGCTGTTTTGTTTCCTATTTCTCTGCCAAGGTTTGCAGGTCTTTGAGCAGGGGATATTTAGAATTAAGGAAAAGTATATGCAGATCCACTCAGTGCAGCAGAAATCAGTATATGGAAGCATATAGGACATAGCCTATTGCTACATTAAGGAACTACTACTACCCCACCCCTACTCTGCCACCAACTGCATCACTTTCTGAAAACATTTATACACACAGATTGTAGGAGCACATATATAGAACTGGAGAGAACTTTGGAGTTCATTTTACGTAGGATGAAATTAAAGCCTCTAGAGGCTAAGGAATATATCTAAGGCCATGAAGATAGAAAATGGTAGTAGTATCAGGTCCTTTGGTTCCAAATTCATCACTTCCATTTCAAGAAGTGCCCATGCCATATTCAGTTGCTTGACTTTTATAACTGCTCACCAATAGCTTTATCACCATAGAGATGACTCCACCTTGTGATCTTCTCTTATGATTAGTCTTTGGCCTGGACCACCATTTCATGAGGTTCTCAGACCAAGTGTACTTTACTTTTGGTTCTCTTCATCACTTTTCAGATTTTTCTACCTGCTCCTCAGCAGCTTTGCCTCATGTAGGTGACTTGTCCAGGGTGACGTAGGCCAAATATGAACTCAGGTCCTCCTGACTCCAAGACTGATGCTGCGTCCACTGTGCCACCTAGCTGCCCCAGAATCACATTAGGAAGATCAATTTGATAGCTGATGTTTGTATAAATTTCTACATTCCATTTCTGATCTCTTCTATGTCTGAATTTCCCCTACTAGAACCTCACCTCCTTAAGGAAAAGGGCTACTTTATTTTTGTTTGCATTTGAATCCCCAGGGTCTAGCACAGTGCCTGGAACTTAATAAGTCCTTAATAAATATCTGACCTAACTCCCTAAATGAAGAGAAAGTGGGGTACTATTGTTACCCTGATTTCAGGGCTATAAACCCCACAGTTCTTCTGAAGGGCTTTGGACAAGAGATAAGATTGGAAATGAATTAATTCACAAAACAGATTCAGTTTGCCTAGCACAAGATATTTGTGCTATTAATATGTCTTTGTAGAATTTGATACCATAAGTGAAGGAAAACAAAGGAAAAGAAGAATTTCTGGGAAATATTTACCTAATCAAAGCTTTATCAAGTTGAAATTAAAGGAATGGTACTGGGTGCAGTGTTTTCATCCATCATCACAATGGCCATAATGAAATGATGACTAATACATTAGCACTCTCAAAGGGAGCTCCTTGAGAGAATGCTTGGCAACCTAGAGGAATTGACTGTTTTTTATCATAAAATGCCCATTAGACTTAACTGCTCCAGGCCATTCTCTACTCAGCTATCAAACTGATTTTCCTAATGTGATTCTGGGGCAGCTAGGTGGCGCAATGGACACAGCATCAGTCTTGGAGTTAGGAGGACCTGAGTTCATATTTGGCCTACGTCACCCTGGACAAGTCACTTAACCTTGCTTGCCTCAGTTTCCTTACCTATAAAATGAGTTGTAGAAAGAAATGACAGATCACTTTAGTATCTTTGTCAAGAAATCCCCAAATGGGGTCATGGAGAGTCAGACACAAGTAAAATGACTCAACAACAACCACAAAGTTATGCTGACAATGTCACCTGTCCCTCATTCAATGAACTCCAGTAGCTAGCTCTCTATTACTTCCAGGATTGAACAGAAAATACTGTGTGGCTTTTAAAGTCTTTTATTACCTGGTTCCTTCCAGTTTTCTTATACTTTGCTGACACACACTACCCCAACACACACACACACATACACACACACACACACACACACACACACAGAATGATACAATGACATTAGTCTCTTTAAATTCAACAACATATCTCCTCACCTACTCTCTGAACTCAGCTAAAGTGTCCTCCATCTGTAAGAAGTGTTTTGCAGCTCTCTTTATTCTTAGTGCCTACCTTCCCTGTAAGATGATCTCCAATTTATCCTGTAGTAGCTTGTTTATACATAGTTATTTGCATGCCATCTCCTCTATTGGTTTATGAATTCCCTGAGAGTTGGGAATGTTTTTTTTTCTTTCCTTTTTTATCCATTTCTTTGTATTCTCAGTACTCAATACAGTCACTGCACATAGTAAGTATTTAATGAATGCTCGTTGACATACTGGCTTGTTCACTACATCTCTCTGGGTTCACCCCTGATTAAAAGGTGCTGCTTTTGAGATAATGGATGTCTGTATATTCTATAAAGAATAAAGGTGCCATTATTGTTTGGTAAATAACCCAAAACCTCACTAGCAAACCTTTAATAAATTTTACTTTAGGCATGTGCATGATCAGCTTAATTTTTTTTATTTCCTCATCACAATAATTTTGGAGACCTTTCATGCAGTTTAGAAGCAATAATGTGGACCAGCAAGGGCTTTGGAGAAAATTTAGCTAATGAGGATAATAAATTGAGTTTTCAGCTTGCTCAGAGCATCATTTGAGAGGTCAGAGTCCTGATGTAATAGGTGAAGTTGTGTCCAGTTTTCCAGATTATGAATTTGAGAGTTATGATCATTTGTTTCACTTCATCAACAACTAATTAAATGTGGTGCCCCAACAGAAAAGGTTGCTTATCGGCTCACCAATTCATATGATAAATTATCCAAAATGATATAATTATTTTCAAGAGTCTATTTTCTTAAATGGTGGACATAAAATGACAATTCCAAATAATTTAATTTACTTATTCAGTGCCATTCCAATCAAATTGTCAAAGAATTATTTTATTAAGTTAGAAAAAAATAACAAAATTCATCTGAAAAGGCAAAAAGTCAAGGATATCAAGGGAATTTTTAAAAAATATATAAAGGAAGGTGGCCTAAACATTTCTGATTTCAAACTAAATGTTACATAGCAGTAATTATCAGAACAATCTGGTACTGGCTAAAAAATAGAGTAGTAGGTCAGTGCGATACATTAAGTACACAATACACAGTAGGAGATGACCACAGTAATTTAGTGTTTGATAAACCTAAATATCCAAGCTTTTGGGAGTACTCACTATTTGACAAAACTGCTGGGAATACTGGAAAGTAGTTTGGCAGAAACTAGGCATAGACTATCATCTCACAACATATAAAAATAATGTTAGATCAAAATGGATAAGTTATTTTGATATAAGGGTGATAAGTAAATTGGAGAAGCATAAAAAAATACCTATCAGATCTATGTATGAGAAGGGAAGAATTTAGGACCAAACAAGAGATATAGAGGATCACAGGAAGTAAAATGGATAATTTTGATTACGTGAATTGAAAGCTTATGCAGAAGCAAAACTAATGTAGTCAAAATTAGAAGCAAAAATAGGAAAATGGAGAAAAAAATTACACCATGTTTCTCTGATAAAGGCCTCATTTCTCAAATATATAGGAAACTGAACCAAATTTATAAAAATAAAGACTATTTCTCAGTTGGCATATGGTTAAAGGATATGATAAGGCATTTTGGTTGGAAAGTGAGCAAAAACAACAACAAAAAAAGAAGAATCTGACCATAGAAAATTACCATGGTGACAGAGAAGATCAGAACACAAATTCAGAAGAGGGCAAAATACCTAAATGTGAAACCTCAGAGAAAAATGAGAATTAGTCCAAGGCCCAAAAAGAACTGCTGGAAGAGTTTAGAAAGGATTTTTTAAAATCACTTAAGAGAGTTAGAAGAAAAATCAGAAAAACAAATGACAACGAGAGAGAATCATGAAAAAAGAGTCAGCTCATATAAACACAGAAATGGAAATGTAAAAAATTGACTGAAAAAAACAACTCTTTAAAAGTAGGATTGGCCAGGCAGAAAACCAGGTACAAAAGCTGACAAATTACTTCAAAATTAGAAATGGACAAGTGAAAGCTCATGACTCCATGAGATATTGAAAATCATTCAAACAAAATCAAAAGAATGAAAAAAAATGGAAAAAATGTGAAATAATTGAAAAAAATACTTACATAGAAAATAGGCCCAGGAGAGATAATTTAAGAATTATTGGGCTACCTGAAAACACTGAACAAAAAGAGCCTAATCATCATATTTCAAGAAATTATCATGGAAAACTGCCCCTACATCCTAGAACCAGAGAGTAAAATAGAAATTGAAAGAAACCATCAATGATCTCTGGAAAGAGATCTTAAAATGAAAACTCCCAGGAATATTCTAGCAAAATCCCAGAATTCTGAGGTCAAGAAGAAAATATCACAAGCAGCCAGAAAGAAACAATTCAAGTATCATGCAGCCATAGTCAGGATGACAGAAGACTTAGCAGCTTCTATATTAAAGGATGAGAGGGCTTGGAATATAATAATCTAGAAGACAAAGGATCTTGGATTACAACCAAGAATCACCAACCCAATGAAACTTAGTATAAATTTTCAGGCAGGGAAATGGACATTCAGTGACAGAAAGGAATTTTAAGTACACCTGATGAAATGACAAGAGTTGAACAGAAAATTTGATTTCCACATAAGAGACTCAAGAGTATCATAAAGAAGGCAACCAGAAAAGAGAAATCATAAGGGATTCACTAAGGTTAAACAGTTTACATCCGTGTATGGAAAGATGATACTTATAAGTTAAGAATTTAATTGCTATTAGGGCAGTTATAAAGTATATACACAGATAGAGGATGAATGCATAAGTTGACTTTGATGGGGTGATATCCAAAAACTAACAAAATTAAAGGGTGAGAAAGAGAATTGCACTGGGAGTAGAGGAAAGGTAAAGGTAAAATGGGGGTAAATTATCTCACATGAAAAAGCACAAAGTATCTATTACAATAGAGGGGAAAATGGAAGATAGGTATCACTTGAATTTCACTATTGTTAGAAGTGACTCAAAAAGGAAATAACATATCCACTTTATTTTACTCTATGAGGAAGTAGGAGGGGAGAGGGATAAGAGAAGGGGGGTGGGACTAACATAAGGGAGAACAGTTTGGAGGGAGGCAGTGGTCATAAGGAAAATACTAATGAGGGAGGACAGGGTAAAAGGAGAGAGAGACAGAGAGACAGAGAGACAGAGAGAGACAGAGAGAGACAGAGAGACAGAGAGACAGAGAGAGAGAGAGAGAAAGAGAGAAGAGAGAGAGGAAGGGAGAGAGAGAGAGAGAAACAGAGAGAAAGAAAGAAATAAAGAGGGAGGAAATAGGGTAGAGAAGACACAATTAGTATTCATAACTGTGAATGCTAATGGGATGAACTCACCCATAAAATAAAAACAGAAGAGTGGATTAAAAAACAGAATCCTACAATATGTTGTTTGCAAGGAACACACTTGAAGCAGAGAGACATAGACAGAGTAAAGGTAAGGGGCAGAATCTAGTATGTTTCGGCTGAAGTAATAAAAAAAGCAGGGATAGCAATCATAACCTCAGACCTTTGTCAAAACTAGATCTAATTAAAAGAGAAAATGAAGGAAACTACAACTTACTTTAAAAAAATTATCATAGACAATAAAGAAATACTAATGATAAACATATATACACCAGTGATATAGTATCCACATTTCTGAAGAAGTGAAATGAGTTACAGTAGCAAATAGACACTAAATCCATACTAGTGGGGGAACTGAACTTTTCCCTCTCAGAATTAGATAAATCTAACAAAAAACATAACCAAGAAAGAAGTTAAGGAGAATAGAATTTTAGAAAAGTCAGATATGATAGAACTCTGGAGAAAATTGAATGAGGATAGAAAAGAATGTAGATAATTTGTTCAAAAGAAACCAGATTACCAGTATCAAAAATGAAAAGGGTCCATTCACCACCAATGAAAAGGAAAATAAGTCAATTGTTAGGAGCTGTTTTGTCTAATTAAATGCCAAAAAATCTGACAATCTGAGTGAAATGGATAAATATTTTCAAAAATGTAAATTGTTCAGAATAATAGAAGAGAAAATGGAATACTCAAAAAATAACAATCTTAGAAAAAGAAATTGAACATGGAATGAATGAATTCCCTAAGGAAAAAATCTCTGGGTCCAGACAGATTTACAAGTGAATTCAACAAAACATTTTAAAATGATTAATTCCAATACTATATAAACTATTTGGAAAAATAAGCAAAGAAGAAATCCTAGCAAATTCCTTTTATGAAACAAAAATGATACTGATATCATATTTGGCACCTGGAAGTGCCAAAACAGAGAAAGAAAACTTTACTTCAATTTTCCTAATATTAATGCAAAAATTTAAATAAAAGACTAACAAGGAGATTGCAATATATCAGAAGGAACATACACTATGATGAGATGGGATTTATACCAGGAATGTAGAGCTGGTTCAATATAAGGAAAACTATGAGGATGATTAACCATGTCAATAACAAAACCAACAGAAATCATATTACTATCTCAATTGATGCAGAAATTTTTTTGACAAAATACAGCACCTCTTCCTATGTAAAAACATTAGAAAGCATAGGAATAAATGGATCTTTTCTTAAAATGATAAGTGGTATTCATCTAAAACCATCAGCAAGTATTATCTATAATGGGGATAAACTAGAAACCTTGCCAGTAAGATCAGGAATAAAGCAAAGATGCCCATTGGCAGCACTATTATTCAGTGTTGCACCAGAAATGTTAGCTTTAGCAATAAGAGAAGAAAAATAAATTGAAAGAATTAGAATAGTCTTTGAGGAAAAAAAACCCTATCATTCTTTGTAGATGATATAATGACATACTTAGAGAATCCTAGAAAACCAAATTTAAAATAGTTAAAATAATTAACAATTTTAACAAAGTTGTAGAAATCACATAAATCACTGGCATTTCTATATATTACTAACAAAGTCCAACAGTAAGAAATAGACATAGAAATGCCATTCAAAATGACTGCAGAAAATATGAAATATTTGGAAGTCTACCTGCCAAGACAAACCCAGGAATTAAATGAAACACTTTTCACACAAATGAAGTCAGATCTAAACAATTGGGAAAGTATTAATTGCTCATAGGTAAACTAAGCCAGTATAATAAAAATTACAAATCTTTATAAATTAATTTACTTATTCAGTGCCATATCAATAAAACTTCCAAAAATTATTTTAAAGAGCTAGACATAAAACAAAACAAAATTTATCTGAAAGAACAATAGGTCAAGAATATCAAGGCAATTACTGAAAAAAAAAGTAAAAGAAGGCAACTTAATCATGCCAGATTTGAAATAATATTACAAAACAGTTATCATCAAAACAATCTAATATTAAGAAATTGAGTGGTGGAAAAGTGTAATTGATTATGCACAAAAGACACAATAATAAATGATCATAATAATCTAATGTTTGATAAACCCAATGATCCCAGATTTGGGGACAAGAATTCACTATTTGACAAAAAGTGCTAGGAAAACTGGAAAACAATAGGGTAGAAATTGAGTATAGACCATCATCTTACACTGTATACCAATAGAAGATCAAAATAGGTACATGACTTAGATGTGAAGGATACCATAAACAAATTAGGAGAGCAAGGAATATTTTCTCTATGGAGAAGGGAAGAATTTAGGATCTAACAAGAGACAGCCTTACTAGCTATAGCATAAACAATTTTGATTATATTAAATATAAAAGTTTTTGCACAAACAAAGCCAATGCAATCAGTAATAGAAGCAAAATAGAAAACTGGAAAGAAATTTTTATAGAGAGTTCTCTAATAAACATCTTATTTCTCAAATATATAGAGTACTATGTCAAATTTACAAGACAAGTAATTCTCTATTTGACAAATGGTCAAAGGATATGCACAGGCAGTTTTCAGATGAAGAAATCAAAGCTATCTATAGTTATGGAAAAAAGTGCTTCAAATAACTATTAATTAGAAAAATGCAAATTAAAACAACCCTGGGGTGCCACCTCACCCTTATCAGATTGTCTAATATAATATAAAGGGAAAATGATAAATATACCATTGGTGGAGTTGGGAATTGATCCAATCATTCTGGAGAGTAATTTGGAACTATGCCCAAAGGGCAATAAAATTGTGTGTACCCTTTGATCCAGAAATCCTTCTACTATGTCTATATCCCAAAGAGATTTTTTTTAAATTGAGGGGAGGGCTAATTAGTACAAAAAATATTTATAGCAGCTCTTTTTGCAGTATCAAAGAATTGGAAATTGAAGGGCTGTCCATCAACTGAGAAATGACTAAACAAGTTGTGGTATACAGTTGTGATGGAATACTATTGGGCTATAAGAAGTGATGAACAGGATGATTTAATAAAAACCTGGGAAGACATGTACTAATACAAAGTGAAGTGAGCAGAATCAGGTGACCATTGTATACAATAACAGCAATACTCTATGATGATCAGTTATGAATGATAGCCATTCTCAGTAACACAATGATTCAAGACAATTCCAAAGGACTCATGATGAAAACTGCATTCAATTCCCGAGAAAGAAATGATGGAGTCTGAATACGGGTCAAAATGTAATATTTTTCACTTTTCTGGGTTTTGTTTTCTTTTTTGCTCTGTCTTCTTTCACAACATGAGTAATGTGGGAATATGTTTTACGTGATTGCATAAGGGCAATTTGCCTAATGTCTCAAGGAGGGGAAAGAGGAGGAAGAATGGAGAGAATCTGAAACAACATTTTAAAAAACTAATGTTAAAAATGTCTTTAAAGAGGGCAGCTAGGTGGTGCAGTGAATAGAGCACCCATCCTGGAGTTAGGAGGACCTGAGTTCAAATCCAGCCTCAGACACTTAACACAAAACCAGCTGTGTGACCTTGGGGAAATCATTTAACTCTAATTTCCCTACCTTCTCCTCTCCAAAAAAAAAAAAAGAAAAGAAAAGAAAAGAAAAAAAAAGAAAAGAAAAAAATGTCCTTACATTTTTTACATATATTACATATAATTTGGGAAAATAAAATAAAATATAAAATATAAAATATTTCTTTTGAAAACTTGCCAGTTCATATCCTTTGACCATGCAAACAGTTTTCAAATCTCATAATGTCTTTCTCTATAAAATCTCTTCTATACATCCCTTTCTTTCCATTCTTACCTAAAACACCCAAGGTCAGATCCTCATCACTGCTCTCCTTAACCATTTCAATAGCATTCTAGTTGGCCTCTCTGCCTTTCCTCATTGCAATCTATCTTCCAATAAAATGCTAAAGTAATTTTCCTAAAACATAAATATTACTATGTTATTCCCTCAAAAAATTAATCAGTTATAAAGTCCTTTGTATGGCTTTAAAGCTCCTCTTAACTTGTCCTCTTCCTATTTTCAATTTTCTTAGATTCTTCTCTTTGCTATGCTTTCTGTGATCAAACTGAATTGACTTTCTTTCTTTTCCTTCATCTATATATCATCTTCACATTTTTGCATTGATTGCTCCCCATGTCTAGAATATTCTTCTTCACAACCTCTGACTCTAAGAATCTCTTCATTCATTTAATACTCAATTCAAGAATCATATAGAAGAAACCTTTCCTGGTTCTCTCAGGCACCCCCTCTAAGATTACCTGGCCTCTACTCTGTATTTATTTTGTATGCACTAATTCATATATATATGTTTATATATATAATGTTTTATTATCTTATTTATTTTAATATATAAACTACATTTATATATTAATATAATTAAATATATTAATATATTTATGTTATAATATATGACATATATTATATACGATGTTAATATATCATGTTTTCTCCCTCATTCGAATGTAAACTGCTTGAGAGCAGGACCTTTTTTGTTTGTTTTCTTTTTATCCCCAGTTTTAACATGGTATCTGGCACACAGAAAACATTTAATAAATGCTCACTGATTGGTTGACTAATTGATCCTACTCAGGTTGGTCTTCAGTTTTCAATGTAGTTTCTAAAATTTACACTCCAAAACAGTAGTTTGTTGAAAAATATTTTATCTTCCATTCTTGTTTTATGAAAATTATCATTTATTCCTATCTTGGTCTATCATTTAGTTCTTGATTTATAGAATATGCTATATGTTTCCAGGGCTGAAAAAACAATTATACCTTGTCCTTAATGCAGGCTAATCTTCCTTTGTCCCAGTGAAATAACTAGGCTTTCTTGTTTTAATTTAATATGTCAAAACAAAAAGCGCAGTAGAACAAGTAATTTGTTCCAAGGCCTCACAGCCAATCAGTAGAATAATTGGGATTGAAAGCTCAAACCCACTAAAGAGTTTGCTTTCTCCCACCTACCTCATTCAGGTCTTCATCCCATTTGACCAGGCTGTTTCTTATATTGAAACTAACAAACAATATATGGTTACTGGTGACCATAAAATGCCTGATTCTAAAGTGTATCTTCAGTTTAAGAGTTTGTAATCTGCTCATGCACCAACATATCTAAATAATATTTTGTTTTGTTTTTTTTTAATTGTTGTTCAAACTATTTGTAATTTGAAGGATGACATATGATCAGCGACCTGTAACAGTACTGGGGGCTGGGAGTAAAGCAATTGTGATGGCAGAGTCTCTTATAAATAAAGAGAATAAGGTTTTTCAGGGTAAAAACAACAATTTAAAATCTAGAGGGTAGTAGAAATCTCTCTTTTTTGTTTTTCATGCTTTTTTGGATTTGGAGAATTGGAATTAGATTCTGTTTATCTTTTCTGAAATGTATAAGGCCTCCATGTACAACCGCATTAATGTTTCTGCTTTGTTAAAAGAAACTGACAGGTCAATCGACATTCTCTGCCATTAACATGCATTACAGAAGGCAGGAGTTATTTTCATTCTGATAGAAACCACATCAGACTTGATCCAAGTTACTCTCACTGAGGATATAACGATGCTGAACTGTGGGTTCTCAAGAAATCTCAATGTTCTCAGGAGTATGAGGTATCTTTGTGACTGCAGCTATTCTATTTTATTGGGGCTTCGTTTACCTGGTAGTAAACTCTGGTAAATCACAATAAATTCCATTATTGCATCTCAGTACTCATACAGAAAGAACATGTATTCTTTTTCCCTATATTTATTGACCATATAAAATTGGTTCGATGTCTTCCAGTGGAGTGCAAGGGAAGGAGCTTTGAACTTTGAACTTGTTATAGGTTTTGAGTATCAACTCTAGCTCTGACTTGAACAAGTCAAGTCACTAGGAAGTCATGTACCACGTGCCAAGCACTGTGCTAAACACTAGTGATGTAAAGAAAGATAAATAACAAATAATAATTCCTGTTCTCAAGGAACTCATAATCTAATATGGGAAACAACATGCAAATATCTACGTACAAATGAGATATATACAAGATCAATCAAAGATAATTTTAGAGAGAAGACATTAAGACACATGAGAAATTACTTCTAATAGGAGAGCTTTTTGCTGGGGTCTAAAGAAAGTAAGCCAGTGAAGCCAGGAGATGGGAATAAAGAGGGAAAAAATTACAGACTGGACCTCAACTCCCTCATCATTAAAACAAGGTGGTTAGACTCAGTGATTTCTAAGTTCTCTTCTAGATCAAGATAATCCTATAATCATTCAAAGATTTCATTAAGCCTATTTCTGTCTTTTAGCCTTTTGTTGAGTAGTGGAAAAATATTTATTGAGAGGGAACATAGGTAAAATACACACACTCACATATGTGTATATAAATTATATATACATACAAAAAGAAACAATGGATGCTGACTCGATAGTTTAATAACTGTTTTGTCGACTCAAACTTTCTAATACGATCATGGTGACAATGATGATGTTTTTGTTGTTACTATTGCTTGTTTATATGATAGAATTGATCATTTGGTTTTTGGCACTATGAAGACACAGACACAATCACTGTTCAAAGAGATTTTCATCCATTTGTACACCAGAACATTATGTTTTCCCTTTATTCATGATTCTATTTTCCAATTTGCCATCCATCCATTTTCCTATCATTTTTCTACCACTTAGTGCAGTAGCTGGCACATTGGAGGAGCTTAATAAATGCTTTTTGAATGAATGGTTTGCTCATGCTGTCAGAGTACAGAATAGCAGAATCCTCGAGTTGGAAACAACCTCAGAAACCATCTGGCCCAATCTGTATCTGAATGGCAATGTCTCCTACAATATTCAACTAAACATTATCCAGGCTTTGTTTGAAAATCTCTCCTAAAAAAAGAAGCACTTCCTTTCTGAGACAACTCATTCTACCTTTGAAAGTTCTTGTGGTTTGATTTTTCCCCCCCTTTAATATATTCCCACTGAAGGGTGGCTAGGTGGTGCAGTAAGTAGACCACCAGCCCTGGAGTCAGGAGTACCTGAGTTCAAATCCAGCCTCAGACACTTAACACACACACACAAAAAAACTAGCCGTGTGACCTTGGGCAAGTCATTTAACCCCAACTGCCCTCCAAACAAAACAAAACAAACAAACAAACAATATATTCCCACTGAAATAGTTAAACTGAAATGGTTAAAAAGTTGGAAGGAATGAGAGATAGGGGAGTTGGGGAAGGGGCAGGGGGGAGAGAAGAAAAGATTTATGTTGACAGAATAGATGAAAGAATAAATCATCTTTTTCTTTGGAGTTCTAAATAATTTATTTAAAAGGATTATTATTTTTAAAAATCAGTTCCAAATCTAAAATCTGTTATTTTTGGCCTTCTTCCTTTTTCATTTAAGAACTCTATAATGTATGAAATTACAGTAAACCATTAATCACTGAGTTCTGACAATTTTAAAACAACAGACCTAATGAAGACCTAAAAGAATCTATGGAAGGTCTGCTAGCTAACCTTTAGAAAAAAAAAATTAATTAGGTGCTTTTGCTCGATCCACCAAAGGATTAAAATTCACAATTTTCTCTTTATACTACATGCAACTACAATGTGGCTCTTTTTCTGTCCTTTCTTCTCTTATTCCCTGTTCTTGTTATCTGCTCTGTAGATATTAACCTTAACTTTCTCTAATTCTCTTATTCTCTGAGCTAACTCAGCATCATAGCCATAAAATCTGGGCCCCAGGCAAACATTTTGATCAATGGTCAGGCAAATGCCCTTTGTTACATGTAAAGTCAGCAGTTCTTCCTCTAGTCTTTAAGGCAAAAACTACTAAGGCAGTGGTGATACAAATGGATAATGGAAAAGAGGAGAAAATTTAAGTTTTTGTTTTTGCTTTGTTTTCCTCCAGCAGATAAGAGAGGAAAGTGGGTAAATTTTTAGTATTTAGCTGAAGTGGATATTATTTGTGAGTGCAATGTTGCTTCAAGCCTTTAAAATCTATCAATATTTGGTAAATATTCTTTGTTGAATGAGCAGTCTTGCTTTAGCAAATGGGAAGATACCAAAGCAACTCTCCTATTTGTAACATCTGCATTGGTCTGCTGAGACTACTTAGCCTTTGGTCCACTTGGCCCAAGGAGTTTCTTGGCCAAACCATTCCAGTATCTTTGCCAAAAAACCCTGATAGGGTCAGAATAGTTGCATAGCACTGAAATGACTGAACAACAACAATATTTAGCTACCGTGTATTTATTCTGTATATAATTATTTCATATATACTTATATATGTACATGCTATCTTTCTGATACAATGTAATCTCCTTAAGAGGAAAAATTATTTCATTTACCATCAACTAGCACAGTGTCTGATATATACATACATACATATGTATGTGTATGTCACTTAATAAATAAATGTTGATTTCTGGATTTTGACATTAATAATGGCTCACATTTGGAAGCCACCTGGTTTTGTGGACCAACTCTTGATGTTAGGTCAGGAAACCTGGAATCAGTTCCTGATAGATACTGGTACTTACTAAGGGACTGAGGACATGTCATTGTCCTCCCTATACCTCAGTTTCCTCATCAATAAAATGAAGATAATAAGACCAACCTGGAATGTTCATTGTAAAGAAAGTATTTCCCAGACTTTAGAGCCGTGTGTGTATAAATGTGAGCTGTCATTATTTTTATAGTGCCTTCAGGTTCTCTCAACAACTCTGCCAGGTAGGTAGGAGAGTCTTATTATCTCCATTTTATGAGGCAATGCAAAGCTCAGTGACAGAGTTAGTAAGTGTCAGAGCCTGGATGGCAGCTCAGTTCTCCCAATTCTAAATCCAGTTTTCTCCTTTATTCTGCCGCTTTTCTTTTGTGATGTTTTTAGTGCCAAACACACCCCCAAACTTAAATTATCTCCTCCATTGCCTGTCTTAATACCTAAAAATTACTTTTAAAGATTACTTTGGATCTCAAGGGCCTTTAGGTCAAACCCGTCATGAAAATGAATTGTGCTTGACAGGTAATAACTTATGCTTATGTTAGCTTCTACTTGAGGAGGTAATAGTTAAACCAGCTACAACCAAAGCCTTTGGGGTCAAAGGAAATAGGTACCTGCATAGCAGCACAAGTGAGATGGACATTAGAAGGGACAGAAATAGGCATTTTATAAATGTTTGCTAAATTGAGTTGAATTAGTGAGTAGGTAGATGATGTGGAGAGGTTCTAGCCTTAGATTCAGGAAGATCTGAGTTCAAATCTAGCCTCAGATATTTATTAGCAATGTGACCCTGGGCAGGTCATTTCACCTCTGTTTGTCTCACTTTCCCCATTTGGAGAATAGGGATAATAATAGCACCTACCTGCCAAGGTTATTGTGAGGACCAAATAAGACAATAACCTAGCACATAGTAAATGATATCCATTATCATTGCTATTGTTATGGAGGAGAGAGAATATAGAATCATGAGATCACAGTTTTGGAGCTCAAAAGGAGTTCATGGTCATTACGTCTATTCTTCTCCCCTTTCATTTGACAAAAATGTGACACAGAAAAGGGAAGTGATTTGCTGAAGGCCATACAAGTAGTAGGTGGTAGAGCTAGAATTTAAGGTAGGAGAGAGAACATGACCTAGTGGAGTGGCTTTGGTTCTGGAGTCAGAAAACCTCGTTTCAGATGATTCCTACTACCTCTGTGACCTTGGACAAATTACTTAAACTCTCTGGTCCTCAACTTTCCTATCTGTAAAATGATGGAATTGGATTAAAAGTCTTCTGAGGTACTCTTTAGCTCTAAACCTATGAGCCTTTGAACCCAGATCTGCTGACACCAAACCCAGTGCTCTTTCCACTGGGACTATTTTGCTTGGGCCAGTCTCTGGGCACAAGTACAAATAGCATATAATAGGCCATGATGTTATGTTATCAGATGGAAAAAAACAATCATATTCTTGAAAAGGGCAAAAAAATTGCCTGTAGGCAGCCCTGATTTTTCATCATTCTACCTAAGCCATACAAAACAGGGGCTTGTGACTACATCCTTCTTCAATGGCAAAAGAAAAAAAAAATCCTTTGTACCTTGACAGTTAAGTAACCTCCCCTGTATTATGAAAGCCATGAGGCTGACTGATTTAGGACTGTTCTACCAATTGGGGCACTACAATGTTTGAAGTGCTGCTGCATGCTATAAAAGGCCACTCTGAATCACAGGGCATAAGCTGGGATGTCGAGGGAGAGATATTCCCTGTGAGAAAGAAGGGTAATAAATCAGGAGTAGCGAATGTTCCTGGATAGTTTTATTGAGTTAAATAAAGCCGTCTTGACACTTTTTGAGTGTATTCTGCTGGGAAGCAAAATCATGACAATTGTAGGGACTGCCAGTATTGGAGAGAGAGAGAAAAAGGTTGCTTTCAAAACAATTCTTCCAATTGGATTTAGGCATTTTAGAAGACATAGCAGTTTTCCAAGGTGAGTAACAGTCAGCAGATGGGCAATTACTTATGAAGCAATTGCAGATGGCGCAATGATGATTTTGCCTTAGAGCACCAAATTCTGGAAGGTACTGAAAGTACTTGCACTTCTTCAGCTGGCTAGATACAACTGAACTAGCTCCTAGTTTGCAAGGACAGTTAGTTAGTATGGAGACCTCTGGTCTCAGTATAACTCCTCCTCCTCTCTCCACAGTGGTAGTAG
Source organism: Pseudocheirus occidentalis (assembly GCA_028646575.1). Taxonomy (NCBI): domain Eukaryota; kingdom Metazoa; phylum Chordata; class Mammalia; order Diprotodontia; family Pseudocheiridae; genus Pseudocheirus; species Pseudocheirus occidentalis. The sequence continues at coordinate 280,648,710 of CM053593.1, read as the reverse complement.
CCTAGTATAAGCCTTCTAGTGTTCCACTGAATTTATCTTTAAGAAGCAAACAAAAAACAAATTGATTTGAGAAGTGGGAACTCAGAGGGTGACTGTGTGACTATCTATTGGGAAATGGATGAACAAATGATATGTATGTGTGTGAAGGACACGAGAACTCTAATCAATGCAATGATCTGTGATGATTCCAGAAGACTGAAGATAAAGATTGCGGTTTGCCTCCTGACAAAGATGTGATGAACCAAAAATTCAAAATAAATCATATTTTTGGATATAGCCACGGTAGGAATTTTTTTCTTGATTATTCATATTTATCAAAAGAAATTGTTTGAGGCCCAATTGCAGATTGCCTTCTGTTTGAAAATCCATTTTACTAACTTCAGAGAGCCTCTTCATTAGAAGGTCAGACATTCAATAAAACATTTTGGTCCATGAAAATCCAAAGACCAACCATTATCCTGTCTCATGTCTAAAACAGAAACTTAACATTTTGTAAACCCTCTTCGAAAAATGCATATATTTTTAAAAGGCTGGTTCAAAGTTGAAAGGATTTATTTTAAAATGAGATAAATTGGACACTAGTGCTAATGAGCTGCATGCTCCAAGAGTGTTCTATTAAACCTTGATTAAAATGGAATCAATGTTAAGTTTCTTGTCTGTTCAATTTCTCAGATTTCATAGCAGTATATTGATTATAGTCACCTTGGGTATAGCTTTTAAAAATCTACAGGGTGCTTTGAACCGAAGTAATATTGCATATACCCATCACAATATACGCCTTCTATTTCTTTTGTTAGATATTGAATAATAGGGACTGTCTTTTTAAGGCAATATACATATTTATAAGAAGATGGCTCAAATTCATTAGGATATATGTGCTTTATTTTTAAATAAGCAGGATGAATCTTTGCTGATCAATCCAGATTTTCTCATGAGTCTTCCCTCCTTGTATTTAAGCTCATGCATTTGTGAGATGATCAGGTTTAAAGCTGCTGTCTGTAACCACGTAACAAATTTAGCATATCTTCACAGGACTCTAGTGGACAGAGAGTAAACAAAAGAATATTTTCACTGGGAAAATTTTCACATGTGATCTTGGGCTGCACTAAAAAGGACATAACTTCCAGAAAGGAGATAGTAGCAAACTATACTCTGCCTCAGTCAGACCCAATCTAGAGTACTGCCTCATGTCTCTCTCCACTGTAATCCATCTTTCATTCAGCCACCAAAGTTATTTCCCTAAAATATAAGACCCAGACATGTCACTCTTCTATTCAATAAACTCTAGCTGTCCCCTACTGCGTACAGGAAAAAAAATACAAAATTCTCTGTTTGAGGACTATTCAGAGAGCTTAATAATCTAGTCCCTTTCTCCCTTTCCAGTATTCTTACACCTTTCTCCCAGTCACTCACTCTTTGATCTAATAACACTGAACTCCTGCCTATTCCTTGAACAAGACGTACCATCTCTTGGTTCCTGGAATTTCCTCTGCCTTTCTCTCATTCCCAGAATGCTCTCCCTCTTCAACTCTGTCTACTGAATTCCTGGTTTCTGTTAAGTCTCAACTAAAATTCTGTCATTTACAAGAAGGCTTTCCCCATACCTCTTAATTCATCCCTCAGTTAATCATTTCCTATTTATTCTGTATACAGCTTGTCTGCACCTATTTGTTTCCATGTTGTCTAATCCATTAGATTGTGAGCTCCCTGAGGGTAAGCTCTTTTGTCCCTTTTTGTATCCCTAGCTTTCAGCACAGTATCTGGCAAATAGTAGGCCCTTGATAAATGTTTTTATTAATTAGTTGATTATTTTCTTCAGTTCTAGGTGCTTTGTGCTAAGAAGCACTTTAATAATCTGGAGAATGTCCAGGAAAATAGAAACAAAGTGGTGAAGGGCTTGGAGTTCATTCCATAAGGAGTGATTGAAAGAATTAGGGATGTGTTTCCTGGAGAAGAAAAGATTCAGGGCAGCTGTTATCAATTCTTTGTAAATGTGCCATATGGAAGAAGGATTAATTTTCAATTAACCAATCAACAAATATTTAATAAGCAACAGGTACCATATCCTGAAGATAGAAGTACAAAAAATGAAACTGTCTTTACTTTCAACAATTTGATATTCTGATGGAAGAGATAGCAAGCATGTCTGTAAATATATAACCCATAAACATAAAGTATATAAGTACAAGTATATACAGAATAGTTAAATATGAGATAGTTTGGGAGACGCGGCATTAGCAGTTCAGGGATATAAATAAAGACTTCATGAAGAAGACGATGTTTGACATAGATTAAGAGCTAATTGGAAACTAGATTATCTAATTCTAAGGAAGGAGTGGGTCAAAGTACAAATCATAAACAATAATTTCATTAAAGAGTAAGACAACAATGAGACAGTATTCCAAAATTTATGGGATGCAGCCAAAGCAGTACTTATGGAAAACTTCTATCTCTGAATCAATAAAAGAGATAAAAGAGCAGATCAATGAACTGGGCATTTAACTTTAAAAAAAAACTAGAAAAATAATATACTAAAAATCCCCAATTAAACACCAAAATAGAATTCCTAATAATCAAAGAAGAGATTAATAGCACTGAAAGGAAGAAAGCCATAAAACTTGGAGCTAGTTTTATGGAAAAAAAACTTATAAAACAGGAAAACCATGGATAATTTGATTTTTAAAAAGAAGCAAAATTACTAGCATCAGAAATGAAAAGGGTGAATACATGACCAATAAAAAAAATTAAAGCAATTATTAGGAGTTATTTTGCCTAATTATATGCCAATAATCATAACAATCTAACTTAAATGGATAAATATTTACAAGAATTTACCTCCCACATTAACAGATGAGGAAATAGAATACTTAAATAAACTTATTTTAGGAAAAAATTCAATAAACCATAAATAAGCTCCCTAAGTAAAAATCTCCAGAACTAGAAAAATTCAAAAGTGAATTCTACAAAACATTTAAGAAAAAAACCCAGTACTACATAAACTATAAGAAAAATATGTAAAGAATTCCTTTTATAATAAAAATATGGCTGGGAGAACAAAAAGAGAAGAAAAAAAATATAGACAAATTTCCTTAATAAAAGCAGTGCATAAACTTTTAAAAGCACTAGAAGGAAGATTACAGTAATGTATCACAAGGATCATACACTATGACCAGGTGGGATTTATGCCAAAATACAGGGCTGGTTCAGTACTAGGAAAATTATTACAATATTCAACCATATAAATAACAACAAAATCATATAATTATATCAACAGATGCTGAAAAAAACCATTGCTAAAATACAGTACTGATTCCTATTAAAAACACTAGAAAACATAGGAATCAATAGAACCTTCCTCAAAATGATAAGTAGTATTGCTCTAAAACCAAGAACATTATCTGTGATACAGATAAATTTGAAGCCTTTACAATAAGATCAGGAAAGAAGCAAGGAT
>CM053593.1:280625355-280644756 GCA_028646575.1 Pseudocheirus occidentalis | reverse complement strand
TGAACTGTTGAAACTGTGAACATTGTACTGAATAAAGATTTGTAATGGAATAAACAGAGTGTTCACTAATACTGTGTAATTCGAATCTTAAAAGCTCCTCACAGTAGCATTCTCTCAGAAATTTACTGCTGATTGGCTTTACACATGACTAATGTGAAAATAGGAATGTTTAATAGGAATGTATATGTAGAGTCTACATCAGGGTTGCATGCCATCTTGGGGAGGGAGGAGGAGTAAGGAAGGGGTAGAATTTGAAACTTATGGAAGTGAGTGTTGAAAGTTAAAAATAAAGTTTATGGAAGAATGAAAAGAAACTGCAATTTATCCGGTTGAATTGAGGAACACATTTTGAATACCTACTAGGTTTAGGTTACTATACTGAGGGCACTGGCAAATAAAATGTAGAATAAAATAAAATGTCTGATAACAGGGAACTAATTTATTTTTAGTAGTATATGATTAACTTTCCTAGATTAGTCATTTTAATCAATCACTAAACATTTATTAAACATTTGGTAACCACCGTGGATACAAAAAGGGGGTAAAAGATAGTCCCTGCTCTGAAAGAGCTTATAAATGAATGGGGGGAACAACATTCAAATAAATATACACAGGGCAAGCTATATACAGGAAAAATAGGAAATAAAGAAGGAAAGCATTGGAATTAAGACCAATTTGTGTGTCATTTGGTTTCCCATTGTTGTTGCTCTTAGTATTTTTGTTGTTGCTGCTGCTATTTTTGTTGCTGTTGTTATTTGAATCATCTTGATATACTCCAGTTTCTCAGTGATCTCTTTTAAATGTGATATAGCAAGTAAATACAACAAACATAAACTGAGGTACATACTTCAAGCAAAATCAGTTCATAACAGTGATGAGTATAAGTGTTAACAAAGTAAGTCTGACTGGCCACTTCAATAAGACCAGGAATTGCAATGGGAAGAGGAGACCCTCTTTATTGGCCCACAGGAAAGAAGATGGTCAAGGAACATTACAATTGGCTATACTAAGAAAAGTGTGTTGGCATTCAGGTGAGGTTAATTATGCTACTATCTGACAATTAAAGAAGTTAATTTTTTATGGGACTATTCCGACTCTTGTAATCTTGGCTAGTGGATCAGTGCCCCCAACTCACTTTCCCCTTCAAGGATATCCAATCTCCTCTAATTACACAAGGACGGGAAAGGATAGCGACATATCTTTTGGAGGATGGCATTAGGTTAGACTGGTTGGAGCTTATAGACAAAAAAGCAGATGCCCCAGGGCTTAATGGCATGAATGGTAATAGCTTTTCTTTTTTATTATACATTTAAACTAACTTATGAGGAAAATCTCATTCTTGAGCTTAATTCTAGGATGTAGAAATGTGGCTTGAGCAAACATAAAATAGGACATCAACACAGAAGAGAGTCAATAAAGAACAGAATCAATTGTTAAATATATAGAATAAATTTAATTTCCTCATTGATATTCAAAATTTAGCATAATACTAAAATTTATTCTCACCATTGTAGTGTCCTCTAAGACTATAAGCAAAAGGAGTATTCAGTCATGGGGAAGAGCCAATGAAGAGCAGAGAAACAAGATGGAGTACCATTGTCATAAAGACATAAAATTCTTCAGACTTTCAAAGTAGTTTTTCTTCATAAAATTGTAGTCATTGCATAAATTGTTTTCCTAGATCTGCTCACTCATTCTGAATCAATTTATGTCTTTCCAGATTTTTCTGAATCTATCCCTTTCATCACTGTTTTCTTGTCATATAATAATATCCCATTACTCTTATATAACATAACTTGTTCAGCCATTTCCTTAATGATATGTATCCTCTTAGTTTTGAGTTCTTTGCTACAATGAAAAAAGTATTTCTATGTAAATTTTGTACATATAGCTCTTTTCTCTCTTTTTTTTCTCCTTAGGGATATATAGACAATAGTGGTATCATTGGATCAAAGGTTATCCATCCATCTTTTGTCCATGATTTTTTAGGTATCATTGACAATAGTTTGTCAATAATGACTATCACTTTTTCAATACCCTCATGCCACAGAGAGTTCACCCAGTCCAAGTGACTTGAATACATTAAAGAGTACTTAGTTGCTCTCTTACCATCCTTTCATTAATCTTGGGTTTTATCCAGACTTTGTGTTTGATATGTTTATTTTCTTTTCAGATCTTTATATGGCTTTCCGTGGATGAGAAAACAGGAATAAAATAATAATTGCCCATAATCCAAGGATAGCTATACAGATTTAATAATCTGCATTCTGAAGTGTCAAGGATACAGAAAGTTTTTCAAGATATACAAGGAAGAGAGAGGAACTAATACTCCTGACCCACATTCCATACCTGCTAAAGACTTCCTGTTATATGTAGTAAGGAACTTAGTGAAACTAGGCAATAATAATTACCAGTTTCTTGTCTGAAATCAATTTAATTTTACATCAATATCAGCTTGTACCCCCTCTTGCTATGTAATTGGCCCAACATTTTTCCAGGTATATATTTCTCTAATGACATATTTTATACCATTTCCTCTGTATAAGTCTTTGCTTATAATGTATTGTTGCTTGGTCATATCCTACATGCTTATCTCCACTGCTTTTGGGGTAATTCTAATTTTCACTTCTTAGGTAACTGGTATTCTAAGAATGATAGTCTAGCCCACTCATTCAATTGTTGGTTCTGTTCATTGTTCATTTGCAGTATTTATCTCATACACATACATACATACATACATACATACATATATATATCAAACATATACATATTCGTGTGCATATGTGTATTTATATATACATAAATATGTGTGTGAGTATGTGTGTGAGTATGTGTGTGTGTGTATCCTAATGGGTAGGTACTATTGGTTGTCTATTCAAATGTATATCATCGTATGGACAATAGATATTCTTTATCTACGTGTTTTTTCTAAAGTCTAGCCCAAACTCTTCAGTAACTACAGATTTCATTTAGAAGGCCTTGCAGTGTTCTGGAAAATGATGCAATTAATACAATGCCACCAGTCTACTCAGTGCAACAGCCCTTCATTCTCCACAGTGGTCAGCTATGACCCCCCCAAAACTCCCCAGCAACCATATCAAAGGGACACGCAGTTGGCATTGATCTTGGCACCACTTAATCCTGTGTGGGAGTCTTCCAACACAGAAAAGTGAGATCATTACTAATGACCAAGGAAACAGTACCACCCCAAGCTACATTACCTTCACCAACACAGAATGTTTATTTGGTGATGCTGCAGCTATTGATTATGGCTTGGACAAAAAAATTGATGCTGAGAGAAATATGTTGATCTTTGACCTTGGAGGTGATACTTTCCATGTCTCCATTCTTACCATTGAAGATGGCATCTTTGACATCAAGTCCACAGCTAGGTACAGCCCTTTGGGTGGGGAGGACTTTGATAACTGAATGGTCAACCATTTCATTGCCAAGTTCAAGTGAAAGCACAAGAAAGACATCAGTGAGAACAAGAGGGCTGTTTGCCATCTTCACACTGCTTATGAACATCCAAAGCATACACTCCCTTCCAGTACCCAGGCCAGTATTGAGATTGACTCCCTCTATGAAGGAAGGTCTCAACTTCTATATATCAATCACCTGAGCCCATTTTGAAGAGCTGAATGATGATCTCTTCCATGGCATGCTCGACCCTGTGGAAAAGGCCTTAAGAGATGCCAAACTAGGTAAGTCAGATTCATGACATCATCCTGGTGGGTGGTTCTACTCAAATGCCCCAAATCCAGAAGTTTCTGGAAGTCTTCTTCAATGGCAAGGAAATCAACAAGAGTATCAATACTAATGAGGCTGTTGCTTATGGTACAACTGTCCAGACTGGCATTTTGTCTAGAGATAAATCTGAGAATGTGCAGGATTGCTGTTGTTGGATGTTACTCCTCTTTCCCTTGGAACTGAAACAGCTAGTGGAGTTATGATCATTCTGATCAAACGTAATACCACCATCCCCACCAAGCAGACACAGACCTTTACTACCTATTAGGACAACCAGTCTGGTGTGCTTATTCACATTTATGAAGATGAGAGAGCAATGACAAAGGATAACAATCTGCTTGGCAAATTTGAGCTTATAGGAATCCCCCCAGCACCCAGGGGTATTCCTCAGATTGAAGTAACATTTCACATTGATGTAAAAGGTATCTTCAGTGTTTCTGCTGTGGATAAGAGCATAGATAAGAACAAAATCACTATCATCAATGATAAAGGACATCTGAGCAAAGAAGACACTGAGTGTATGGTCCAGGAGGTTGAGAAATATAAACCTGAGGATGAAAAGCAGAGAGACAAGGTGTCTTCCAAGAATTCTCTTGAAACTTATGCTTTCAACATGAAGGCAACCATAGAGGATGAAAAACTGCAAGGCAACATTGGTGATGAAGATAAACAGAAGAGCACTGACAAATGTAATGAAATAATCAACTGACTGGTTAAGAAGCAGACTGCTAAGAAGGAAGAATTCAAGCATCAGCAGAAAGAATTGGAGAAGGTCTGAAACCCTGTCATTACTAAGCTGTACCAGAGTGCAGGGGGCATGCCAGAAGGCATGACTGGTCCCAGGGAGTGGAGGTGCATCTTCTGGAGCCGCCATTGACGAGGTCAACTAAAAACACCAGAAGAAAGAGCATTCCACACAACTTTCCAAAAACTGAATGACTCAAATTTGTAGCCAAGGCAGTATCCATTTAAAAGTAACATTTAAGCTACTGTATAAATCTAGGCACTTTGAATACTTGAATGTGTTCAGAGGAAGGGAAGTGAACAACATTGCACTTCATCAGTACTGTAAATAAGTGGAAATGCAATTCTTGTCCTGGAGAATAAAATCTATTTAAAATTGGAGAAAAAAACGCCATGCCATCCCCAAAATAGAGAATTTCATGTACCTCACCATCTATAGGGATTCTCTCTTGATTCAGGCTCTGTGTTGGACCTCCTCTCTGACTGTGGCAAAATTTTCTCTTCATATTAGTGATCAAAGAATCATCAAACAGTTACCTCTCTTACTACATCTTTCAAAATGTATTATAGAATGTGGACAAAGGCATGGAAGATATCCTGTTTGAGGAGAGACTTTAGAGTGGTGTTCTGCTTTGCTGAAACAAATGTTTTGTTTTGAATAGTTTAGTTTTGAATAGCTCCATGAGGTTTTGTGTTGTTGGCACTTTTCAGTCAATTGTATAATGATAAAGGTGTGGTCTACTAAATAGTACACTAATTACAAAACCCTTTCTGTTCTCTCATCAAGCACTTCATGTCTACATAGATTATTCTCATAAAATTTTTAAATAGATAAGAAAGTAGGTATATGGATTAGTAGTTACAATTATTCTTGGCTGCCATGAGGAGAGGTGTAACAATTACATCTCAATTTTTTTCCTTTCTTATATTCCTTGTGAAACGAGTCCTCAATGGTCTCCCATTGTATTGGCTCAAGTGTGGATATCTTCTGTATGCACTTGGTCTGGTCTACTTGCTTTTATCCTGTTTTTGTTTTTCTAGTTTCATTTCTTCTGGCAGCTCTGGAACTGCAATGTTAACATCCAGATGCCATGGCTCTACTGTCCTTGAGGGTGAAATGTACTTGCTATAAACCTATCGAAAATAAAATACAGCAAGCTAACACATTATCCTCAAATATACTGAGAAAATGAAAAATGTAAACGTACATATTTACTTGCATCTTGCCCTTATTCTGTAACATCCCATAAGCCTAGAAAACTTATCAAATAATAGAAACAGAATTAAATTAATCATTTAAAGTATGACTGAATCTAAATGTCCATCTTGGTGTGTGCTTTATATACTCAGAAAATGACAGATAAAATGTTGTCATCATACTCTGTCTCATTGAGTCATGCACATTCCTTCACAGGACAAATTCTAAAAACTATTATCATTAAATAAGGCAGACATTCAATGTAATGTAACTTGATGAATTGATATAGCTTTCTCTGAGAAGCTACAGGCAAATGTGGTACTATATTTAGAGAAAGAATAAAAGAGAGAATAATAATAATTTGAACCAAAGCTTTTAAAATTGAATTTTTAAACTAATGGGTAAATTGTCATTTTAATAACCTCGAAAAGTATATTCATATTTCACATGAAAACAAGTTGAGAATATAACAAAGCATAAACAATATTTAATTAGATTTTATTTTTCTCCAGAAGTCATGGTTAATCTTTTAAAAATATACATTACCTTCCATTATGCAGAGGTTTCTAAAATCATGATTTATTCTGATGTGTCTACCAAAAAAGGTCATAGATGATTTATAATCTACTTGGAGACACCCCATTAAAGGATTTTTTTTTGGTTGGTTGGTTGGTTGGTTGGTTTTGATCAGATAATGTTGTTGTTGTTGTTTTTCATTAATACCTGAAGAGGATTAAAATGACATCATGATGTTGGAGTCAAGGTACAGTATGTTTGACTGTGACTAATATGAATACCAGAATGTTTTACCACATGTTGGGCAGAAATGGCCTATTTGAACATTTGGGATGGAGATGTCTCTAGATTTGCACAACTCACATTTCTTTCAATCTACTACAATTGCTTTGCTCAAAGAGTATAGTCCTTTCGTTGATGCAAGTATGCCATTCTGGGCAGTCCTGTGCCAATGTCTCCCACATCTCAAAATTGATACTAAAGTTCTTCAGAGAGACTTTGAGAGTGTCTTTGTATTGCTTGTTCTCTCTTCCTTATTAGCACTTACCTTGTGTGATTGCTCCATAAAACAGTCATTTAGGTAGCATGTTTGGCATTTAGACAATATTGCTAATCCATCATAGCTGTGCTCACTTCAGTAGAGTTTGCTTAACAATTCAACTTCAGAGAGGACCTCAGTGTATGGTACCTTATCTTGCCAGGTAATCTTCATAATCTTCCCAAGACAATTCAAATGTAAGCAGTTCAATTTTCTGACATAGTGCTTGTCTACTGTGCAGGTTTCACAGGCATACAACAATGAAGTCAGCACAATAGTGCTGTAGACCTTCAGTTTAGTTAGCAGGCTAATACCTCTTCTCTTCCACAGTTTCATACAAGGCCCTACTATCTGGAAATAGTGACTACATAGAAAACTGAAAGGATCATTTGTCACTGAAGGCTGTATTCAAGACTTTGGGATGGTCTTTCTCTCACACTTATAGATTGTCTTTAACATTGCCAGAGGGAAAAAAGCTCTTTAAAAATGAGTATAGAATATTTTTTAGTTTTTACAAACTGGATATTTAATCTATAACAGTGAGTATGGAAAAATGTTTAACTGTATTCTGCTCTTAGAGAGCATGCATGCTGTAATGATGTGAAAGTAATATGTGTCTGACACATAGTAAATGCCTAATAAATGTTTGTTGATTATGTTAAATGGATGTCAATATAGCAAAGACTGGTCAGATGAGCAGACCTACCAATAAATTCATGAATTTTGACCAAAGGATCTTAGATTTCAAGCTAGAAGTCACGATAGATTGCCTCTAAAAAATTAAGTCTCAGATTGCTCTAAGCAATGCTCTAAGCTGTAATCATCCACATTAAAAATATCTTTACATAATTTTTAAATGGTCCCCCTAAATTTCTAGTACCAGATTCCTGAAATCCAGACATATACTTACTAAAGGTTCTTCATACTCCCCTGGGGGGAAATATCAGATAAATTAGGAATGTAAATAAAAGATTTTGTTTTTGAAGAGACAAAATGAGACTATCATTTTCAAGCACCCTTCTAACAAAAGCATCTGTGTTCAGATAATGGACATGATTATTACAGAGATTTTTAGTTATCAAAACACAAATAAGATTCTCTATGTTATTTTCATAGATATAGACAGCTAGGTAGCTCAGTGGATAGAGTGCTGGGCCTAGAGTGAGAAAGACTTGAGTTTAAATCCAGCCTCAAAAACTGGACAAGTTATATAACCTTTGTCTTAATCCATGGTAAAAGAAAATAGTAGGGGTGGCTAGGTGGCGCAGTGAATACAGCAGCAACCCTGGAGTCAGAAGGACATGAGTTCAAATCCAGCCTCAGACGCTTGACACAAAAACTAGCCATGTGACTTTGGGTAAGTCACTTAACCCCAACTGCCCTCCAAAAAAGCGAAAAAAAAAACACCAAAAAAAGAAAATAGTAGATCACTCCCTTATCTTTGCGAAGAACACCCCATGGACATTACTGGCAAGCTATGGTCCATGGGTCCAACAGGACTGAACAACAACAAATGACATTTGCATTATGCCTGTTATACTAAACCTGCATTTCCTTAACATGCCCTTAGACTTTCCATGGTCAAAATTCTTTCCTTTTTGCAAATGTTTGAAGTAGTTATAAAAACAGAAACTGCTTACCTTGAAAAGCCTTAGCAGCAACCAAAACTTCCTACAGATTGGGATATTGCAACATGACAAGATATTTTGGTCAATAAAACAAGATGTGACAAACACCATTTTCCAAAGCAGAAAATAAAGACTCTTTTTCTACCTTGAGAAAAAAAGCCAAGAGAGAAATGTCTGCACATATATTTTCCTTTCTTTTAAGCATTAAGTGAGAATCCAACAGCATATATATTAAAATCTGAAAACTATGGAAATTAGTATGAACCACGCTCAAGGGTGACCTTTTGATTCTCTTTTAACCTTCTTTTATACTCAGTTACAAGTCCTTTTGATATCTCCACAACATCTCGCTCATCTGTCTCCTTCTCTCTATACACACAAGCCATCACCCAAACTCAAGCCCTCACCACCTCTTGCTATATTGCAATAGCTTTCTTTTCATTTTTTAAAAATATCAAGCATTTTTTCCTCTTTTACCTCTAACCCTATCTTTCTAGAATGATTCCACTTTATCCCTAACTCCCTTCAGTCCCATTTCTACGGTATACATTAGACATATTTGCTATTCCCAGGTAGAGTCAACATTCATTAAGTACTTACCAGGTACTGTGCTAAAAATAAGGATAAGACTACAGGCTTCTACTTCTCAATGATGGAGTTTGTCACCATGTTATGCCACCATATCCCCTACCCCAGCTTTTAGCTCCTTTTTATATATTGTCTTCTACCTTACTCCTTAATGGCTTTTGCTTGCATCTATATCCCCTACTCTTAGTTCAATTCCTACACATAGTACGTCCTTAATAAATGCTTGTTCTAAAAAAAACATGGTCCCTGACTTCAAAGAGTCCAAATTCTAGTGAAACTTCCATTTGCTGCCTCTGTACACTTACTTACACATGACCTCAAGCCTCAACTCAAGTGTTATTTTCTATGTGAGACTTTTCCTCATTACCTCAGATGTTAATGCTCTCCCTAATCCAAATAACTTCGATTGTCTTTTTAATAACAACCATCACAACAGTAATGATGATGATGACAGCTAATATTTATATAGCGTATTAAGGTTAACAAAGTACTTAACATATGTTGACACACATTGACTTCTCCGTGTGTAAATTATTTCCCCCATGAAAATATAAGCACCTAGAAAACAGGGATTTAGTTTTTGTCTTTGGTATCCAGTGTTATAACATACCATAATCTAATACATACCTGCTAAATGCTACTGAATTAAAATGCTTTTATCAAACAGTTTCTGAAAATATCAATTTATTTCCAATCGAGGTTGTAGAATTGTTAGAATAGTATTATTATCTATATTGGTAGGCTATTACTAGGTTAGAATACTGTTTTTTTTAAGAGGCTTTGGCAAAAATCAATATTGAATTAATGTTCACAATAATGCATTAACAAATAAAATGAGAGAATTATCTTAATTTTCACTTGTGTCATTTCAATTGTGTGTGACTCTTCATGACCCCATTCGGCTTTTTTGGGGCAGATACTAAAGTGCTTTGCCATTTTTTTCTCCAGCTCATTTTACAGATGAGGCAAACAGGGTTAAATGACTTGTGAGGTCACACAGCTAGTAAGTATCTGAGCCTGGATTTGAACTCAGAAAGATAAGTCATTCTGATTCCAAGCCCAGTGCTCCATCCACTGAGCCACCAAACTGACCTTTAATTTTCCCAGTCAACAAAAAATTACCATCACATTTTCAAGTCATCCAGTGTTTCACATACTAAAAGCGGTTTTCTGGAAATTCCCCCACAACTATCACTTCAAGTGAAATAGTGACATGTATGTAAAAACTGACTGTCTTCCTACCCTGACTTAATTGGGTACTTCATGTCTTTTCCCTGGAGTAGGATGCTTTTTTATCCCTAGGATGCAAAATTGAATAATTCTGAATTACAAGTTGACAGCTGCCAAAGTCTTTGTCCAAAGTCTTTGTCTTGCCTGAAGATTATCTGAGAATTCTGGAGCCTATAGCAAAGAACAACACACATTCACACACACACACACACACACACACACACACACAATCCTTGAAGAGTGAAGGTGGGAATGAGAGTACTGTTTCCCAACTCTTACTAGAACTGAGTATTGCCCTGGGAAGCCCTCAAATCCTCACAAAAACACCACTACAACAAAGTGAATAACAAATTCTTAAACCTCCCCCCAGCCCTCAAATTTTTTTAATGAATATAAAATTATACCCCCACACACAATATGTACAAAATGTATTTTTTGGTTTTATTTTTTATTGATTTTTTTTGTCCTTTTCATTGAATTCTCCCCTGCCAAGTTCCTATATCTCATGTGCCATATGTCTATGCATTCCATCTAACAAAAATTAAAAAATACATGAATCAAAATAAATAAAAATAGAAGAAAAAACGCAATTCAATAAAAACAATAAACTGCTTAAATTCACAGCATATGCAACCTTAAAACTATAGCCCTTGGGGCAGAGCCAAGATGACTGAGAAAAGACAGGAACATACCTGAGCTTTCCCCAAAACTTTTCCAAGCATATTTAAATAACTTTTCAAAACAAATTCTGAAGCATCAGAACCTATGAAAGCATGGGGTGAAACATTTTTTATAGCCCAAGACAACTTAGGAGGTTAGCTGGAAAGAGCTGTTGCATAGGGGTGAAAGTGGAGCTTAGTCCAGTGCAGGTCCTGCCAACACATAGGAGGCCCCAGCAAATCAGAAGCAGGCCTTGGGAGCAACTGAATTAGCATTATCAGTGACTGCTTCTGGAGTTCTCAGCTCACACAATGTAAGAAGTTGGACAATTGGTCAGAAGGAAATTACAAGTGTCCCTTTTCTGGCACTGGAGGCAAGATTCTGTTGAAATGCTCATACTCACATCTAGGTTGCAGTCCTGGTAGAAGTCCAGGGATGAAGAGGAGCACTACCACAACAGAGATTTCAGCCACAGGGGTGAAAGAACCCTCATCACAGTACCAACACAGACAATAGTACTTGTGGTACAGAACAGAGCACAGGCCAGGAGAAGAGTAAACCCATATGTCCTTAGATCATACCACCTTAGCAGACCTAAAAGATTACAGATTCTCTCCCAGAACTACTTCTTAAAACAGCTGAAAAAAATCTCTGAAGTTTATGAAAGTGTAGAATCTTAGAAGCAGAACCCCACATATATAGAGATAAAAGTCAAGAAATAGACAGTAAAATGAGAAAACAAAAGAAAAAACTCTTGATTTAAAGTTACTATAGTAACATCAAAACACACTCAGAAGAAAACAACAAAGTCAAAATTGCCACATCAAAAGCTTCAAAGAAAAATATGAATTGATTTAAGGGCATGGAGGAGCTCAAATAGGTTTTTTTTAATCAAGTAAGAGAGGAATATAAAAATGTGGGAAGATAAATGAGAGATACAAGGAAATCATGAAAAAGACTCAATAGTTTGGTAAAGGAGGCACAAATAATACTGAAGAAAACATCTTAAAAATAGAATAGACAGAAAGATAAAAAAACAAATGATAAAAATTCAATGAGAAAAGTGACTTGAAAAGCAAAATTAACCAAATAGAAAAAGAAACACAAAATTTTGCTAAGAAAAGCAATAACCACTAAAAAGCAAAATTGATCAAATGGGGAGAAAGGGTGCCAAGATTCACTAAAGAAAAGAATTCCTTAGGAAGTAAAATTGGCAAAATGAAAAATGAGGTACAAAAGCTCACTAAAACAAATAATTCCTTTGGCCAGGGACTGGAGCCAAGAGGCAGCATAGAAGCAGGGAAACTCAGTGGTTCCCCCCAAAACCACCACAAATACCTATAAAATATGACTCTGAACAAATCTTAGAGCTACAGAACCCACAAAGTGACAGAGAGAAACAGATCTCCCTCAGAAGGCAGCCCAGCAGTTAGACAGGAAGGCTTCATCCCAGCATGCTAGACTATAAATATTATCTCAGCATGAGGATAGTTGAAGGTAATACAAATACACACACACACAAATACACATATACATAGACATATGTCTATGTAGGAGGGTTTATATATGTATATAAACACATATCTCAGTATGTGTATATTATGTGTACATAGAGGGCACAGGATCAATTGAATAGGAAGGGATGACACTTTAAAAGGTGAAATTCTGAGGGAGAAAATTAGAATGAGAAGAGACAGGGAGAGACAGAATGGGGTTAAGCATCACTTATAGAAGAGGCTAGGGATAATTGCTACAATGGAGGGGAAGAACAGAAAGGCAAAAGAGAAAGGGTCAACCTTACTCTCATTGAATTTGGCTTGGGGAAGGAATGACATAAACTCTAAACTGGGTATCTTGCCACACAGGAGAGTAGGGGGGATGGGGATGAGAGGCAGGATGATGGAGAGGAGGGCAGGGTGGGGTGGAGAATTGCTGGAAGTATACACTTCTATGAAGGGACAGGGTCAGGGTAGAGAATAAAACAAGGGGGAGGGTAGGAAGGAGGGACATATAATCAGTCTCTCACAATATATCCACTGTGGAGATGTTCTGCATAATTACACATGTACAACCTGTATTGAATTGCTTGTCCTTCCAGTGTGGGTGGGTGACGAGGGAGAATTTAAAGTTCTATGATCAAATGTAAAACATATATATATATATATGTGTGTGTGTGTGTGTGTGTGTGTGTGTGTATGTGTGTGTGTGCATATGTGTATGTGTATATATATTTATTGCTATTATTATTATTATTATTATTATCTACATGCAACTAGGAATTAAGACATATAGGCAGTGGGGTAGGGAGACCCATCCTACCCTATCAGAAAGTCAGAGAGGTGATGGGGGAGAATATAGGACAGAGCAGATTGGGGGAGGGGGTATACAGTGGAATCTCTGTTTTGGGGTAATGGGTAGGGGAAAAATGGGGAGAAAATTTGGAATTCAAAATCTTGTGGAAATGAGTGATGTAAAAAAGAAAATTAATTAATTAATATAAAAAGAGAACTTATATTCAAAAAACTGCCCTAGGTTTTGAGCGAACAAATATGAAAATGTCAGTATCTTTAGTCAAATATCATACTAACATGTAGTAGTGATTAGAGGGAAGGATAAGATGTGAATACAAGGAACTAGATTACCAATTAGAATGTATGGTGGCAGCATAGTAGAGTAGATAGATAACCAGTTTGAGATTCAGGGAGATCTGGATATAAAGTCTTCCCTCTAATACAACTGGCTATCCAATTCTGAAAAAGTATCACTGGACCTTTCAAGGTCCCCAGGCAGCTCTCTAAGACCATAAATTTCAGATCAGTCATCAATCTGCCTTGATAGAAAGTTTTCTCATCAAGAGGGCCCTCGAACAGAGAAATTACAAGTTCAAATTTTAAAAATGTCCATTGAACTTCTTGGTCTCGAATTGTGACCTCATTATCTCTGAACCTCCCTCTACCACTGTAGACTATACTTAGGGGTCAGAAATTTTAAGCCTTAAAAAGTTGTCTTGGACACTGAGAAGTTAAATGACTTGCCCACAGTCATATAGTTAATATGTCAGAAATGGTATTTGAATTGCAATCTTTGTGACTACAAGGCTGAATCTATTTCTACTACATCATGCCATTTATTATGTTAAGTGCATAGGAGAACTCAAAAAAAAAGTTGCTGTAGAGGGTAGAAGGACCATTTCTAACTAGGGAAGGAGGCTCTGAATAGACTTCATGGGTGAAGTGAACCCCAAGTTGTATCCTGAGTGGTGTGGTAGGGCTGGCTTATATGTACTCCAAGAGCCAATTGTTAAATTTTCAGTGTAAGCATTCACACTTCAGAAACTGGCAAATCCTATAAATCAAGACTTGATATATCATTTTGTTGATGTTCTAAACTTCAACAAGTAATGGAGAGAATGTTAATAATGCAGATTAAACTTAAAAGTGAGTCTTGCATATATTTTCCTCCCCCAGAGAACTGATCGTTCGACATTCATCAATATACCCCTGTCCTTAAAGGACAGTAATTTTCAGCATGTAAAGGAATAATCTATTCTAGGCATGAGAGACAATGTTTATAAATTCATGGAAGTGAAAGAGGATTAAGTAATATCAGTAAATGGTATATAATTGGATTCTTGGATTTGACTGCAACAAAGAACACACAGTGGGGAAGACCGAAATAAGGCTGAAGTCAAATAGTGGACAGAACTTTGACTATAGGATAAGGTGTTTAACTTTTATTCCATAGTCAATAGAAGCTCCCTGGAATCTTTTGAGAAGTGATGTGATTAAATCCACATTTGAGAAAAATCATCAGAAATTCCTTTTGTCAAATTCTTACTAATCATTTACTCCAAACTATATTTGGAGAGCATTATGCTATATTCTAAGGAAAAATTCAAAATTATATAAATAAGGGCGGATCCTCGCCCTTAGAGAACATAATACTATTGTAGGGCAAATAAAATATATTCCCAGAAAACTATAGTAGAAAACAAGATGGAATAAGCACAAGAGACAGAAATATAAATTTATATGTAGCATAATAAGAAAATAAATCATTTGAAGAGGAGGGAGGGAAACCTTAGAGGAAGTAATATTTGAGTTGAATTTTGAACTCTGGATAGGATGTAAATAGATACAGATAGAGATGGAAGGCAATGATGGTAGGCATTTTACAGATGAGGAAACTGGGTTCCACAGACTTGGAAATTTGGGGGAAACATTAAGTAGTCTGGCTTGACTAGAGTTTGGAGCACATGAAAGAAAATGTTACAAAATGAAGAAATTAAAATAGGTTGACTCCATATTGTAGAGGACCTTGAATGTTAGGCTAAGGAGTTTAGTCTTAGGTAATTAGGAGCTGGTTGTTGTTTGGATATAGTATAGCATGGTGACTCATCAGAGACCTATTCTAGAGCAATGAAAGAGGTATATACTAGTATTGCAAACTAGGGACCAATAATGTGCTAGTGAGCCAAAGAAAGTATACATGTAAATTCTCATTTGACAACAAGGTCAACTTTCTACAAGGATAATAGCATTATGCTAGTAACTTTGAAACGCAGATCTACAATGCAGAAGAGAATGCAGTTCCCCTTGAGAAGTAGAGAGAAAAATCAGGAAAGTCTTAAGAAAGACATTCTAAAGTTTGGGTCAAGTTCAGAGAGAACTAGAGAGTTATAAAAGGTCCTGAAATACAGTAATATGGTTGTGAGCTTACTGGAGCATGGAGAGAAGAAAATGATGTCATTCATGACATTTGAGGTACACTTCAAATGATTCAACCTACTCAACAGGCATGACTGTGATATGCTGAGGTCCTTTAAAGCATTTAACAGAAAAAAAAAAGATTTCTTAGTGTTTGTTACAACAGTGCTACTTCCTATAAGTTGGTGTTTTGTTCATGAACTTTTTTTTTTACTAAATTTTTAGTAGATAGATGTGTAGAAAATGCTTTTTAAAAAGATTTAAGGACACAAATCAAGAATTTATAAGCCCAAGGAATATCATTTTTTAGAATTAAAATGCACCAAAAATCTCCCAACAATATTTTGATTCAAATGATCTCAAAACAGGAAGATCCATGAAATTTATATAGGGACGAAAAAGCATTTGTCCAATCATAGAAGGTTCGTTACTGTCAATTTGTAGAACTCTGCCTCTGCTCTAAAGAACTACCAGGATTAATACCACCTTAGGGAAAAAAATTATTGCTTCATTTAGTTACTGGAACTTATTAAGTCATAAGAAGATATTGATACCAAGCTTCTGCTTAATTCTCAGGCCTTGAAGGCAGACATTCTAGGATCCTAATATTTTGATCCTTTAGATCCCTCCCATCTCAGTCTTTCCTCTATCTCATGTCCCACTCTCTCCCTAGCCCACTCCTGAGTCCTATTTTTCTTGTTTACAGAGGCATCACAGAGTGTGAGTCAAATTCACATTTAATTAAAATGAAATTGTAAGGTGTTTTTCAAAAATCTCGTGTTGAAAGTTCTATACTTAGCTCATTATACACAGAAGGAATTTGACTAATTTTGGCAAGGTAGATGCAACTTACTGAACTTCAGAATGTACAAAGAAACTGATGAGTAATGTGGACTAGTTCTGTTAAAGTGCAAGTGCTTCATTGTGGTACAGAATAAACCTTAGGTTTGTTTCATTCAATTACTGTAAATTACTCCCAGCAGGTCTGAGATTTAGAGCCAGGAAAGACTTTATGGCTCACCAAATCCAATCCCCTCATTTTACAGATGGGAAAACTGAGGCACAGAGAGGTCAAGTGACTTTTCCAAGATCACAAATTTGAATAGTGAGAAAGAGTATGAACTCTTACTTGAAACACTCAGCCTGCTACACCACACTATGTCCTAGATATCTTATCAAACTAGGAAGTCTAAGAATCCACAGTTATTTGCATCTGTTAAATAAAGACCTTCCAAATTTAATTTGAAAAGGCTTGTCACTAGCAGATTGGTCACCAGGTCTTTTTGTTATTTCGGTTTGTTTGTTTTTACTTCAGACATACTTTGAAAAGTGAATTGATAATAATATGGAAGACTTGCTTTGCTACATTTCATTGGTACCCATGACAGTGAAAATGGGGATATGAAAGAGAAAGAGGAAAGATAAGAAGGTCAAGGAGGAAAAATCATATGAAGCTAAAGCTAAGCTCAATAATACAAAAAAACTTACATAATTCCAAAATTATTTAAATCATATTTAAATTTGTAATATGTATTTTATTTTGAATTTCTGAAATGTTCCCAAACTAATTTGTGTACTTTGATGTAGATTGAAAAATTGAGCTCCCAATTATAATGAAAATCAGTCCACAAACCTTTGGACAATTTCTTGTTTCTCAATTAGTAACAGCATTGTTGCAATTTTTCAGCAAGTAAATAGAAGACTACCTGAAGGTTTTTAGGCTTTCTAGAAATGAAAGTTGCTTTGTTAATTGAAGAAACAGCCTTTGGTTTGAAACAATTGCTCTGTTATTACTTGATGATATCCCTAGAGAGCAGTTACTTCCAAATGACTAAATTCAGAACTCAAATTAAAGTTTAATGTGGCTATAAACCATTAACATAACCCAATATGGAAAGCCTTGCCTCCTCATTTATCCACAAACCCCAAGGGACACCTGTGCCCTAAAACAAACAGAAGCAGATTCTGAATAAGTCCCACCATCTAGATACACCATACCCTTGGGAATCCTGGAAAGACTGATATATTTTGCTAAAACGGGGCTATTCTCTTCAAAGAAGTTGCTTCTTTTATTCTCAGTGGCCTCTGGGATTATAAAGTTTTGCCAGCCTTTTCTTTCTTTCTTCTTTTCTTTGTTTGTTTGTTTCTTTCTTTTTCTTTCTTTCTTTCTTTCCCTTTCTTTCTTTCCTTCCTTCCTTCCTTTCTTCTTCTTTCTTTTGTTCTTTCTTTCTTCCTTTTTATTTTGCTTTTTGGAGGTTTGAGGGGGGAGGGTAGAGCAATTGGGGTTAAGTGACTTGCCCAAGGTCACACAGACAGCACATATGAAGTGTCTGAGACAGGATTTGAACTCAGGTCTTCCTGACGAGAGGGCCCTTGCTCCAATCACTGCACCACCTAGTCACCTCTGCCAGCCCTTTCCATGCTAATCACAGAGAAACTATCTAATGTGTTTTAGAATAAAAAGAACACATGAAGTTCAAAGCACACTAAATTATATAGAGCATCAGGAGACCTGCAGAATGGGACATGTACACCAGCCTAGCTCTCCTTGTTCTATGGAGGCCTGCAGACACAGTATTTCTGGATTTCAATTCTGCAGTAGAATCTCTAACAAATGAAATAGGTAAGGCCCTGGAAATAGTATCCCAGAATATGCTAGTATTCTTGGCATGTAGGTTATATGATACACTGGGTAGAGCCTTGGCCTTGGAGCCAAAAAGTTTTGAGCTGAAGTTTTACTACTAGTTATATGGCCCTGGGCCAGCTGATTAATCTTTCAACACTCTAGACAATTCTCTAAGAATCTAAGCTTCAGAAAAGGTGCTGTCCTGCATAAGTAGAGAGATTTTCCTTATTTGAGAGTTCCTTCTATCAGTGAAAATTACAGGTTCAGTCCCTATCCTTATGGCTTGTATGGGATGCATGACTGAAGGTGTGGGGTTGGGGGGGGGGGGTTTAAAACAGAAATTCATGGGGTTGACAGAAAAAAATCATAATAAAATGTTTAACTTTAGCCCATGCAACATTTATTAAGTCAATTTTCCAGTCCATATTTTTGCTGAAAGAGAAATGAAAGAAAACAAAGTGAATGATTTAAATAACCATCTCCCCCATCTTCCATTACAAACTGTCCCAAAAGTCTTAGTGCAGTTTTATGCTTTAATAGTGCAGCTTAAAACCACTAAGGTTTTTTAGTCATCCCAAATAATTACTAATTACACCCAGCTCTGGTTGTGGTTTGGGTTTTAGATCCAGAGAGGGTTAATTTTGCCCTGAACCTTTATTTATCAATTTATTTTGCTGCCAGCAGGTAGCAAGAGGGAAGTCTATTTGATCATATAGTTACAGTGTTCCAAAGAAGAGGCCAGTTGGAAGTGTTGTAGCTAGGAGAAACCTTAAAGTTCACATGGCTCAAACTCCTCATCTCACAGATGAAGAAACTGAGGTTCCTTAGATTTAAAGTGACTTGTCAGAGGTCTCATAGATAGTGAATATTTAATCCTATGCAAATCAGGTATTTTATGTAAGTAGTTTAAAAAGAAATGTAATGGAGGTAGATCAATCCCTCTGCAAAACAGGGGTTTCCTAAATAATTCAATATAGTGTGAAGAGATTCCCAAATGAAAACATCTAATGACTGGCTATCTGAGAATGAGCAAAACCCCTGATGAAACTTTAAGAAGCAAGATCCACTGGGATGGCTATGGGCTGACTAGGTGGCACAGTGAATCTGGTCTCAGACACTTAACAGTTACTAGCCATGTGACCTTGGACAAGTTACTTAACCCCAATTGTCCTGCCTTCCCTGCTCCAAAAAAAGCAAAAGAAAAAGAAGAAGGAGAA
>CM053593.1:280541414-280618515 GCA_028646575.1 Pseudocheirus occidentalis | reverse complement strand
GAGAGGAGATGGGGAGAGACAGAATGGGGTGAATTATCTCATATAGAAGAGGCAAGGGATAACTGTTACAATGGAGGGAAAGAACAGGAAGGCAAAAAGGAATGAGTCAACCTTACTCTCATTGAATTTGGCTTAGGGAAGGAATGGCATACATTCTAAATTGGGTACCTTGCCCTACAGGAGAGTAGGGGGGAAAGGCATTAGAGGGAGAATGATGGAGGGGAGGAGAGGTTGGGGGAGAGGGTTGTTAGAAGTACACATTTCTGTAAAGGGACAGGGACAAAGTAGAGAATAGAACAAGAGTGGAGCAGGATAGGAAGGAGGGAAATATAGTCAGTCTTTCACAATATGTCCATTTTGGAGATGTTCTGCATAACTACCTATGTAAAGTTTGTATTGAATTGCCTAGTCTTTCCAGTGGGGGTGTGTGATGAGGGAGAAAGGGAAAGAATCTAGAATTTAAAGTTCTAAAATCAAATGTTAAAAATATCTATATATATATAATAATAATTATTAGTATTATTATTATCTACATGCAACTGGGTAATAAGATATATAGGCTCTGGGGTAAGGGGATCTATCTTGCCCTACCGGAAAGTCAGAGGGTGATGGGAGAGGATATAGGAGAGAGTAGATTGGGGGAGGGGATATACAGTGGGCTCACTGTTTTGTGGTGGTGGGTAGGGGAAAGATGGGAAGAAAATTTGTAACTTAAGATGATGTAAAACTAATGATGTAAATTAAAAATAAACAAAAAATAAAAAAGAAATTCAGGAATAAGGGGTCATTATAAGGGCAAAGCAATGAACCCTATCTGGGATAACAATTCTTTGCCAGGGGAGCAAAGTTCAGTCAGAAATAAATAGGAATTTTGGAAGTCCACATGCCATGCTTTCATCCAGTAAGTTAAGAGCTATTAATTAAGTACTTACTATGTGCCAGGTACTGTGCTAAGGGCTGGGGGATAGAAAGACAAAAAAGGGGTCTTTGCCCACAATGTGTTTATATTCTTATATAAGATAGCATGCAAATAACCTCAGGGTAAATTGGAATTCATCTTAGAGGAAAGGGACTAACAGTATAGGGACCAGGAAAGGTTGGAATTCCTCTTTCAGAAGATGAGATTTTAGTTGAGTCTTGAAGAAAGCCAGGAGATGGAAGTAAGGATGGAAGGCATTCCAGGCATAGGGTACAGAAGTGAAAAGGCACAAAACCAGAAGACTGAGTCCTGCATGAGGGACAGTAAGGTCAGTATAACATTGTTATATATGTGGAAGGAAGTAAAATATAAAGAGACAGAAAAGGTAGGAAAAGGCCTAAAAGTCAAGGTGGTAGATACGTGAATGGCAAATGGAAAAAAGACAAAGGATGCATACAGGAAATGTGAAGTTAGCAATGAGGAAAGAGTGATGAAAAATTGTATATGTCATGTGAGAGAAGTCATAAGAAAACTAATATTAATTTTGAAGGCCTGAATGATTAGGAGGATGACGATGTCATCAATAGTAATAAAGTAGAAAGAAGAGGGGGAGGAGTTTGAGAGGAAATATAATAAGTTTTGTTTGGGACATGTTGAGTTTGAGATGTCTATTCAAGATGAAGAAAAGACAGTTGGTAATGTGAGACTGGAACTCAGGAGAGAGATTGGAGTGGGATGTAACTTGAGGCCTTTAGGAAGAGCAAAATATGAAAAATATTGTCATCAATTTTAAGGCATTAGGGAGTTAGAATATGTGTAGCTTGATGAGAAAATGAGGGGTGCCTGACAAAAGACACCTAGAGAGTATGGAACAAAACACCCAATAGGGAATTGAAACCTTAGACAAATATGTGGAATGAAGAGACTACTTACTTTCCCTTAGTATATTTGTTACTAGATCTAAGTTAATTGCATCCCAAAGTAGCACAGGAATAATACTAATAAATGTAAACTACAGAAACTTCGGATAGGGCAGAGTAATTGGAACAGGATGGAGAAAAAGGACGAAAGAGGAGAGGAAAAAGTTTATGGAAGGAGATTAGCATCAAATTCTAAGATCAAACCATTGACTTAAGAGTAAAGGGAAAAATTATGTATATCCAAGGAGGTAAGTGTTCAGGGAGAGGGGAGTGGTAGGAGGAATCAGTATCAAATAATTAAGGAGAGGAAAGAAAAACTTAACAATGAGAACTTTGAATGTAAACAGATTAAAATTCCCTAAGAAAATGGGAGGGAATGGCTGAATGTATAATAAAGCAATTATTTGCTGACTACAGAAAGATATTTTAACAATTAAGATTCACACAGATTGAAAATGAGAAGCTAGAACAAAATGTGTTATTCTCCAAGATTGCCTCCCCAAAAGCAGAAGTCACAAATATGATTTCAGATGGGGCAACAACAAGACAGAGAAATCACATTCTGTTTAAAGGTACCTTGGAAAACAAAACAATATCACTTAAAATATGTATGTATATATAATATGTATATGTATGTATGCATATATACATACACACATACATACATACATACACACACACACACACACATATATATATATATATATATATATATATATATACACACACACCAAATAGTATAGGATTTCAATTCTTAAAGGAAAGGTTACCCAAAATACAAAAAAACCCCCACAAAACACAAAAAACTCAAACAAACATAGGTAGTAAAACAGTAAAAAATCAATAAGTTTAATATTCCTCTTTCAGTTATGGATTACTCTAATAAAAATAAAATAAAAAAGTAAGATAGAGATGTACAAAATATTGGAAACACTGGATATAAATGATTTACTTTGACTTCTGAATGAAGATATTAAATAATACGCATAATTATTAGAATTAAGTGACATCCTTAGAAAAATCTATCATTTCTAGAGTTTAAAGAAACCATAAATACAGAAATGTAGAAATATTTTCAACATACCAGGAACACAAAGATGGTTTAATGTTTTGGAAACATATAAATAACAATAATGCATTTATATCAATAGACAACAAAAGTATTAAACAACTACTGTGCTCCTTTATGTTAAAAACTCTAAGAAACACAGGTAAGAAAGGTACCTTCTTTATTATAATCTATGTTATGTATCGAAAACTAAGCGCTATTATCATTGGAAACATGGAAAAAGTTCTTGTATATGTGTTGGTAAAGCACTGATGTTCCTTTCTCCAGCTTTTGACATAGCATTAGAAATCTTTTTCCTATAGCAATGAAACAAAAGAGAAATTAAAGCTTGAAGTATCAGGAAAAAAATGGGGAAAATAATTTCTATATGCAAGTAGCATGATGGTTTATTTGGAAAAATCTGACACTATTGACAATGAAGTTGATTTAATGGCTTCAAAAAAATAAAAGTATATAATTTTATCCACAAATCCACAAAATAATCATTTAAAAAAACAGGAGAAAATTATTTAAAAGGAGTATTTGCAAAGCGAATAAAGTATTTGGCAGTTAACTTACCAAGGAACATGAAATCTTAGTGTTGGAAAGAAGCTTAGAGGCTCTCTAGGCCAATCCATATTTAAAACACAACATGCCTGGGAAGTAGTAATGCAGCTTTTCCTTGAAGACCTCCAAAGAGGAGAAACCACTCCCTTCTGAGGCAATCTAACTTTTGAATGCCTCCAATTATTAGGAAGGTTTTCTTTATTTCTTGTCTAATTCTGCTTAGTCACAACTTCTTCACAATTATTTCCAGCTCTCCTTTTAGGTATAAAGAATAGATCTAACCTATCTCCTAAGCGACAACCTATTAGATATTTGAAGTCAAGAAGCATGTATTAAGCACTCACTGTGTTCCAGGAACTGTGAAGATAGTTATCATAACCTCCCAAATTCTCCTTTTCTTCATGCTAAACACACCCAATTTCTGCAAACTGTCCTCATAGAGTATAAATTCAAGGTACATCACTAACTTTCTTCCCTTTATCTGGATGCTCTTCAGTTTGTCAATATCTGTAAAGCCACTCACAAGCAGCCTTCCAGAGGATGGCTGCTGTGAACAGCTTTTCATGGTTCTGATTACACAGTATAGTGAATACTCTATTTATTCAATAACAAATCAGAGCAAAACATTCACAGAAAATCAAGGTACAGAATTCACAGTGTTACAACTTATCACAGAAAATCAAAATACAGCATTCACAACTTATCACTAAAATGGCCACGTAGTTTTCACCACAGTGGTCACATAGTTTTGAACAAAGTACAATCATTTCGTCAATCAATCACTTAGTAACTCAATCATTCAACCAACTCAATCATCCAATCATCATTAAGGAGGCTTGCCTCTTTAAGAGACACAAAATAAAAAAGTCAAAGTTCTGTACTCAGGAGGCACACTAAGTTACAAATCAGTCACAAGTAGATCACAATCTTCTCAGTCAGTATACAGCATCCAAGTAAAGTCTTCTTTCATCTTGACTTGGGGTAGGTTCTCAGATTCCCAGGATCCCTTTTGATGGTCTCAGCTCCTACCTGGATTTACCAAACTATGACCTGTGTTCAAAGGCAGATAGCTCCCAGTTCCTTGTCCAGCTCTCTGTGCAGTTCCTGTTCCATGCTGAAGCTCACAGTATCCAGTCCATCTTAATTCCTTCACAGTTGCTATTCCTGGGAAGTCAAGGCTTAACAAAGCCACAAACAGAAAAAGTACTGACACCATAGTCATGCATCCTCTGGCACCTCTGGCTGGCCATTGGAAGTCATCAGCAGCCTCAGCAGCTCCAGCTGGCCTTTGGGAAATCATCAGTAGATCCAGCTGACCCTCAGAAGAAGCTCTGCCACCACAAGTTCCCAGGAAATTCTGAATTTCCCAGCTAGTGTTTTTCCTTATATACAATATTGCTTCTCCCTATTCAGCCCCTTCCTGTTACATCAAGCAACAGGGGTTCATACCTTCTGTTTCTTTAACACAGGCCTAATTTAAAACTAGGTGCTAAGTACCTCTTAGCTTAGCAATACAAGGAATCTTCAAATTTCATTACTCTTACAATGTCCTTACTAAAATGTGGTGCCCAGAGCTGAGCATAATATTACTTATGTGTTGTGATGAGGGCATAGTGGAGTGGAATTATTACTTTTTTATTTTTTCATGCTATGCTTCTTGTAATGCAGCCCAAGACGGCACTAGCCTATTTGACATTAAAACCATGTGACCTTTAAGACAAACAGATGTTTATCTATGTCTCTTCCACTTTGTATTTGTGAAATTGATTTTTTTGAGTCCAAGTGGAATGCATTTATTTCTATTACATTTCATTTTATTGGATTTAGCCCAATGTTGCTCTCTTCCAAAATCTTTTTATCTTTTTAAAATTTAGACTCTTCTGTTAAATGAGTTAACTATCCATCTAAGGTTTGTGGTATATTTAAATATGCTAAGTATGCCTCCTTTGATTTTATCCAAATCATTGATAAAAAGGTTAAAAAGCAAATGACTCCACAAATGTCTTTGGGGCACTCTACTAGGGACATCCAATTTGACATAAAATTTTTAAAAGCTATGCTTTGGGTCCAGCCACTCAAATTGTCCTAAATCTATTTATACTGTTGCCTTAGCACATATACATCTATTTTTTCATAAGAATAGTATGAAACCTTATAAAATGTATTGTAAAATCTAAGATTTGCTTTGTCTTTGTATTCAGGGTACCTTGTACTGTGCCTGGCATGTATGTAGTAGAATATAACTAAATCCTATTAATTGTTCATAGTTGGTTAAATTTCTGTTATTTGTCAGTTTAGCAAAACCATCAAAAAGTAAATATGGTTAGACTGTTGTTCAATCAATTCAATTATGACCTACTCCTTGTGAGCCTGTGGATGATAATCATGTTAATACTGTCCATGAGGTTTTTTTGGACTTCTCCTTTTTATTCTTCTTCTTCCAAACTGCTATAATACCCTTCTCCAAAGAAGTGGCCCAACTAGACCATGCTGCTTTGTTCTATTCTCCCTGGTGAGTATTTTATTCTGTGTCTCAGGACTCATTCTAGAAGCACCGAGGCACTTCTCATATAAATTTTAGATGTTAATATTATCTGTGCTGGTTTCTTATCCTCTTACCAGATTATAGGCTCCTTGCGATCATCTCTTACCTAAACTTTCTTTCTCCCTAGCATAATTGTTATATAATACATATTCAGTGTTATTATTACTGCTGTCACCAATGTCTATTTGATGTTTCATTGCCACTTTGGGTTTCAAGATGCCTTACCTTTGACCAAATATGATGAAGTAGAAAGAACATTGAATTTGGAGTCAATGGATTTGGGTTCAAAATGTATGTCCTTGGGCAAGTCATTTAACTAGCCCTCAGTTTCCTCACTGATACAATGAGAGGGTTGATTATTTAAAAGATACCTTACAGCTTTGCTACTTTTGTCCCACCCTAGGTATAGAAGCCAGACTGTTCTCATGCAGTTCATACACATTTGATTAAATCACTCAACATTCAACTTTCTTAGTAAAAATATATCCTAATAATGTTTGATTTCATAATTAGTTCCCATTATATGCATATTATTTTGTTTTCAAAGAAACATTATGTTCAGGGAATAATCTATATTTGTTGATGCCCTATATTTGGAATAATTTAGTAGCTGGAATGCATGAGGACTGAAATTGTTTAGTTTTACAACTTTATTTATAATCTTATGTTGTGATTCATTAATTTTTCAGTTGCATCTGACCCTTCATGAACCATTTTGTGTTTTCTTGGCAAAGATAGTGGAGTGGTTTGCCATTTACTTCTCCAACTCATTTTACAGATGAGGAAACTGAATGTTGCTCAGAATCAAACAGCTAGTAAGTGTCTGAGACCAGACTTGAAATCATGAAGGTGAGGCTCACTGATTTCAGGTCCAGGACTTTCCACTGCACAGCCTAGCTGCCCTAAACCTATGTTGCATATCTGTAATTTTCTTTTAAGGAAAAATATTTTATTTTCTTTGAATAAGCCTTTTCTCCTTTATAGTATTAATTGACATTTAATTACTTTAAAGGGATGAAGTCTCTCAAAGTTCTAGAAGGAATTAGTGTCATATAGATGAGTCTATGTGGTATTGTAAAATGAGCACTGGATTCAGAGTCAGAAGACCTAAGTTCAAAACCTCAACCTGGAACTTACTATTTTTATGATTTTATACAACTCTCTGATCTCTCTCAATTTTGGTTTCTAATCTAAATGTAGCCTCCCAACCAAAAATCCTCCCCATTTTTGTGTCCCTTGAAAGAACATTAAGTTCAAAGCTTCTATTGACTGCTCACACCAATTCAAGGTAATAGTACTTAATTTAATAGCGTGGTCAAATTAATTGTAAGGAATAGTTCTCTTTTATCAAAGTAGCATGCTTTAGCAGAAGCTACTACTCCTGGTGGGAAAGGTAATATATAGGAAATGAGTGGCCAGAGAACAGGGGTAGACAGGACAACTCACTTTCCTATATCTGAACCCCAACTACAATATCTTCCTGCTGTTTATTTTCCCAGAGAACTACCAATATCATGTGTTGGTCCTGCAATGTCACTGAACTACAAACGTTGTCTACTATAGAAGGCTATTGGTGGGGGAAGAGGGGGAAGGGAACAGGAAAGGGTGCATCTTCTGGTTTTTCTGCTGACTTGCCCTTTGTTGGATCTTTACCATTGTTTCTTTTCTGAAATACACATGGGAAGAGTCTCGGTGTTTCTAGGCCAGAAGATATTTTAGCTCTTTTATGACTCAGGTCCTATAATAGTCAGTCATAGAAACCCATAGACATTAAATCCATTTCTTATCCTGTTTTTCTTTTGCTACAACTATCAATTTCAAAATCATTCTAATTTTTGAGTTAAGAAAAGGAGAATATCTTTCAACATCTCTCCCACCCCGTCTGCCAACTAGCTAGTTGGCCTTTAGGATTTTTATTTATTAAGTCTATGGCCAGTCAAGGTAGAGCTAGTGGGTCTTTGTTCTATATTTCTCTTAGCAATAAAAACAAATGTCTCCCCACATATAACACGAGGGAATTAAACTAGATGATCTCTAGAGATCCTTTCAGCTCTAGAGCCAATGAAATTTGAACTTTATGATCCCATGAAATGTGCATAATCTCACATATGTTTTAAAATGTTACTTAACGTTTTAGACTTAAGTTTCCCCATCTATTACTAATGGCTGCACTACTCACCACGATGTAAAAAAAGTGTTTAGTAAAACTTAAAATTGCTATCAGTAATACAAGCACTTTATTTGTATATATTTTAATTTTAGAAAATATAAATTAGATTTTAATTTTAGTCATACTTAACCCACATTCAAGTAAAAATATTTTATTCCTTTTTGTTCTAGTAGCCTCCAGTTAGATACCTAATATACACACACACACACACACACACAAATAAATAAATAAATATGCGTGTATACATACATACATACATACATATATATATGTATATATATGTTTTTCTTTCCTTTACCCTTCCAATTTGCACATACACATCTGTTCTAGATGAGATCATTCCAGGTTACAGGGTAGTGATTAGTTGTTTGGGGCATAAAATGATTTTTAAAAAATTATGTAGTGCATCAAAACATAAAGCCTATCAACCCCACTGAAACCAGACCTGAATCTAGGTAAGAAGTATTATACCATGATGAAAAGTGGAAGTTGTTCATAATGTTTTATTCTACTTCTTATTAAAGTTATTTTATGTAAAAATACATCTCTTCCATCAACTTAATCCTGCAATCAAGTTGGAGCAATTAAATTTGTGATGTTAAAAATGGTTTTTGTGGAAGCTGAAGAACAATTTTATAATAATGATAATTCCACAAGAAGTTCAGTGGAGAGGAAACATGCTGTCTGAAAATTAAATTAAGGTGACTAAAACCAGTTCCCACTTTTCAACTTTTATTCCCCTAGATGTTATAGTTTTCTCTAATTCCAAGTCAAGAAATGTTTCAGTAAGTCTTTAGAGAAGCAAGAGGAGCAATAGTCTCTTTGATGAACCTGAGAACAATAATAAAGTATGAAGCACTGGGACCTTCCTCCCCCCCCCCCCCCCCGCTTCTACTTATCCCATTGAACAAGTGAGTTGAGAAATCCACATGGTTGTGTCCAGACAGATACCTTCTATTCTTATGACAAGTATAATTTATAATCCATTGTGATTTTCTATAATTTTTTTATTTCTGTAATTACTATTCAAAATTCTATTTTATTGCATAGATGTGTGGCAGGTGAAAGATGAAATGACTGGGGGAACAAAAGTTCAATCTTCTGAGCAATTTAATTTATTAAGCAATGGATGGCAATTGCCCCAAAACCAAAACCAGGGTCTTTCCCTGCTTTGGCATTATACCCCTAATAAAGTGGGAGATAGACTTTTATGCATTGAAAACAATCAAATAAGGTCAAGTAATTGGAAAGAAACAACATTAACAGGTAATCTTATTTCTGATTGGAGAAAGATCAGGAACTTTCCAAGTTTGAAGGGAAGGGAAGAGTCAACAGGTCCAATTCCTGGACTTCAGAAAAAGAGGTGTCCCACTCCCCCCAAGTGTCTGTGAATAAGCAAAGGAACATGGAAGCAATAAATGATTGATTAGTACAGGGGCAATTTTTAGATAAAATATATGGGTTGTTTAATAAAAAAAAATGTGAGAAAACTCCTTTTATCAGTCTTTTGATCTGACAGTTTCTAGTCAGCCTAACCTAGTTCCTTGGTTAAGGGTCCCTACCCAGCAGGTAGGGTTAGGTTAAAAAAAAATACAATAAGGTTTTCTCCCAGTCCCCAAAATTGAATAGTTTTTTTTACAAGACAGAATTTGGACTACACCCATAATTTAATAGAAAGGGAACTGAGTTTCAGAATTGAGTCACAAGATGAAGGCAGTGTGGTTCACTCAATTAAACACTTGCTGTCATATTTCCCCTTAGTTCCATCAGATACTGTATTCTGTTGAGCCACTGATTCCCCAATAATTTATGTACTTGGTAATTTAGCTTATCCTCTATTTACACATTAGACTATTGATATAAGAATCTCTCTGTAGTCTGTTATGATGATTCCTATTAAATACCTCTCTCAAGAGCTAAATTGTGTAAATATATTGTGGAGCTCCATTTTGAGGATATGCCAAGGTTAATATTTTTGTAGAAATAGGTCCTTCTTTCCCACCCCCTGCTTTTGTTTTTGATGCCTTTTGGATACAAACTTCACAGTGGTATTATTGGATCAAAGGGTATGGAGTTTTATAGCCCTTTGGGCATAGTTCCAAATTGCCCTCCATAATGGTTGGATCAGTTCACAACTCCACCAACAATTTATTAGTGTTCCAATTTTCTCACATCTTCTCCAATATTTGTCATTTTCTTCTTTTGTCATGTTAGCCAATCTGATATATGTGATGTGGTACCTCAGAGTAATTTTGATTTAAATTTCCCTAATCAGTAGTGATTTAGAGTATTTTTTCATATGACTGTAGATAGCTTTGATTTTTTTTGTCTAAAAACTTCCTATTCATATCCTTTGACCATTTATCAATTGGAGAATGACTTATAGTTTTATAAATTTGACTCACTTCTCTATATACTTGAGAAATGTTGCCTTTATCGGAGATACTTGTTGCAAAAAAAAAATTCCTTCTTTTTCTGCTTTCCTTTTAATTCTGTTTGCATTGGTTTTGTTTGTGTAAAAATTTTAATTTTAAGTAGTCAGAATGATCTATTTTACATTTTATAATGCTCTCTGTTTTCTTTGGTCCCAAATTCTTCCCTTATCCATAGAAATGGCAAATTATGATTAGGGTATCTCTCTTTGTGTGTCAATCATATGCCCATTTTGATTATCTTGGTATATGGTGTGAATGCTGATCTATACCTAGTTTCTGTCATACTGTGGTCATTTACTATGATATCATGTGTACCTAATCTATTCCACTGATCCACCACACTATTTTTTATATTTCTTAGCCAGTATAAGATTTAAAAAAATTTATTATTTCATAATACAGTTTGAGATCTGGTATAGCTAGACCACCTTCCTTCATAATTTTTCATTGATTCTGTTGATATCCTTGACCTTTTGTTCTGCCAGATAAATTTTGTTACTATTTTTTTCTAGTTCTATAAAATAATTTTTGGTAGTTTTATCAGTATGGCATTGAATAAATAGATGAACTTAGGCAGAATTGTCATTTTTATTAAGTTGGCTCAGCCTATCCATGAGCAATTAATATTTTTTTCCCCAGTTGTTTAGATCTGATTTTATTTATGTGAAGTGTTTTGTTCATATAGTTCCTGGGTTTGTCTTGGGAGGCTGACTCCTAAGTTTTTTGTATTGTCCACAGTTATTTTATTTTATTTTGTTTTTTAATTTATTTTATTTTTAATTTTAATTTTTTGCTTTTTGGAGGACAATCGAGGTTAAGTGACCTGCCCAAGGTCACACGTCTAGGTTTTTTTTTTGTGTGTGTGTGTTAAGTGTCTGAGGCTGGATTTGAACTCAGATCCTCCTGACTCCAGACCAGTGCTTTATTCACTGTGCTACCTAGCCACCCCAAGTCTACAGTTATTTTAAATGGAATTTTTCTTTCTATCACTTGCTACTAACTTTGTTGGCAATATGTAGAAATATTGATGATTTATGTGTGCTTATTTTATATCCTACAACTTTGCCAAAGTTGTTAATTAGTTCAAGTAGTTTTTAAATTGATTCTCTAGTATTCTCTAAGTTTACCATCATATCATTTGCAATGAGGGCCTCATTGCCTATTCTAATTATTTCAATTTCCTTTTCTTCTCTTATAGCTATAGATAACACTTCTAGTACAATATTGGATAGCATAGGTGGTAATGGGCATCCTTGCCTCACTCCTGCTTTTATTGCTAAAGCTTCTCGCTTATATCCCTATTACAGATCATTCTTGCTGATGGTTTCAGATAAATATAATATCACTTGTCATTTTAAGGATTATTCCAGGGTTTTTAATAAGGATAGGAGTTGTATTCTCTCAAAAGCTTTTTCTGCATACATTGAGATAACCACATGATTTTTGTTGTTTTTGTTATTAATATGGTCAATTTTGCTGATAGTTTTCCTAATATTGAAACAGCCCTGCATTTTTGGTATAATCCCACTTGGCCATAGCATGTAATTCTTATGATATATTGCTGCAACATTCGAGTTATTTTAAAAGTGATTTGTTGTAGGTCATTGAAACAAAACGAGCCTACCTTGTGTTAAGTGCACTGTATTATGTACTGTGTTCTTAGAATCAAGTCTTTGGTCTCCAAATAGGGTTGAAGGGTAAACAAAACACACATTTTTTCTTTAGATTTCTTGGATGGGGTCATTCAAGGAAGTAGGGGAAAACCTGAACCAATAACCTGTGCCCTTCCTGCCATAGGGGTCTCTGATGCAGGAGTTGTAATAACAGAACTTTATAGTTTACACACACATTTGTCACAATCTTCTTGTGAAGCAGGCAGTGAAATTGTTATTATATCTATTTTTCAGAAGGAGGAAATTTGGGTTTACAGGGATGCTGGATGAGAGGAAAAGATAGAACAATTTCCCCAAATATTTTGTCTCCAGCTTTCTTTAATGTGAATGAGAGTCATTAAAAGATAGCCATGAAATATTTCCATTCATAATCTATACCATACCAATTCTGGGTGTTATGTACAACAGAAGTACTGCTTTACATAGACTATCTAAAATTCTGCAACAATTGTGCTAATTCATTTAGCTTTATCTTAATGAAAATCAGAAATTTTCCCAAGGTCTAGGTTAGTGATTGAATGGTTAAGCCCTTTCTAATGAATGTAGTCCTATTAGAAGGGCTTTGCCTATACAGCTTTTATAATACATATTCAAGAGATGATTTCTGAAGATAAGGTCAAAATATTAGTCAAAGAAAATTTATGATAAGCAAAATGAATTTTACTCACAATACATTGGGAAATAGCTTAAAATTAAACTGGATACTTCCCCAATCTAATTCAGCACATACAAAAATTTTATTAAGTGCTTACTATGTGCAAGGTAGCAGCTGAGAGAAGTAAACAGTCTCTATCCTCTCTTTGAATGACCAGTTTTATTTTTTGGTTGGAGTGGACTCTGTACTGTTAAACCATTTGAAACATACTTAGCCTATGACCAGCGACAGTCCACAATTTACATTTTATTTTAGTGACCTATGACAAACTACCTTAAAAAAAAACTTGACCCATTTCCTTAAGGCTCTTAAACTAGATATATAGTTGCATGACACTTGGATCCCATCAATTCAAATGATTCCATAAAAATGTTTACCTCATCAAAATGAAACAGTGCAGATGAGGTGACTCTTTGCAGATGTCAGAGCCTGTCGATTCCATTTTAGTGTTTGCTGTGAGTTTTAAATTTTCCAATTTGTACTCTTTTAGTTCAAAAGGACTATAAAAGAGTTTATTCATATTATTTCTGGGTCAGTCACTACAGTTTTGTTCCTAGATTTCTGTGAGCTTTTAGCACCTATGATATTTTTTCTGTTTTCTTTACTTTTTTCCCAAATACAATGAACAAGTTAGTTTAATGTAAATTTTAAAAAGTACAGAGGCTGACTGAATAATTCTAAATACGTGTCTCTTTAGATATTACCTCAGAAATTCAGACCTTTGAGTAACATTTTGTCTCATATCTTAAAAACACTTCTAAAGAAAAGTTGGCATACGTTGGCTTTGTAACAAAATGAGTCAAATTTGTAATGCAATCAATGAGCTTGCTATAAATTTTGATCAACAAAAAAGAAATTTCTTCTGTAAAGCTAGTGATAATCTAGCTGACCATCTCCTTCACAACACCACTAACCACCTTGATGTTTAAGAGAAAATTTTACCCTGTGGCTTTGCTGTCCTGACTTATGACTTAATATCTTCTACCACCCTTTCAGAAAACCCTAATCACCATGTTTCTCAGCCTCATCAACCTTTTTGCTACCTTAAATGTACCCTTTCCTCTCCAGACCTTATCTCTAGCTCTGCAACTAGGAATGTCAAATCAATTCTGCCAATATTTCTTCTTTCAAAAGAATTCCTTACAACTGAGAGATCAAGGCCAATCTACAGCGTCCTACATTAGATACTATTTCTACTCTAATCTAATCTAGTAGGATGACTGTTTCTGAGTAATATATATTAGAAATTGTAATGACCTTACAGTTCAAGTAAAATCTAAATATAATAATACAATAGGTAAATAATTTCTTTCCACTTATCCTAGATCCGTAGGTAAATGAGCATATCTATTGAACCATTAAGAGTGGGTATTAAATCAACAGGACTAGTGACCAAAGCCTACTTTAGTTTTCTCCCCCAGTCTACTCTCTGTCTCATCATTTACCCTGTAACTTTTGAGTGCGTTGAATGCCAGACCTGGAGTCTGGAAGATCTGAGTTCAAATTTGGCCTCAGATACTTACTATTTGTAGCACCCTGGGAAAGTCATTTAATCTGTTTGCCTTAGTTTCTTTCCATCTTTAAAATTAGCTAGAGATGGAAATGGCAAAGTATCTTTGCAGAGAAAACCCTGGATGGCTCCTAAAAGTGTTGAGCATGACAGAAACAACTCAACAACAATAAAAGTAACAAAGGCTCTTAATATGGGATCCATGAAATAAAAGAAAAATTTGTAATTGCATTTTGGTAGATTTCCAGTGGTGGAGCCAAGATGGTGGAATAGAGAGAACATTCAGCTGACCTCTTCCAGGATTCCCTTCCAAACGACTTTAAAATAATGCCTTAAATTGAATTCCAGAGTGCTGGAGGCAACAAAAGGTCAGAGTGAAACATTCTTTCAGTCCAACACAGTTTAGAAGGTCAGAAAGAGATCTGTGACATACAGAAGAAAGCTGGTCTGGAACCCAAGTGGATCCAACACCAGTGGTGGAATTAGGTGGTGGAGACAGAAGCAGCAGCAGCTTCAGGAGCTCTCAAGTCAAAGACAACAAGGGAACCTGGCAATTAGACACAGGAATAGATGCTGATTGGTGACTCCACTGTGTATACCCATTTCTGGGTCATAGTTCAAGGGGAGAGAGGAATACTTTTAGTAAAGAGGGAACGAGAGCCCTGAGGGGTAGAATTACTTTCAGTCTCATGGGTTTTGTTTAGAAATTTAAAAATAGGTTTCACCAGACTGTCAAAGGGATCCATCACCAACATATACAGACACACATGGACACACAGACACATACACAGAATTACAAGCCTCTGCTTTACTTATATCCAATATTCCCTGTTATGTCGAGTGCTTGCAGGAGAAATGGGCAACCTTACTGAACCTCCTAACTGGAATGTTAGACACTCTCACCCATGGTGGTGGAAACCTAAACATGAACTCTAGTCAGAGATTCCTTGCAGAAAGTCTGGATGGGGTCAAATGGACTAGAAGTATAATTTGTGGAAAGCAGAACTTAGGATATTGGACTAAGAAGTGTATAAAAAAATAATTCAAAGTGATATCATGAAAGACTGTTAACAGGGATGAGTGGTAGGTACTTTTTTTCTTTTAAATCATCATGGTAGGAAGTAGCATCTGAATTCTATCTTGAAAGAAGCCAGGGATTCCAAGATCTACATATGAACAATTGTAATACTATTCTATCCCCATAATGTAATGTATGCTAAGCAAACAGAGAAGGCTCAAGTAGAAGCAAGAATATGTTCTGTATTTCACCAAGTATCTAAGATTAGATATACTTCAGACTCTGTTAGTGACTCTCTCATTTGTATTAAAGATGTATCAAAAAAACGGAAATCATATTCAATTCAGTTCATTCATAAAGAACCCAAACAGCAATAACAACAAACAAACAAGCAAAATAGTTAAGTACTAACCTTGAGCAAAACAATCACCTTGGGCACTTGGCAGAAAGTCGGTGGAGATAAATAAAGACAGAATTCCTGCATTTAGGTTTACAACCTGAATGTGGAAATAGGACTTGTCTACAAATTATTATAAAGCAAAATAAAACATTTTAGGATAGAATGAAAGTAAGTATGTAATAAAAGTATGTAAGTATATAATAAGTATATTATATAAGTATATACTTAAGTATATAATAAAAATAAATACTTAAACAAAGGGATCTGAAATTTCTCAAGAAGGAAAGTTCACTTCCATCTAGCAACAGGGAGATCATAGAAGACTTGCTTAATGTAGGACTTGGCCTTTGCACTAAGCCTTGAAGGATGAACAAGGACAGCAATAAGCAAACGTATGGGTAGAGACCATTCCAGATAGAGAAAATTATATTTGGGGCATGACAAGTGGTCTAATTTAGCTGGGATGGAGAGTATTTGAGGGGGGAGAGAATAAGATGACACTAGTACTGAACTAGACTATGAAGAATATTTTTAACGTCAAGCTAAGAGTTTGGACTTTATTCGGCAGTTGACTGTCACCAATGGGGAGCCAGTAAAGGTTTCAGAGGAAGAGAGCAGTGTAACGATACAGGTATACTATAATGAAGGCTGCTAGGTGCCTCAGTGGATAGAGTAATAGACCTGGAGTCCTGAAGCTATAAGTTCAAAGTTGGCCTCAGGCACTTAATGGCTGTGACATGGGGCAAGTCATTTAATCTCTGCCTCAATCCACTGGAGAAGGAAATGGCAAAGCACTCCAATATCTTTGCCAAAATATAAATAAACAACAAAACAGCCCACCTACAGCATTGATATGTTATAGTCCATGGCTTCATGAAGAATTGGACATGACTGCACAACAGCAACAAATGATGATTACTTGGGGCAGTGGTAAGAAGGACGACTTGTAGAGTAAAACTACTTCGGAGCCTATTATATTGGTTAAAAGAAAGATGAAGATCTGAACAAATGTGGTTACAGTGTGATTAGAGAAGTAGGGATGAATGGGAGGGATTTTCTGAAGTTACAGGATTTAGATATGGATTGGATGTGGAGATGGTGAAGGAGAAGAAAGAATGAAGCAGTACTCTGAGATTATTAGCCTGAGTGAGTAGTAAAATGACTGTGTAATTTAGGGCTGAAATTTGGTTTTGGATATGTTTAGATTAGACTTGTGGTGAAGTAATTCAAATGAGAATATCTAGCAAGCTCTTTGAAATAAGATGAGTTCTGGAAAGATGTTTGCAATAGAATTTAAAAAATATATTGTTGATTACCTCCGGAAGCCAGTATTGTTTGCAGAGGATCCCAAGAATTCATAGAAAGAGAGGAAAAAGCCGAGGGCAAAACCCTAGGGAATGCCTGTGTTCAATGAGGAGCAGGAAGTGGGGGGGGGACAGTAAAGGAGCTGGAGAAGTAGTCAAAGACACTTGTGGATATCCATGAGAGAGCCGTATCATGGAATTTTAGGGTGAAGAGGCTAAAAAATGAGATGATGATAGTTGGTGACAGGATGCATGTAAGTAATATT
Organism: Pseudocheirus occidentalis; assembly: GCA_028646575.1. Lineage (NCBI taxonomy): Eukaryota > Metazoa > Chordata > Mammalia > Diprotodontia > Pseudocheiridae > Pseudocheirus > Pseudocheirus occidentalis. The sequence continues at coordinate 280,601,085 of CM053593.1, read as the reverse complement.
ACAAAGAAAAGATCAGTTGCATTCAACTCAGCATTTATCATGACTAATATTTCTAACACTACACTAAGCAACACCGACACATTGCTTTCAAGGAGCTAATATTATTAGATAAGCAAATGAATAAATAGAAAATACATACCAAGTAAAGAAAGAAGAATCAAGTAAAGAATCTTGGTGGGATTACTGGAGATTACTAACAGCTGGGGCCACCAGGAAAGGCTCTTTGATGGTGTCACAGCTAAACATTGAAGGACCAGGGGATTCCAAGAAACTGAAATGAGGAGGAAGAGTATTCCTTCCCGATAGGGGGGATGCAAGGGCATGCATGTGAAAAATCAGATTTTATATATGGGTGGATTAATTTGACTGGAGCATAAGGTATATGAGATGGAGTCTTGGAAATGGCTTCATATATGTGATCTTGAGCCTCACAATTCTGTGAAGAAGGCACTATTGGGAAGAGGCTGATTAGGAGAGCTCTCTAACAATTCCCACTTTGTATATTATATTATATTATATTATGTTATATTATGTTATATTATGTTATATTATATTATATTATATTATATTATATTATATTATATTATATTATATTATATTATATTATATTATATTATATTACATTACATTACATTACATTACATTACATTACATTACATTATAGTCATCTCAATTTTAATAGACAAGGGACTTGATCAAATGCCTTGCTCATGATCACACAGAAATTTTTACCCATGTCTTGTTCTAAATCTTACACTCTCACCTCTTATGTCATGCTTTCAGATGATCACGTCCACAAATCTTTGACTGCTATTAAAAATTAAAATAAGTAAAGGAAACACAATCTTAAGAGTTTGTGAACTCCTAAAGAGTTATATAGGTTACATAGGTCTTCTTTTTCCTCACAAGCTGAAGTAGCAGGTTTTAGTTGCTTATGAAACAACAATTATTAGTCCCTTGACCTTAGTATAATTTATTTTCCTTAAACCCAAGCTTGGTTGCCACAGAAGGGATGATCACCACAATGCTCCCAGCACTGGCTAGCGAGCTGTGAAGACAGGCTGTCTCATTAAGCCAAGAAAGCTGACAGTTGGCAAAAAGTACAGTCTAACAGCCTCACAATTAGCTATAGCTTCTCATAAAAATGCATGCCCCATAGTAGTGACCTTTGTGCTAATGAAACCTCCCTACCCTGACCCCCCTGCCTCACATGCCACACTTGCTTCCCTAAATAGACTAGAATGTCAAAGAACTGATTATCTACTAAGGAACTCCTGTCAAATTTCTACCACAGATGCTACAGTCTTCCCATGAGCTCTGGCCACCCACTGTTACAGGGTTTGCTTCTTCACAGTGCTGAATTCTCCTTCTTTGGATGTTTTCCAGGTTTTCCCTTTTGGTTTACATTTATTGAAGAATCAGGTTCAAATTAGCCAAGATGGATTTCATCAGAGCTGGCACATGGATAGCTGTGAGAAGATGGGCCAAGTGAGAGAAGGCCAGGACTGAGAATAATTAATAGTAATTCTATAATAACAATTATTATTATAATTATAATGTTAAAAAATAATAAGCTTCTCAAAATTTAACCCAATATTCATGGAGTGACAAAAGATAAAGATGAAGTAAGGGAGTATCAGTCAGGGTTATGTACAGAAAACACTGCCTGTGCCCTGAGATGCACCCTTGAAACAATATTGAAAATTGAACTCTGATGATACCACTGATTAGTTTAGCACTGCAGGCTGGCCCTGTTCAAAACTGTTGTGATGATTGGATTGATATGGAAGACAGAGAAATGGATGGTACTCCTTCATTTTCAGGTATTTTAAAAACAAAAAAATATCAAAATAAATGAGAAATGCTAATAGCACACGTCCTAGAAATGCTTGAGTGCAGAAAGTTCTGATTATAAAAGAGAGTGAAGCATGCATACTCATGAAATGGACCAAAAATATGAATGCTCTTATCATGTTCCAGTACTATATCAAGAGGAAGCTAGGTGGCCCAATAGATAGAATATCAAGCCTGGAGTCAGAAAGATTCATCTTCCTGAGTTCAAATTCAGCCTCAGATATTTACCAGCTATGTGACTGGGGTCAAGTTACATAACCCTGTTTGCCTCATTTTCCACATGTATAAAATGAGTCAGAGAAGGAAATGGGAAACTCTTCAGTATCTTTGCCAAGAACACCTTAAATAGGGTCATGAAAACTCCGACAGGACTGAAACAATTGAATAATAACAGCAGTATATCAAAACAAACATGGAAACATAAGTTACCAGTGAGAGTGGTGTACTAGAGTCAGCTCATACTGTCTCCCAGGATCTCATTGTCAAATTTTCAGTGAGAGTATTTATACCTTGGAAATTGGCAAAGGATACAAATAAGGGCTTGATTTATTATTTGTTAATTTTCTAGCCATAAGCAAGCAGTGGAGAAATTGTTAATAATTCAGATTAAACATATAAATGTGTCATGTATATACCTCCCTCCACCCCATAGAGTTAGTTGTTAAATATTTACCAGCACATACTGTTTTTTCCTCACCAATATCTGAAGTGTGAGGTCTAAGTTGCATAACAATGTATTGATGACCAGTGATGACCACTGTTTGCTCAGTGTAGAGAAATTGTGTGAAATAATTTCATAACTTCACCTTGTAATATGTATTGGGAGTGAAATGAGAACTATGAAATCAAGGAGTTACTAAAATCTAAAGCATGAAAAAGATGAATATCCTAAGATAATTAAAAATCTTTACTTCATAACAAACTCTAGGAATTGTACCTAATAATAAACTAGATGACAAAAACAATGACAGTTTCTGAAGAGGATTTTGAAGAGGAGATGGACATACTTAGACTGGAATTTCAAAAAGTTCTTTTTGAGTTTGATGGCACTAATAATAATAATGATGATGATGATGATAATAAAAACACTAATTGCATTTGTGCCAAAATAAAGTAAAAAGCTTGAATTTGAATGGATGAGATTTTAATTCACTTAAGATCCAGAATTGGAAGGGAATTTAGGGATCATTATAGGGAGTGCAATCTCATCATTTCACAGATGAAGAAATTGAGGGGTATGAAGGTTAAATGGATTGCCCAGAGTTGTAAGTGTAGCTATGTAAGGTAGAATGGTTTAGTAGAAAGAGCATTGAAGAGACTTGGGTTTGAATACCACTTTCTGTGTCACCCTCTGTTTGATCATGACTTAACTCCTCTAGGTCTTAGTTTCCACATCTGTAAAATGGGGCTGTTATAATACCTTTTAAGTTTCATTTATGAAAAATGAGATACATCAAATGTTGGTAATTTTGTAACTATGAGAAATAATGTAAGATAATTTGTAAAGCTCAAAGTACTAGATAAATGTTAACTAGTATTACGAAGTCAGGAATTTCATTGTTGAAGGATGGGTACAAGGTAAGGGATCCAAAAGAAAAGAAGCCAACATAGATTGTTGTCTGTGTCACACTAGTACTGGCTAGAGTGATCTGATACAATTGCACTTAATTAAGGCAGGCTCTCCTAATTTCCCATCTACTACATACTGGTGGGTCCAAATTCCTTCTTGGTAGGTGCTGAATCTACCTACTTGGTGATTCTTGAACCTACTCAACCAAGGAATCAAAAATGTGGATATTAGAAGCTTGCCCAAAAATCACCTGCAAAAGTAAAAACTAGTAGGCATTGGTCATGCAATCCTGAGGCCTTCAAGCTCTTTTCCAGTCTATCTGGCCTGTCTTTCTTCCTTCCCTTCCATTAGTATCTGAATGCTAGCAGTTTCCTAGGACCTTCTGTCATCAGGGCTCCCTTTTTAGGAATCTCTGTCTCCCCTCAATATGGTGTTATAGCAGGATCCATCTAAAGGGAAACATAACTAGAGATCTGTAGTCTCTTCCAAGGTCTCACTACCTTTTCTCCTTCATCAGCAAAGAGTTGTATGTATCTTGGAAGAATGATTTTAAAGTGTGTGTGTGTGTGTGTGTGTGTGTGTTTGCTCAGGCTATTTTGTGGTATTTTCCCTAAAGCCAGAGTACTCATTTATGATTTTGACCAAAGGTCTTCTTATCTTTTCCTCATTAGGAAAAGAGCAGTGCCAAGAATTCGGAGTGAGATAGTTTGTTGTTAGGAGATTATTCACATTATTAACATTAATGTGTACCCATTCCCAACATTAAAGTTGAGAAGACCAAGCAGCTGGGTACTGGTGGATATTCAAATTAATCTGAGCACATGCTAGAAAATTAAGGAAAAGGATCGCAGAGGACCAATGATGAAACCATCAACTGAGAGAGAAGGGATGAACTCAAAATACTGAATGAGACATACATTTTTGGACATAACTGATAACAGAAATTGATTTTGCTTGATTATATACAATTGTTATAAGAGTTTGGTTTTCTCAGTGTGGGGGGAAAATGGGAGAGAGAGACAAAATAAATGCATGTTAATTGATAAAATATTTAGTTTTTGAAAAATTACGTCTAAGAAAAGAAGGATCTTTGGAAGGTAGTAGTATTTTAGGCAGGAGGAGAAAAGGGAGGTAATGTTATCAGAGCATAGGCATTTTTACTTCCCTTGTAAAATTCAGACTGTGTTTCCTCCTTTTTCAGAAGGATATCAATATTCACCCTGGGAATCTGTAACTAGAAGCTCATGACATTAAATAATTAGCAAGGTCACTTATAACTTCTATAGCATGATGACAGTCACTAATATAACAGGACTTTAGCAACTGGTAATCAGAGGCTCATTTTGAGTGGAAAGAAAATTAAAAAAAAAAAAGAGCTGCTAGTCATTGTGGCCAGGGGAACTGGCCTAAAAGCAGCTTTCCAGAGAAATACCTCCAGTGACTCTGATACCTAATGGGTAGCTTCACAAATGCCTGGACTTGTAGGTTAAATAGAGAGACTGAATTTCTGATAAGCTGCTCAGTGGAGGGGCTGTCCCAGCACATTCAACTGTCAAAAGTAGCCATATTCACAAGCATCCCTCCAATCCAGGAGGAGATGACGTGCAGCTATGGTGACCTGATATACTGAGCAAAGACAGCTGGAAGTGGAGGGAAGAAGAAGAAGAGGTGTGCCGGCATATCTGACCCACTTTCTAAGCAGGTATTTTTCTCCCTCTAAAACTGTTTGGCCTTCATAAAGTACATGGCTAGAGGGACCTACCAATCTTCTTAAAGGCCTTTAAAATTCTGATATTTATTGTTTTATTTTTAAAATCACACTAATTTACATATGATACAGATCATACATAATACGTGTGACCTCTAATCTTACTTGTGAAGCGATACAGCTACAGTGGTGCGCATGTTAATCGGGACAAAGTAAGATAATTAAATGTACTAATATACAATAAACATTACAATTTTTTAGATCTTTAAAGTAACATTAACATTTAATATACCTTTGTTTTGCCTCAGTCACTTGTTTTACATACTATGGCATTTGCTTCACAAGATTTTGATACACATTCTTTAATTCTTTATTATGAAACCAATTTGGCAGCAGAGTGGCACTGTAGATAGACTGTGGGCCTTGAAGTCAGGAAGATTCATCTTCATCAAGTCCAATCCACACTCAGACATTTACTAGGTTTGTGACCCTAAACAAGTCACCTAACCCTGTTTGTCTCAGTTATTCATCTGTAAAATGAACTGGAGAAGAAAATGGCAAACCACTTCAGTATCTTTGCCAAGAAAACCCCCAAATGGGGTCACAAAGAGTTTGACACAACTGAAAAATGACTGAACAGCAACTACATGAAACCATACATATATATATATGTAATCACATTGGACATTAAATATATCCCAGATAAACATTCTACATTTTCAGGCCTAGTCTTGATAATGGCCCACAAATTTTCAGAGAAGTTGCTATCAGGTGTGTTCCCCGGCCACTGACACATGCTTATCTCAACCTCTTTAATACATTTCTTAATATTTTGTGACTTGTGGCATGGTACCAAGTCATATTATAATATCCCATTTACATTTGGAAATGTCTGCAATTTTGGAGCAATTCTGTTCCTTGCAATATTAATGTATTTATCAATTTTTATCATTTCCTGAATAGGGACATTTCATTTATGCTCCACGAATTTCTATCTCCTCTTCCATATCTTCTTTCACCGTCCCCTTTTCTCCATCCCTTAAGGTTACCAGCTGCCCTCATGCTGGCAAATGGCATCAAATCTTCAGTTCTGTACTCACTATGAACTGTACCAAATACTTTAGGATTACTCCTTTTGCCTCCTTGAACTCTATCAAAATCCCTGTTCCTTCATTTAGAAACCCAAGGAAACTGGGCTAATTAAATTGAATCTACACTAAGGGTTGAGTGACTAACTGCTTTGATAATAAAAGCTAGCATTTATATAGAACTTTAAAGTTTCAATACATCTTGCATATGTTATTTCAGTTGATCCTAACAGATAGATGCCTATAATGTTAAGGGAATTTGAAGATCTTCCCCATCCCTTAATACTTTGAACCCTGGCCCAGCCGCAGCTTGAGTAGCATGGAGCCCATGGTGGGAGGAGCTTGCTGAAAGGGTGGAACAGGAAGGGTGGAGCAGGAAAAGAGTGAAAGTGAGCAGGTAGCATGAGTAAGAGGGAGGAATTTTGCCTAAGGGAGCTTGTTTGTGGGAAGGCCTGATGGAGGAAAGACATGGCATGGTGGTACTTCCTATATTGATAATGTGTACCAACTTCTTTATTACCGTGGTGGATTTGGTGAATAAATACCTTGGTTTTGTCTTCAAAGAAGAGAGTCTGTTATATCTTGTAATTCAAACCAGGAAATATGCCTGCATATTCATAGCAGTTGCTGTTGGCATTGCATTGGTGATATAATGCTTTATTATTACCATTCTACAGATGATGAAACTATAGAAGTTAAGAAAATTGCATGACATCAACATCTTTTAAGTATTAAGCATAAATATCTGAGGCAGGATTTGCACATGGCTTTTCCTGAATCCCAGTCCAGCACTTTATCCACTTCACCTAATTGCTTAGAGGGTAGTATATATCTGTCTTTTGAGGTTTACTAGTACTTAAAATAGGAGATTATCGATCCAAATGAGGAGATTTTTGCTGTTCTTGTTGTTTGTTTTAGTATTAGAATTTAATCACATGGGGAGGGGGCAAAGTCTTTTTGATGCCTTTCAGATTATATCATATAGTTACCTGTTACAGCATCCCTGGTCTTTTCATAAGGAACACTTTGGAGTCCTCTATTTCATTAAAGTCTCATTTCCCCCCTTTAATGTTATACTAAGTTTTACTGGGTAAGTTATTCTTAGCAATAAGTCTGTATGTTTTGTCTTATGGAATATTAGATTTTAAGTTTTCTGCTCCTTTATCGTAATGGATACTAAATCATGTGTGAACCTAACTGTGGCTCCTCAGAACTTGAATTTTTTTCTTCCTGAGTGCTTGCAGTATTTTTTTATGTGACCTGGAAGCTCCAGATTTTGGCTGTCATATTCCAAGGAGTTTTCAGTTTGGAATTTCTTTCAGGAGGTGAGTGGTGGATTTTTTTACATTTCCATTTTACCCTCTGGTTCTAAGAGATCTGGGTAAATGGCCCTTTGGTATAGTATTTCTAGCATGTCAGGCTAAAAATGATACATTTAATATTTCTACTTTTCTGCATTCCAAGAGGTTTTTATGCTTTAATACAAGATAATTTGTGTGTGTGTTAAAGTGCCATGTAGATCAGAGGGGAAGGCATAGTCTTTCCTACTCCCATTGAACTTTCTCCAGAGGTCTATTTTTAAAATATACATACACACATACACATATACATACATACACATACATGTACATACATACATTTATACGTACATACATATATATTTCCTAAAATAACATCATCTTCTCAACTTTATTTTATGGGTAGAATTATCTAGCTCTAATAGAAAGTTGAGATTCTCCACAAGTATATTTTTACTATTTTCTCCTGTAAATCATTTACCTTTTACTTTAAGGATTTGGATATTTGGTTAATTTAATATAGTCAATATAGTCAAGATATTTTAAATTGATATGATTTCATTTTCCATGGTGTCTTTTGTTTTTAGCAAGATGCAGTTTTGCTGCTTGTCTTTTTTATTGTCTATTTTTACCTTTACTTCATCCAAGATCATGATTGCTACCCCTACTTTTTTTTTTTGCTTCAGCTGAAACATAATAGATTCTATTCTAGCCCCTATTTTAACTCTGTGCATATCTTTCTCTTTCAAGGATATTTATGGTAGACAACATATGAATACATAGGAAAACATAGGAATAGATGGAACTTTTCTGAAAATAGAATAGAGGAATATGTTTAATGTTAAAAAATCAGAAGGAGTTTTTTACGGGCTTAAGTAATGGAAGAGGAGTCCCACCTATGGTTCCATGGTTAAACATTCTGGTTGTGCTGCCCTCCTAGCTATTATGGTCCTGTTGGGTCAAGATAGTTAGGTATTGTGGTCCTTTCTTGGGCTAGATGAATGAAGTTATTGTGATTGAATACAAGAACATCCTTGTTTCTTTGAGAATGGGTCTGGGGGCAGTGACTAGGTAGAGGCAGTAGCTGTGTCCCCATCACTTGGACACACCTGCTATTTCTGTGGGAACTAAGAGTTCAGGGACACACCTGTCGTTCCAGTGAGCAGTGAGGCATATGTATAGAAGTTAGGAAATTGACCAGGGTGGGGTTGGGGCTAGGTAGGTACAGTGGGCTTGCTGTTCAGTGGGGCCAGGCCTATAATGAAGTTAGAATATTGGGGCAAGGGTGGCTTCATTAGGATTCCATCAAAAACTATATTTATATCAGAGAATTAATTTGCTAAGAATATTTGTTATTTGTTTTTTAAACTAATTTGTTTAGCATTGGGATTAATTTTTTCCATTAATGTTTCATAGACTTCACTTGTAAATCCATCACCTCAACCCTGACTTGCTTTTTTAGTTTACAGTTCCACTGTCTATATTTTACCTCCTGTTGTCTGCTTCTTACTCTAAGTGAAAGACCAGGAATATCCTGTGAAGGGCCCAGAAATGAGTAGGATCAGCTGGGATGGGAATTGGGAGATCTGAGTCTCATCAAATTCCTCAGTGGTTGAAGAGCAAGGAAAAAAAAATTGTACTTCTACATCAAAGGGTTATCACAGGGGTGTGGTGAGGAAAAACTTTAAAACTCTACAGAAACATGAGCTCTTATTTTTGGTGTTATCAGTTATCCAAATTCTGATTTTCTTAGGCAAACAGACCAGTCTAAACTGGTTCAGATGAGACTGATTTGTACTGGTTTCCAATTTAAACTGGTCTGAAATGATTGAGATTAGTGTGGTTTTAGCCTCTTAGAATTGGTTTAAACTGGTCTGAATTGCCTTTAGCTGGTTTGAACATGTCTTAATTAGTTTTAACTGATTTGAGCCCGCTAAAAACAGTCTAAAGCACTTCAGACTGGCCAAAACCTATTTAATTTGGGTCAGACAGGCTAAAACCACTTAAAACTGGCTCAGAGCAGTTTAAACTGGCTGAAACAGTTAAAACCATTTCAGACCAATTTAAACCAGTTCAGACCAGCTAAAACCTATCCAAATGGTTTAGAGCAGTTAAAACCAGTTCAGACCAGTTTAAACTGGTTCAGATCATTTTGAACTGAACAAAACCAGTTAAAACCAATTCAGAGCAGATAAAACCAGTTCAGAATGGCTAATATCAATTTAAACTGGCCACAATTAGATTAAACCAGTTTAAACTGGTCCAAACCGAATAAAACCAGTTTAGATCTCTTTAAACCAGGTATTGATTTAAACCAGCCAGAAGCAGTTTAAACTAGTGAAAACCAGATAAAACTGGTTCAGGCCAGACAAAATCAGTCAGACCAGGTGAAACTGTTGAGGTTTCAGGTGTAAATTAGCAGTGCTTGAGACCCCAAAATATCAAAACACAGGATTCTCCTGAATGAATTTGACTCAAGTCTTATCTCAGCCAAAGTAAAGCAAAGTTTATTAAATATTTGCCTTCATGTGTAGACTCTTAAAGAGCCTAAGTATGCGTGAAGCTTGTATTGACAAGCTGGCCAAAATAATCTGACACAGAGTGAGTCTGCCATAGATAATTCTCAGCTCCTTTTTGGAGGCAAGATGTCTCTTATATACAGAAAGACTGTGGGAGGTATCTAGGGGTGGTCTTAGAGGAGGAGTTTGGGGAGGATGTTGAGGAGGAGTCTAAGGAGGATCTTGAGATGACTGAGGTCAGACTCCAGTAATAAGATTAAGGGTAGGAAATAACTAAAGGCTATCTGGAGATGACAATGTAGGGCTAGGCTAGTTTAAGGGTAACAGATTTGGGTATAGATATTTTGATAGGATCAAGGTTGGGAAGTAGCTGGACAATGGAGGGCTAGGTTAGATTAAGAGTAACAAAGATTTGGGCCTAGCTATAATGAAAGTTTTATGGCCTCAAGCAAATTCCTCATCAAGTGGGAAGATTCAATCGGAGTTCAAGGGGTTTCTCAGAGCCTGTATCCCATCGAAACCAGTTCAGTTCACCTAAAACAGGTTCAGAAATAAGAGAAGGTATTGTGGAAACAGGTAATGTGGAAATAAACTATCACTCTTTACAGATCATATGATCATATACTTAGAGCAGTGGTTCTCAACCTGTGGGTTATGTGCAATTTGTAACAATGAAAATACATCCTGCATATCAGATTACAACATTACTGTTCATAACAGTAGCAAAATTACAGTTAAGAAGTAGTAACAAAAAAATATTTTTATGGTTGGGGGTCACCACAACATGAGGAACTGTATTAAAGGGTTGCGGCATTAGGAAGGTTGAAAACCACTGACCTAGAGAATCCTAGTTAATCAGCCAAAAAACTCTTTGAAACAATTAAAATTTTAGGAGCATTGAAGGATGCAAAATAAAATCAAATAAATTAGCAGCATTTCTATATATGTATTGCTAAGTCCAGTAGCAAGAAATAGAAAGGCAAAATCCATTCTAAATATTTGTAGGCCATATAAAATACTTGGGCATCTACCTATTAAGACAAACCAGGAACTATGAAAAAAATTACAAAATGCTTTTGACTCAAAGTCCAATCTAAAAAAAATCATAAAAATATTAACTGCTCATGGGTAGGCTGAGCTAATATAATAAAAAAAGATAATTCTTCCTAAATCATTCTACTTATTCATTTCTATGCTAATCAAACTACCAAATATTATATTATAGAACTAGAAAAATGACAAAATTCACCTGGAAAAACAAAAGGTCAATAATATCAAGAAAATTAATGAAAAAAATTTGACATACAAATATCAAACTGTATTATAAAGTGGTAATTATCAAAACAATGTGATATTGGTTAAGACAAAGCAGTGGATCAGTGGAATAGATTAGGTACACAAGACTCAGCAGTAAATGACCACAGTAATCTAGTTTTTGATATGAGACAATTTTCCTTATTCTTCCTCTCTGTTCCCCCTTCTCCCAGTGAATCCGTCTTTCTTAGTCATCCATTTTTTGAGATCATCCCAAGATAACTGATTAAGTCCCATGCCTTATCTCTATATAGAGTCCTTCTAATTGCTTGAAGAATGATAAAATTCGTAGGAGTTACATGTATTATTTTTTCATACAGAAAGGTAAACAATTCAACCTTATTGAGTGCCTTATGATTTTTCTTTTATTTTTATCTTTTTTTTTTTGCTTCTCTTGAGTCTTAGACTTTAAAGTCAAATTGTCTACTCAGCTCTGATCTTTTAATCAGGAATATATATTTTTTTAAATAAGTAAACTCTTATTGAAGTGTTATGTTTTGTATTAGAGATTTTAAAAATACATTTTAACTGATTTAAGTCTAATACCATAAAGACAGAAATTATGACACCAAAACTTTTCCTCTGATCATACTAGATTAATTTAGATTAATATCCATTTAATAGCTCTCACTTTTCTTTCAGAGGCTTATGTTTATGTAAATAAACATCTACATTTGTGCATTTTTCAACTAGAAAGGGATTTTCAGTATATATATTTTTTAAAATCAGACATCAAGTGAAGAAATACCATCATCTAATCTCTTTGAACACTGTTCAGGAACAAAATCTACTTAAATTACTGGTCCTTCAAAATATCAAGCACCAAAAATTATTAGGTGCCACATTACTTGCAGATTACAGAATCAAATTGATGGAGTTGGTAGAATGCTTCTTCAATGAAGCCTTTAGTTAACAACATACTTAAAATAAAAGTCAAAACAGTGTTCCAACCACCTGATTACTAACCAACCAGATTTTTTAAAGTTTAGAAACACTAAAATAAAAAGCGTTTCATTTATAAATATGGAACAAAACATCACCACATCAATCCAGAAAGAGTCAAAACAAAATTGCAAGGATAAGAGGAAGATATCAAATTTAAGTTAATTTTGCTGATCTAACAGCTGCTAAAATCCCACAGTTATCTGCTGAAAATGCCGACTCTGAAAATGTCTGAATCTCCTAGTTCTTCACTAAATGACCATTTTTCAACATGTCTTACTTTTAATGAATAACATTTTATTTTGCTGTTTATCCAGATAACCTGGACAGTTCTTACTTTGTGCCATCGTTCACTTGACACCATCAACTCATGGTTAAAGAATTCACCACATTAATTAAGGGAAACAACAGATGAAGTCACACATTATCACATACAGGATTATACTCTCAGGTACCACAATATCATAGACTTGCACTCACAAGATCAAAAGGGATATAGATTCTGTTTGGAACAATATAAATAGGTTAACAGTGTATTGTTTACTCACAATTATCTTGAAATGTCTGCTAAGTGAAAAAGTTACGGTGAATGATCCAAGCCAACTGGCTTTTCTAGAATGGTAAATCTTTCTATGAAATTTGTTGATGTAATACACACACACACATATGTATATGTATATGTGTATTGTATATGTATGTATGTGCGTATGTGTTTGCGTATGTGTATGTGTATATATGTATAATATATGTATGTATATGTACATATGTATGCATATATTTAGATAGATAGATAAAGTGCTGGGTAGGTGGTGCAGTGAATACAGCACTGGCTCTAGAATCAGGAGAACCTGAGTTCAAATCCAGCCTCAGACACTTAATTTACTAGCTGTGTGCCCTTGGGCGGGTCACTCAACCCCATTGCCCTGCCTTCCCCCCTCCAAAAAGCAAAAAAAAAAAAAAAATTTAAATATTTGAAGATCTGTGGCTATACATTTGGCATTCTATTAACTGTGGAGTATGGAAATGGCATAGTTAGAGCCTTCATAGCTCTGCCAATGCACTCTAATGCTAAGCAGCACATATTGGAGAAAGTCTTGGTAACCCATTCACATGCCCTTGGCAATAATACATGAAAGAGACCAACAAACCCGCCTCAACCTGAATTAATATCTGAACCAAGGTTTTCCCCTCCAAAGACTACTGTTAAACTCAGAGTTAAATTCATTTTATAAAGGAGGAGGAGGAAATCTCTGAACTTAAAGAACTAAAGATACAGGGAACAAAAGTAATGTTCCAATACTCAAAATTTATATGATCAGCAAAATCATCAGCTATCAGTAATCATTAAATTTTCTTATCAAGGTAAAATTTGTAGCTCCTCAAGTGCAAAGAAATGTTTGTGTTTAAATAGGAATTAGTTTTATGAGAAATAATAGAGAAAAATGTGGTCTAGAAATTGGAAAAAAAAATGCTGCCCATAAAAATATCTGGCTGCAATTTAATAGAACAATCCCAGATGATTTAGGCCAAGGCCTACACCTAATGAGGACAAAAGCCTTGTCTATGGGGAATTTTTGGTGATACCTGGAGAAAAATGACAAGATGCATAATCCTAATTGAATAGTTTTTACAAGTGTTATAAAGTCTCATACAGTAAAAGTTTTTCTCTACATGCACTTCGGGTTCATAGCAAGAGTGGCATAGAATACCTAAACACAGAAGAGAGCAGTCATGCAAGATATCTCACTCCTTGATATAATAATGCATACAATTCAAAATGATTATACTATGATTACAGCTAGGGCTTTCCACAACTGTCAGGTGGTGGGTATGGAAAGCGTGGCCCCTGTATCATTAACTAGAAAACTGCCACTACCTTCTATTTGTGTTCTCTTTTTCTTTTTTCTTCATTTTTCTTAATCAACTGCTGTCACTGCTACTTGTTAGCAAAAGGAGTAAAAATGAAATTGTAATCATTGAACTAAGCAAGCTGGCTATCAAGATGTTTGAACCCTTTCATCTTTTGGGCTGAAGAAAGCACTCTGTGACATTTAAAACTGATTTGTAAAGAGGATGGTCACAAACTTTCCAGGCTTAAAAAACTTCTGCTACTTTCCTGATCAAGTCTGGCCTTCTTTCAAAGCTAACATAAGAAAATTCTGGTTCTGGAGTGATGTGAATAGTCCAATAAGTTCCATCCAATTTCATTCCATTCATTGAACATTTACAAGGATTGAACGTTGTAGCATCAATGACAGACCATGGTCTCAGGTCATGAATCCACTCACATGAGTGGATTTGCAATAACACCATCTTTCATATAGAACTGATCTATAACTGTTGGGTTAAGTTCACTCAGAATTTCCAGTGTCTGATCTGGCTGATTAATAACTTGACTCTCTAGAAAATTCAGAGTGTATAGTTATCAACAGTCAAAATTCATACATTTCACACAAAATTTTCATTAAGGAATTCAGCTTCTTCCTGGAAATTCCTATGTGTACTCCTGGTAGAAAGACATTATGAAATTCTTACGAGAATAAAAGAAGCTTTGAATTGAGTGAAACCTACTGTACTCTCTAGCAAGTTCCAACAGGGGGTCTAGTGCTTCCAGCAAGAGGGTAATACCACATGTCTTTCAAAATGAAACATCTCTTGGAGATAAATGTAGTGCTCTCATCAAGTACATAAGCTTCCTCTTTGTCAGTTTTTGTCATACTTATAATTAAACAATGTACATTCTCCAAAAGTTTATCCCACTCAAAAATTGGGATGATATGGAGATCCCCAGATCATTTGCTTTTGTCTGGCTACTCCTGGGAGACCCAAACCTCTTGGTCCCTTTGAAGAAATGTGGAGTTTCCATCACTGAAAGACAAATGAACAGCCAACAATCGCAGAAAATCAACTAAATTAAATCTCTCCCACCTCCACTGCTGTGGGTTGCTTCTGCTGCTTCTTTAAAGTTCAGGAGTTTTTTTTCCCCAATTTTTTTATGCATGTGATTTTTTTTCTTTTTGCTTCTGTTATAATTTTAAATTCGCTTAAAAAAAGATTGATAAATTTTTTCCTGGCTTTTTTTTCCTTTCATGGGGAAAGTGAATGTGAATCTGTGCTGGAAATAGAGGCTGATTCTGTTCAGTCTCTTTCATTTTGCTGATTTGCAAGAGAAGAGCACAGAGCAAGCACAAGTTAATGTCTTCAGCCATAGGCTGGGAATGCTTCAAAGTCCTCTGTTCCTTTAAAATATCCATTTTTTCCCCCCAAAGGAGTATACTAATTTTTTTATGCAGAATAGGTTATTCTTCATTGTAAGCCCAGCTCTTTCACTCTCTAGAATATTATATTCCAAGTCATCTGCTCCTTTAAGATGGTAGATACTAAATCTTGTGTGATCTTGACTGTGGCTTCATGGTATTTAAATGGTTTCTTTCTGGTTGCTAGAAGTGTTTTTTCTTTGACCTTAGAGTTCAAGAATTTGGTTATAATATTCTTGGGAGTTTTCATTTTGGGATCTTTTAGGTGATTGGTGGGTTCTTTTAATTTTTACTTTACCCTCTTGTTCTGGGATTTTGGCACAGTTTTCCTTGACAATTACTTGAAATATGAGCAGTCCAATAATTCTTAATTTATCTTTCCTCAATCTGTTTTGCATGTCACTTGTTTTTCATATGAGATATTTCCCATTTTCCTATTTTTTTATTCTTTTGATTTCATTTTATTGTTTCTTGATACCTCATTGTAAAGCCAATCATGAGCAGCTTTCCTGAGAATTGCTGCAGCAAATAACTTTAAGGATCTAATAGTATAGTTTAGTTAACTCTCTATTTATTCAGCAATAAACTAAAGCAAAACATTCAAGAAACAAAAGCACAATATTCACAACAATATAACAACAACTTATTACTAACGACAACATAGTCTTAAGCAAAACAAGTCCTTCAGTAAGACACAATTTCCTCAATCAATAAAGAGTACCCAAGTAAAATCTTCTGTCATCTTGACTCCAGACTGGCTTCCAATCATCCTTAAGTCAATCATCCTTAAAGGGTAGCAGAAAGTACAAACACCATCCACTCTTAGGTCACAGTGAGTTACAATATCATCAGTCACCACTGGGTACCCGAGTAAAATCTTTCATCTTAACAGGAGGCTGGCTTCCAAACCCCATGGCTCCTCTTTCATGCTTCTAGCTCTTGCCTAGATTCACCCAACTGTTGCTTGGATTCACAAGTAGGCAGTTCTCCCTGCTCTTCCCTGGATTCACAGGCAGGCAGCTTTCTGCTCTGGCTCTATATCTCTGCCCATGGAGACTATTCTGTTTCTAGGAAGACAAAACTTAACAGAGCTACAACAATATTTACACACATTGCTGGCACTATCATCTCAATTCACTTTCTATCTGACAAAGTAACACAAACCAACAGACAAAGCTTCTGCCTGAGAAATCAAATAAAAATCAACATTAAAGTCCCAGGACTTCTGTAAATAACAGTAAAATCCTATTTCAGAACATCTTCAAACTGCATTAAAGTCTTTTTCAGGATGTCTGTAAACAGCAGTAAAGTCCTCTTTCAGGGTTTCTGTATCAGCAGTAAAGTACTTTTTCAACAGACAGAGTGCTTTGGTTCTGACAAAGTAACATCAGCACAGATAGAACAGATGGACAAAGTGCCAAAATCACAAACATTCTCCCTCTCAGTTCTTCTTGGTCCCAGAGTGTGCCATTTTGACTTTATTCTCTTCTTATGAGTTTGTGTCTTTATCTTCCCTGTCACCATAGTAACCTTTTGTGGTCAAATTTCTTTTTTGCTGTTTGCCCACTTTTCTAGCCTATTTCTTGATTTGGAACCTTATGTTAATGTTTAGGGGGTATTGTTCCAAGCTTCAGGATTTTAAAAACTTATTTTTCAGATATAATTCTGGGGGTTTGGAAGTTCTCTTGGTGATTCCAAGGAGTTATAATGCAAGAAGAGGTGTAGTTACTGTACTCTACTGTAGTAGAAATGATACTTCTCCTCAAGACAGCTCCTCCCTTGTGACTGAAAGTGATACTGCTCCTCAGGTCTCCTGATCTCTTAGGACAGCATGCAAATTCCTCCCTGCCCAGGAATTTTGACCTGGAATTGGGTATATGCAGGAGATTTACCAAATAGTATCTTGTCCTTTGCCTAGTGTTAGCATAGGCATCCTCAGTAGTCTGTTTCTGATCAGTTGCCCAATCCCCTTATTGGCCTTGGTTTGAGAGCTTCTGAAGCTGCTGTTGCCACCTCTAACACCCTCAGTGTCACAGACTTCTCTTTCTGAACTCCTAAGTTCTTTTAGACTGGAAAAATTTCTTACCCCAACCTTTTGTTGGTTCTATCACTCCAGAATTCAATTCGAGGCATTATTTTTTAAAGTTGTTTGGAGGGAAATATTGGATGAATGTGTTCAGCTGCTTCCTTTATTCCACCATCTTTGTTCTACCCCCAGAAGTCTCCAAGGGAATATTTTAAGGAAATTATGAAGTTTTTGTCATTCAACAGAAAGGAGTTGTAGAAAACCTTCAAAATATCAATTAATTCATGTAAGAAATTAAATTTATATACATATAAGAAAAAAATGAGAGATTAAAAGAAAAAAACTATTTAATATGCCTTGTGTAATCCCCCATAAATTTATCCTTTCTGACTATATCTGCTCTCTACATTTCTCTTCTTTTTCTCAAAGTATGAACTCTAATCCCCAAATCCATTTGAAATAAACTCTGACTTCACAGATAAATAAATATACATAATTACTCATCTGTACAACACAAATATATGTATATTGTGTTTGTGTGTGTGTATGTAGTTCTGATGTGTAATTTATCTGTAATGAAAATTTCTATTGAAGAAATTCCCTCTACCAATGCAGATAGGTGACTTTCCCCTAAAATCTATATTCTTAGAAATTTACCTGTGGAAATTTCAAAGTTATGTGACTTTTCCAGGGTCATAGAACTAGTACGTGTCAGAGATTAGACATAAATTTTAGTTACTATGTACAGTAATTGATGTAAAGTTATCTTCTTTTGGATTTACCTCTTGTACCCCTTCCATGGTCCCAGCTCCTACCTGAATCTACCAAATGGTCACCTGGATTCAGAGGCAGACAGCTCCCAGGTCCTTGTCCAGTTCTCCAGGCAGTTTCTGCTCCATATTGGAGCTCACAGAGTCCAGTCCATCACTTCACTAGCTTCCTGTTTCAGCCAACCCCTTCCTGTTATGTCAGTAACAGAGGACAGGAGTTCACACCTTCTGTTTCCCCAGCAAGTAGCTTGATCATTTACTAAGTACTAAGTACCTGCTACCTTTGCTCAACTTGAAACAAGGTGCTAAATACCTTCTTACTTGCCAATACAAAAAGGGGTCTTCAAATTCAAATTACATTACCATTACAGGCCCTAACAGATATCTTGAACTATCCTAACCTCTTGGTTACCTGCCCTCCCTCTCCCCATCACTCTGATAACAAATTATCTGCCTAAGAGACATACTAGACCTACCATCTAGTATAATTCTGACAGGAGTCCTGGCTTCAGACTTCTTTGGAGAAACCACCTAGCTCTGTCTCCCTGGAGTAATCCCTTTATGGTAACTCTGTCTCAATTGTTTCTCTGGAAGCCCAGCGTCAGGATCCTGCTGGCTTCAGGTACTATTTACTTAAGTTAGCACTAGCTTCCATACTCCTGAAGGGACAATTTGTGTCCCTATAGTGAGTAAGTTTATTTTGCCACTAATATGACCTATCAGGGATATGCTCTGTGTAACTTAGCTGCTATTTATCACTCCCAGGAACTAGCCATTCCTGGTGCCGAGGCATGCTTGGAAGAAACTGGCTAACTCTCCCAAGCTTGCCATAAATCAACTCTTGCAGCAGCACACAGCCTTTCCTTGGTGGTGGTGGTGGGAATATGAAGAGTCAGGCGCCAAACTTCTTGGCTCAGAGCCACCTTTGTTCGGAAAGTCTATAAAAATCCCCCAGCACCTTCTCCATATTGGAACCTCTCCATGGAAAAAACATCTTGCCTGGAACTCTTCCCAATCAAAAAACTCAAGGGGGCTGAATTTCGGGGTTCCCCAGCCTCAGAGGCACAAGTTTAGTGCTCCTTGATTGGTGATGTTTTCTTCTTCTTTTCTCTGCTTATCTCATAATTATCCTTATAGTTATATTCTTCCTGTTTCTGTGTGTATTGGGACTTTGCTTTTGTTTTTCTAAGACTTCTTGTATTATTCTATGTATATAATTAAAATAGATATTGTTTTCTACTTGGATAGTGTGTCATTTGTGGAAACGAATCCGAACCTAATTCTACTCAGGACAACTCCATGGAAAGTCCATTCTCTGAGATCTCTCAGCATTTTGACCATTGTCTAGTGCATTCCTCAACTAGATAGTGAGGCTTACTGTTGTTTGACTTTGGTCTTCTTGATCCCTGTTTCCTATGGTGCCTTTTTATATTTTTGCTTAAATGTTTGTGGAGATAGCTGGGCTTTTCTAGGTTGCTTTGTCATCTTAGATGGAAATTTCATTGCTTACTCATAAGAATAAACTGTTTAAGACCAAGATCTACAAGAGCATTAAAAGTATTCCTGAAAGTCATGAGGAACATTTAAAGACACTCAAGGAAAGCAAGTCAAAGCCATTCTTACCATCTATCACAGAGAGAGTAGCTTTTAAAATTCTAATGTCATTAAATTTTTGTTTGAGTTATGATGGTGAGCTCCACCAAGGCTAAACTTTTCTTTATTCTTTCTTTAAGCTGACTGGTCATTAAACTCTTGTACCAACAGGTTAGAAAGGCTATAAAGAAAGAAGACAGCTGTTGACAAGTTCCAATAAATTGTCCAAATGAAGAGAACATTTTTATATTCAGCATATCTCCAAACAACTAATTCTTTTCACTTTTAGACTGAGTCAGCAGAGCATATTCCAAGTCCTTAAGAGTTAGGGAAGTACATATGCCCTCAAAACACCCTAAAGCAGTGGTTCTCAACTTTCCTAATGTAGCAAAACTTTAATACTTGTATGTGGGTGTATCAGCATGTGGGTGGACCCTCCTGGAGATGGAGAGAGTGTTGTCTCAGTTTCTAAGACCACTGGGAGGAAATATGTGTTTTCTGATGGTCTTAGGCGACCCTGTTAGACCCCCAAAGGGATCATGCCCCATAGGTTGAAAATTGCTGCCCTAAAGGATTCTCAATAAGTTACTTGCTTTCACACAGCTACAAGTATAGCAATTTAACATACTAGAAATTGAGAAATAAAACCATAACCCAAAAGGCTCCAGGTTTATATTTAGAATTCTTGAAGTCATTGCAATGAGATTCCAATTTCATCATCAAAATGTATGCAACCTGCAGTCCATAACAGAAATACTGGCTTTACATGGAACCCCTGGTTCCTCCTAAGAACATCAGAATTTTACAGTTGCACTCACCATAAAATAATAACAATAGCACTTATATTGTGATTTTAGTTTTGCTAAATGAGTTTTATATGCATTACATAATTTGATTTTCCCAGCAACCCTGTGAAGTGGATGTTATTATCATCTACATTTTATGTATGGGAAAAAATAATGCTGGAAAAGGTTAAGTGACTTGCCCAAGGTCAGATAGTCTAAGTAGATATTTGAATTTTGTTATCCCTGTCTTCAAGTACAACTCCTTGCTACACCACCTAGCTGCCACTCAAAAAATAAGGAAAAATACCCTCAGTTCTAATGCAAACCTTTAGATTAACAATATATCAATATTAAATATCAATGTATCAATGTATTAAATGTATCAATGTATTAAAATGTATTACAGAAAATCAATGTATCAATGATTAAATATCAATTTAATAGGTGATAGAACTCAAGACAAAATGAAAAAGACTATGCAATTTTGCAAACATCCTAGAAAATTCTCTTCCTCCCCTGGACACCATTATAGTTTTCCAGGCATATCATTACCTTAGGATTGAGGGTACCCTTCAAAGGAGAAACACTTAGAGCCACTAGAGAATTGATCACTTTCCCAAGGACCTACATGGTCCATATAACTCTAAGGCAATATCCAGATTTGCTCCTTCACATTGGGACTTTGTCCCTTTTTTGATACTCTGGTCTAGCTCCACTTGATCCAGAAAGTTCTCTTTATTTCAGTAACTCCTCTATCTAATGCAAGAATTCAGAGTGTTCTAGGAGCTTCTCACCGATCCTTAACTGTCTCCTGTTGCAGTTCTTTTAGCTCATGTTTCTTTATTTCTAGGTTATCTCCATTTTTTTAAAACCATCTCTGATCTTCCTCTTAAAGGAAGTTGAAGAATGTAGCTCTGGATTTAAATCAAATATTGCCTTAATCAATCAACAAGTATTTATTAAGCATTTACTATGTTCCAGATATTGTTCTAGGCACTGGGTATATAAGTACAAAGATAAACAATCTCTAAGGAGCTTACATTTTAATGGGAAAGTTAATAAATTTAAAACAAATGTGCAGTATAATTATAAAGTGAATAAACACACATATATAAAGAGTAGTTATGACAAGGAAGTTTGGGAAGGAAGCCAGTATCAGAAGGAGGAGTCAGGAAAAGCTTTATATAGAAAGTAATGCCTAATATAAAAGGCAAAAGAAAATATCTACAGATTGAATTTTTTTCTTAAAAAGAGATAATCTTACCAAGAAATTAACCACATGGTTAAAAGAGGCAGGTCCAAAGCAGCCTCTTCTTAGCCATAGCCATTAAATATGTGTGATCTGGCTTTTATTTTCTGATTTGTTAACTTCTTAGACCTTTTTAATCTCTTATACTTATAATAATCTGTTTTTCCAACTTGAAGAAAAAACAGAACTCTGATTCCCTTGGCCTACAATTTATTCACTTGATAATTATTCTTAAGTATGAATGCCCCTCATAGTATCAATGTATTTGGGTCAAAAAACAAAGCTTACTAACTATATTTTTTAAACCTTAATGGTTGCATTGTCAGAAATGTCATTTCAATATGATATAATGCACCAAGATATTTTTATTATATTTCTCATCACTTTAATCATTTGCCAACATGAAATTTGAAACACAAATAGAAACTTACCCCAAATTACCAATGCATGCTTTTTAGAGAAAAGGAAAATTTTAAGTTACCAAAGGATATTTTTTTCTAAATTCTCCAACCTAAGACTTCTTTGTTACTAATAATAATGGCCCCATTTATCATAATATTTAAATGAACAAAAGATTTTTCCATCTTCTGCCCTTATTTTTCCTATCTTCCTTTTTTTTTTGCCCTTATAAGTTGACATCAATTGGCCATATATAACTTTGATAAATTTCAATGACATTTATCTTCTAATACATTTTTTATACCTCAAGATTTATATTTCTTTGAATTATCTGAGTATGAGCATTCTAGTGGTAGAAGGGAAAACACTTTAGAAAACTATTGTTTTTGCAGTGACACTGATGAAATATGGCATCTGAATTCTGTAGGAAGAAAGAATGTCTCCATCATCTTAATCAATTTCAAGGAACTAAATAAAGTATACATCAGAGTTTCTATCAGTAAAGCATGCCTACAATTCAGAAAAGCTATCAGTGAAATTATAAAATGTGGACCAAAGTTGTCCCAGAAAAATGTGACTTGCATAAATCTTCACTGAATTAATTAAAAATGGCAAAGCTAATCATGACTGTTTTAAGAACTATTTGAACCACTAGTAAGCTTACTCTTATCTATTTTTCTGCTTTCAGAAGATATGATTAAATCACATTCCAGTGTGCCTTATATTAACATTGCAATGGCCTAACTCCGAAATTTTAGTCATCATTATCTTCAGGGTCAAACATGGGCTAAACATGTAAGGTCCTGGGTAGCAGGAGGGGCAAGGAAGAATCAATAAGCTTTTATTAAGTGTGTACTATGTGCCAGACAGGAGGGTTGGGAAAGGTTTCCTGTAGAAAGTATGATTTTAGTTGGGACTTAAAGAAAACCAGGAAGCCAGCAGGTAGTGATGATGAGGACTTCAAAGTTTCAGTTTTGGATGACTAGGAGAAAGATGCTATCAGTAGTGAAAGAAGAAAATAAGAAAAGGAGAATTTAAAAGACTATTCCATATTTTCCACAAAAACTGGACTACCATTCTATGGTTAAATGTCTTGCTCATACACATTCCAAACAATTCATTTTTTCTTCCCAGCATATGAAAATTTTTTTAAATTATCTTCAGTACAACGTGACCTTCTCTACAATAATCTTCTGCACTAAATGGGATTCATAAAAGCCCACATGCACACATTCATTTTTTACATAACTATATGGTATACACATGCTTATTTTATCTAGTATTAATAACTTTGCTTTCAGGATGAGAATTAAGTTTATGTATGTGAGAAAAAATTATTTAAGATTGAAACCTGGAATGAGTTTATATTCCAGGGTGGTTAGAGCACTCAATAGTTCTTATTACTTCAGATAATCTGAAGCATCCCTGGCAGATTAGAAATAAGATATTTAGACATTTTAGGTGCAGATTAAAGATGGAAAATTGCGACCTTGGGGAATGAGGTAATAAAATGATGTCTTTTTGGAAATATATACTTGGAAAATCCTAAAGACTCAACTAAAAGTTAATTGAAATAATTAATAATTTTAACAAAGCAGCAGGACATAAAGCAAACCCACATAAACCATCAGCATTCCTATGTATTATCGAAAGGATCCTACAGGAAGAGATAGCTAGAGATACCCCATATAAAATAACTCCAGATTATGTAAAGTAGTTGGAAATACACCCATAAAAACAAACCCTGTATCTATATGAACAAACCCATGAAGAAACTTTGTACATAAATAAAATCAGATTAAAAAAATGGAGAAATATTAATTGTTCATGAGTAGGTAGGGCTGACCAATATAATAAAAATGAAAATTTTACCAAAATTAATCTGTGTATCAAATGCCATCCCAATTAAATTATTAAAAATATTTCACAGAACTAGAAAAAATAATAAGAAAATTCATTTGGAAGAACAAAAGATCAAGAATATCAAAGGAACTAATGGGAAAAAATGTGAAGTAAGGAGGTTTAGCAGTACCAGATATTAAACTATATTATAAGATGGTAATTATCAAAACTATCTAGTATTGGCTAAGAAATAGAAAGGTAAATAAGTGGGACAAAATTGGTATACAAACTATGGCAACAAACAAATAGAGTTACTCAGTGTTTAACAAGCATAAGGACTTAAGTTTTGGGGATAAGACTTCATTATTTGGTAAAAATTGTTTGGAAAACAGTTGGCAGAAATTGGGCAAAGATCAATTTCTTATACCATTTACCAAGATGAGATCAAAATGTATACAAGATTTAGATATAAAGAGATATTATGAGAAAATTTGAAGAACATGGAACATATTATCTATCAGACTTATGGACAAGTGAACAATATATGAACAAAAAGGACTGTTGTTAGATGCAAAATGGATAATTTTGATTATATTAAATTAAAAAGCTTTTGTACAAATGTAGCCAAGATCAGAAGGAAAAAGAAAACTAGGGAAAAATTATAGACTTCCTCAGATAAAAGTCTCATATCTTAAATATGTAAAGAACTTTGTCAAATCTATAAGAATGAGACTCATTCTGCAATTGAAAAATGATCAAAGGATATGAACAGGCAGTTTTCTGATAAAGAAATCAAAACAATTTATAGTCATATGAAAAAAATGCTCCAAATCATTATTGATTCGCAAAATACAAATTAGAACAACATTGAGATATCATTTTACACCTATTATATTGTCTAAAATGTAGAAGAGGAAAGTGACAAATGTTTGAGGGCATGTGGAAAAATTGGGACCTTAATTCATTATTGGTGGATCTGTGAGTTGATACAAATATTTTGCAGAGAGACTAAAAATTATGCACAGTCATTAAACTGCCTATACCTTTTGACCAAGCAATATCACTCTTAGGTCTGTTTTCCAAGATGATTAGGGAAAATGGAAAAGAATCCACATGTTTTAAAATATTTATAGTATCTCTCTTTGTTTTGGCAAAGAACTGAAAATTATGAGAATGTCCATCAGTTGGGGAATGGCTTAACAAATTGTGTCATATGTTCATAATGAGATATTACTCTGCCATAAGAAATAAGGAGCTAAATGATTTCTAGAAAAGTATGGAGAGACCTCTATGAAATAATGAGGAGTAAAATGACCAGAACCAAGAGAACATTCTACACAGCAATTGCAGTGTTGTTTTAAGAACAACTTTGTGCAACCAAGTCATTCTGACTATAATAGATACCCAAATTAACCTCAAAGATCTTATGAAAGAAGATTCTGTTTGAGTCCAAAAAGAAATATTGCTGTGGTGTAAGCAATGATAAGCTGGCTGATTTAGAAAAGCATGAAAAGACTTGGATTTATGAAGGAAGATGCTATCCACCTTCAGAGAAACAGATAATAGGAGGAAATAACATAGTATAGTTTTACATATATGTGTATGAGTGTGTAGGAGAAAGTTGTGGGAAGAATATAAGGGTTGAATATATATATATATATATGCATGTTTATAGATATTTATCTCTATCTCTATGTATCCACACTTAATTGTAGCCTATTTTATGGGGGGAGGAAGAGGAAAAATAAAATAAAATATGCTTAGTAGAGAACAAAACAAAACCAACAAGGAAACAAAGAAAATCTGGGGAACTTTGAAAACAATATGTAGCGAAATGGAAATGAATAAGTAGAAGCAAGTAGTAGAACTGAGTTGATGAAAATTTAACTTGTGAAGAGATTGAGATGGAATTTTGAGAAATTAAGCATAAACTAAACTGAGCTGATATAGAATGGCTCAATCTGAAAGAAAAAATAAAAGGACTGAAAAGTAAAGACATGAAAAGTCCAAGGAGCAGGTAAGATGTATGATGTGAGATGAATAAAAATCAAAATGAAATGAATCAAAGTTTGAAGTTTTCTTCTATTAAAAACAAAAAAGTGAACCCTTTAAGTGCTACTGTAGTGTAAGAACTATACTAATTCTTCTGTTTGGTGACAAAGTGAGTCATTTACAGCAAATGAAAATCTGTGATAGGAAAGGAAAAAGAACTTGGGAACCATGTCAAATTCCACATCAAAATGAGATTTTCTGATGGTTTTATTCTTTATAATCTCCCAAGACATTCCAAAGTTGAGAATAATATTTCGAATTTACAAGTAACCATCATATCAACAAATGGTGGGGAAAGAGGACAAGTACCTCCAAAGATGGCTTCATGAAGATGGCTGTGTATTAAAGATACTAAACTTGTTTCCCAAAGCACTCTAGGATGCTGATTGGTGAGGAATAAAGATATTTTCTGTTACAACTGCCAGCTAAGCACTTTAAGATTTATGAAAATTCTAATTAGTTGAGGAGGTGAAAGAGGGAGAAAAGGAAAGAGAAGAGTCTGAGTCACAATAATTCTGATTGGGCCTGATCCCATAGAGAGAAGGATCTTTCCCAATTTCTTAAAATATTTCCCGATGCTCAAGGGCTAACTCCTCTATATAAGTGGCCATGCACTTAGAAGGAACCACACAGAAAAAAAAGAGCATAAAGATATCAAAGATTGTGATTTAAATTTCTGATTAATTCTTTTGAGTCAGTCTCTAAATTTTAAAGCAAGGGTTCTTAATTCTAGGTCTGTGAACTTGAAAAAAAAAATTCCCTTGGTAATCTTACTTTAATTCCTTTAAAATCCTGATTCTGGTAAGAGGTTCATAGGCATCACCAGCCTGCCAGAGAGGCCCATGATATGAAGCCTTGTCTAAAGTGTGTTCTAAATACAGAAAACAGGACAAACTGCACTCTGTGCCTTTTAAAATTTGTACTTTGTGTTTTGGAGCATCTTAAACCTATGATGATAAACAATCAAAAATATGTTAATATATGTATACATGCCTAATGTGTGGTGATCATTCTTTTACTTTCACAAGGCAGGTAGGTGGATCAATGATTGGAGTGATGAACTTGGCCTCAGGAAGACCTGAATTAGGTTCCTACTTCAGACACTAACTAGCTGTATGACCCTGGATGAGTCTCTTAGCCTCTGTCCATGTGAGTTTTCTCATCTGTAAAATGGAGATAATCCATTTGCAGAGATAAAATGATCAACAATCTCTAATCTTGTGATTTTATATCAGAGTAATGTTGAGGACAACTAGGAGACACAGGAGATGGTGTCCTGGGGCTGAAGTCAGGAAGACTCATCTTGAGTTTAAGTTTGGCCTCAAACATGTCCTTGCTTCGTGATCTTCATAAGTCACTTAACCCTGTTTCTCTCAGTTTTCTCATTTGTAAAATGACCTGTAGAAAGAAATGGAAAAACACTCCATTATCTTTTCTAAGAAACCTTATGGGGTCAAGAAGAATTGAACATGACTGAAAAATGAATGACAACGTTGAGGAAGGATGGATGAGGAAAAGAAAAGATGGACTTGAGAATTCTAGCTCTTCCCCCTGAGGTGGTGGGAAGGCAAGGTATAGCCCGTTTTTTATCTGGTTCAGGACAGAGACTAGAAGGAAAGAATTTCTATGGGATCTAAATACCTGTACCTTTCTTATTCTTTATGTAGTGGTTTCTTTAACCCCTCCCTAAGAAGGCATGGGATTCAGGATGGTTGGAGGATATGTTGTTTATATTTCGGTAATATGTCATCTTTATTTATATTAATGTCAATGAGGGGAGGATGCAATCATATCAGTTACATGCAACATAGGGATCAGTAAAGATGTTTTAGAAAGATAGCCCTTGGATATAGTAGCATACCATACTATTTTTCAACAGATGTCTGAGTTGCATTCACTTTCACACAAGGGCAGTTTCCTGAGGCAAATGCCAATCAATTCATTTCAACAAGCATTTCTTAAGTGTCTACTGTGTAATTGGTATGCTTAAGTGTTCAGCATAAAAGGAAAAAAAATAGCTCCTGCCCCCATCAATGAAGTCATGCTCTGTTCAGGGAATATAAAAAGTATACAAACATATACACATACACGCACACACATGAAAGCATATGAACAAAATGCAAATCACATGCAAATCACATCTACAAATGCATATATATACGCACAACATACATATACATATGTATATATGCACAATATCTACATATCTGTATACACACATGTATGCGCATATATGTATTAAACTTGAAAGGGACTTAAGGGAGCCAAGAGATCAGGGTATAAAGGAATAATTTACCAAATATGGGGACCTCTCATACAAACATGAGGAAAGAGGGGATGGAATGTCATATAGGGGAAATGCTAAGTAGTTGGTCAGTTGGGCTAGATCATAGAGTATATAGGACAGCATCATATGGCATAAATTTTGAAAGATAGACTGCCACCAAAGTGCTGATTTTTTAAATATGAAAAAGAAACATAAATTTTATTGTTTCTTTCTTTTTACAATGCTGAACTCAAGCAATGACCATCAATTAGAGCATTTCCACATCCAAAGCAAAGAAGAAAAAAGAGAATCCTACATGAAGCTAGGGATTAGCATTGTGAACAGCTGGCTTTTCTCTTGAAAAGAATGTAATCAATTTAATATGTTTTCTACAAAGCTGTCCTGCTTTAAAAAAAATGTTACCTCTTGGACCTTATTCCATTCTTTCCTATGAATATTCCAAATGCTTCAACGATCCTATTTCTTTACTTTTCTTATTTTACTTAGTTATCCTATCATTACACTTCTAATCCGAATTCCTCATTACCATTAAGTGAAAGAAAGAGAAATAAAGTCCTTTTATCAGATATTTGTAGTCAAACAAAATAAATCCTCATGTATGTTGTGAATATCTTTTATTGTGGTGTCAGAATGGAAGCCATTGAAACTTCTTGAGCAGAGGTTGTAGTGTAGAGAAGAGACTTTGGAAGCAGAGAGATGAAGTGGAAGGTGATTTCAATAGGGCAGGGAAGACAAGATAAAGATCTGGACCAAGGTCATGAATGTATGGATGGAGAGAAGAAGATAGATATAAGAGATATTGTGGGCTTCAAGTGAAGAAGATTTGCCAATGTTCTCTTGATCTCTCTTTCTCCGTCCCTCCCTCCCTCTCCTGCTCATATTTCTGGAATTTGTTCAGTTGCTCCCTAACCAAATGGCATAAATGTGGCTATAATTTTTTACTACTAGAGTGTTGCCATTAACACACACCCACCTACCCACTTACATTTATGTGTATAGACATGCACAACATAAGCATATATGTATGCATGTATATGTGCACACATATACATAGACTTCCACATATATGCATACCCACATATACATTCATATACAGTCAAAATACATAATCTATACATAGGCACACACACATACGTAATATATATACAATGCACAAATATACAAGTATATACACATAAATACATATACAAATATACACATATACATATATACACATACATACACCTATATGCAGATATACATATATAATATGCATATACATATAAACACAAATATACACACATGCATGCATATATGTGTATTTAGATGCATATATAGATCTATCCATCTACATCACCTTTCTGTCATTGACCTCCTTAGAGTGTGCCCAATTATAGAGTTCAAGGTCAATGGATATGAACAATTTAGCAGTTTTTATTTTATTATCCCAAAATATTTTCCAGAACAGTCAAATCAACTTACAGTTCCACTAACAATGTATGATTGTGTTTGTCTTTCCATGAGCCCTCCATTATTGACTCCTTTTATCTTGTCTTCAGAATTAATGTCAAAATAATGTTGGTACTGAGGAATGACCTCTGGAGTACCCAATGTTAGGATCCTGGAGAAGTGACATAGGAATGTTCACCTTACTTAACCTGACAAATGCATGACTTGTAACACAGCCCAAGACTGATGAATTCATCACAATTAAATATAATTTTTCTCAGTAAATTCATGAGGCAACTTTCACTGGAGCCCTGATGCTGCTGTACCTCTGACAGTCTGGACTCTGCTTCTTTGAGAGGAGTCTTTTGGCTGGGAGACGAGAAACACTGTCAGCTCTCTGAGTGAAAATGACATGTGGTAAATTAAACTTAAATTGAGACTGCTAGGTCTGCATAATCTCAGGCAGTGATGTGTCATTATCATTCCTAAAGCACTGACCATGGGCTCCATGTTTATTTGACCAAGCAGAAGCTGCTCACGCTCTCCTGGAGAGTTTTGATCAATATCATTGCCGTACTGTAGTAACAATCTTCCCCCAAGATGAGAAATGGATATTAAAACAAGTCCCTCATAGCTTTGGCACCTGTCTTTTTAAGAACAAGGTATTTGGTAATCAAGTGATTTCATTCTTTGCCATTTTCTTACCAGGCTATTTTCCTCTTACTAAGAGTATCTACTATAGCCTTTAAGTGATTATTACGTTGTTTTTTTTTACAGCATTGAGTAGTAAGAAATACCAAGTCAAATATCAGCCACCCCATAAATACACAGTTATAGGTAGTTTCAAATAGCTTTATTTTAATCTGTCATCATTCAATTGGGTAAGAATGTAGACCAAATAAACATCAGAATTGATGATGCTGCATTCACAATTTTGATTTGTATTCAAAATTTTGCACTACTTGCTCTTCTCCCTAAAGCATTCAGTTCTTTGACAGACATGTGTGGTCATGTGAGATGCAGTATGTAAACTGTAATTTGTATTTGTCAATCATCTTTAAAATATGACATATCCACCCACCTCTTTGAGTTCAATTAGCAGAATGATTCAGACATATATACATATAAATGTCAATGTGTATATATATATATATATATAAACATATATATATATATACACATGCACACATATATATAGTATTGTAAATGTGTGTATGTACATATACACACATATGTATAACAATTGAAGTATTGAGGTAATTTCTTTTACTTGGTTATGTATATTTGTTAACCTTGTGACCCTATATCCATGTCAATACTCCAAGTAAGTAATATACGTATGTTGGACACATATGATTTGTCACAGATGCTTAAAAATGCTTTTCCAATTGAATTGAATTTAATAGAAAATGCACTTTATCAGATCAAAATACAAATCCCCATACAAATATGCTGGAACACTGCTTCATAGCTAAGAATCCATCACTCTTGCAGCTTAATCCATGGTCCAGAACTCCAAATCCCATTATCAAACACCACTTTCTTAACCAACTGCTCACTTCACCAATATGCCTTATTTCCTCATTTGGAGTCTCTAATTTCATCCAGTGACAGAGGTGAAAACACCACAAGTAACCCTGTTCAAAGCTAGTCTTGACTCAGGTTCATCTCCTGTTTTTGTTTGATTTTAGAATGAAATGAGAAACTCATAGGTCATTTAATAGTGAACAAAAAGATTTATTTGGCTATAACAGGGCTATGCATTATTGATTGATAGACCCTGAATGATTTGCCTTTGAATTGCTCATAGTGGTCCTTCACTCAAGCATCAAATTGGGACTGAAAGTCCTAGTGACTGTTTTGTACCCATGTTACCAGGAAGTTATGTAAATAGCCTGAGTTTTTAATCTCCTGAACCAATTAAGTCTTGAACATTATTTCAATGCCTTAATATATACATATGCATATACATATACATATACACACACATATATACATACACACACATACATACATACATACATACATACATACATATACACACACATCCTAAGTTGCATGGGACTGGGCACAAGGTGGCACTCTACTTGAGATACCTATGAAAGCCTAAATGAAAAATTGAGTACTTGCCACTGCATATATATTTGGAAGGATTTCCAGATTCAAAGTGGTAGCTACTGCTACCTTTCTTTCACCACATTATAGACTTTTAACATCCTTGAAAAAGTTGTATAAGTATTGCTATTATACCTCATGTTTTTGGAAAGAACATAAAGGGAGAACAGAGGAGCCAGAATTTTCATACTTTTTTTTTCTGATAAAAAAGATAATTGAAAGATGGTTTGAGTAATAAGAGCAAAGCCAGCATATTTTAAAAATTCTGTTTAGTAGCTGCAGAATTTCTCTCTTTTCTTTTCATCATTTGTTTTTATAACTAAATGTTAATAATTCTGGCAAATGGGCATGAATATTGAGGTATAGATGAGTCTAGACCACAGGTTTTGATCACCCTAAAATAGAGACAATAAATTAGTAAGCAATGATTGTAGTACCTTTATTTAAATTTAATTATTTTATAACAAATTAGGAATTGTAAATATACTTACAAGTGGGTAAACAAATTTATTTTTTTAAATGTGCTTCCATTGTGAAAACTATTGGAATTAATATACGGTTAGGCGCAAAAACATTGTTTTGTTAGTTTAGAAAAAATAGGCAAAAACTTGAGAACTGAAAAAGCTTTAAATGTTACAGGTGAAAAAACCAAAACAGTTTTTATTTTGTTTTGTTCTGTTTGCATTGACTCCAGAGTATCAGGTGGACAAAAAAACACCCGTTTTCAGAAGAGGAACTGTGAAATAGAGAAAAGGAAGGGAAGCATCTAAAATTCATAGGATATAACTTGTGACACAAAGGATGCTGTTTACACAAGTCACATTTTCTAAGCTGTTAGGACCGGTAGTTTCTGCTTGTCATGATTCACAGTTATGAAACCAGAAATTCTGTCCAAATCAAGACAAAGTTTACTATCTTTTTTCATGTTAGTTTATTTCTTGATTTGGGTTTATTTCTAAACATGGACCTGTTCTTTCATATATTATAAGAAATGGAGGACACTGAAGCAAGAGGCATCTGAAAATATGCTGTGTGAATAAATTGTTGTAATGATTTTAGGGAGATTATGATTTGCAGAAGGTAAAACTGAATTTCTGGTCCAACTATCTGAAGGTATTTTCTTTATCACATCATATTTTATCCCTTATGTTTACATAGTGATTTACAGTTTGCAGAACTTTTTTTTTTTTTTTTTTTTTTGCTTTTTGGAGGGCAGGTTGGGGTTAAGCGACTTGCCCAAGGTCACACGGCTAGTTTTTCATGTTAAGTGTCTGAGGCCGGACTTGAACTCAGGTACTCCTGACTCCAGGGCCGGTGCTCTTTGCAGAACTTTCAAACATATATTGTTATCTCATTGGAATGACACAACAAACCTCTGAGTAAAGGTAGACTATTAACTCTACTTTAACCATGGGAAGACTGAAATTTGTGGTGATTATGTGACTAGGTCAAGTTCAGTGCAGGGTTCATACCAAGGTCTTCTAATTCCTAGTCTAAAGAGTTTTGCTCTCTACCTCATTTGGAAGCACCTTTCTAGAATTGAATCTTGCTGGTGCTACTTATTTTATCACTCTGTCAAATAATGAGGTGATTTTATTAATACTGGCTTAGGACCTTGGGTCAAGAGATATGCAGCAACAGATTTTGCCTGAATATATTCTTCCCCTTCTTAATAAAGTTATACTTTACTCTTAAAAATATGCACTGACTGTTCTCCAAACATTCATTTTGCTTCTGTATTTGAACATTGATGGTCTTATGCCACATTCTTTATAGTTCATAGAAATTGTTATGATTAGATACTTGAAACAGTTTTATAGAAAAATAATTTTGAATAATTCTAGAACCTTTTTCAATTTGATACCAGAATACTAATGAAAGCACATTCTCTTCCCCTAATGTTTTCATTTTGGCTCCCTTCTACCACACAGAAGCTTAACAAATATACCACTGGTAAAAGAGAAAAGAGAAAGTTGTAGGGAAATTTTGAAATACAGAGAACATTTGATAGTGGGATTATTTATAGGTAAGGGAATATCTGTAACTAGGCGTAGGATTGACTTTAAATATAGACAGAATAGGTCACAATCTATAAGATATGATTTGAATCATACCTGGCAAATAAGTCTCCCACAATGATACTTGTTGTCAAAATGTCCAAAATTTCTACCAGCAGTGTCTGTTTTGTCTAAGAAGACTAAACATCTCAAATTAATAAGAGGGCCAATGTCTTAACCCACTCAGTAGTACAACCCTAGGGATTATAGATGTGCATGTGTGTATGTGAAGGTGTGGATAGTGAGTCATACTCAGAGTAAGGAAGACTTTTATTTGACTCTCACTATACTGACTGTGTGATAGTGGGCAAATTCTTTAATTTTTCAATGCCCCTGGCAACTCTCTAATACTACAAATATCAAGCAGGTCCTATTCTACATTAGTGGAGGGAGTCCCTCTTCAATAGATAGTTCCAGTTAAAAAATAATGGATTATGGACACTGAAAATACTGTAGTAGATTAGAAGGCTGGTCTAAAAGTCAGGAAGATTTTGATTAAAATTCTACCCCTAAGTCATGCTAGCTCGTTGAATATGGATTGAATAGCTTCACTTAACCTCCTAGTGCCTCCATGCACATCTCTGCGTATAAATTACAGATATGTTGTAGATCTGTATGAGTATAGGGAGTTTCCATACAGGTCTATGCTACAGCCCATCATCCCCAAGGGAAAGAGTTGGGGGCAAATTAAGTTTACTTCTCAGGATAATTAAATAAAAGATTATACTGATTTCTTCTATTACAATGAATACCTCCATTTCTCCTGGTGTTCTAGCAATCTCACTTGCCACAAGCAACAAAGAGTGAGCTGAAGTCATTATTTGTTTTGTAGTGCACAGGTGGTCCCAAAGTACCCATGTAATGTCCCTCCCATGGTACACAGAGTGTATTTGAACTTTAGAATGCTATTTTATATGCATGTGCATCCATTTTTTTAAAGTGTCCTCAAAAACCAGAATGTTACTTGGCAAAAATATACAGAGTCCCTATGCTAGCCGCCTTTTAATCTACTCAAATAGCCCTCATCTTTTTTCAAGAGGAACAGAATTTTTTTTTTAACTCATTGCCCATGGCACCAGATGTGCTTTAGGCAGTGGCCAAGTGTCTTCAATAAAAATAAATGTAAATGCAGTTAGAGACACAGTCACTGCTTTCAGTAAAAGAGAAAGTCCTTCATGAAAAAAACAATGTGTCAGAAATTGGACAAAAGCAGAGGCTGTGCCTTGCATAAGTCAAGTTACCCTAAGAGGACAGATCATTTATCTTCTGGCAAAATCTTTTGCCTTTTTTTTGTTAACAGGAAAAGTAGGCATTGAGAAAGAAGGCAATAAAAGGTGGGAAAAAGAATGATAGTTTAAGAGGAAGACAAATCTTTCCTATCTTGGTAGGAAGAAGGACCTCTTACTGTGATTTTGCTTAATTCTGACTCTTATGCTCAGGCAGGAACTCTAAGGAAACTAAGTGATTATATTTTAATTATGGCCTACTTTGCAAAGAGTGGCTAGATTGGCAGAACTCCATGCACTTAATAAGTGGCTGCACCTTCTGAAGTGCTTTCAGGTTAGGCATGCTTATTGCACACATAGTCAATGAGTATTTGAAATTAAAGTAGCTTCCTGTATGAACAGGCTAAGTGAGGATCAATCCAGGTTCCTTCATTTCTCTCTGAGTGCAGGCTTCAAAGGTAAAAATCAAAATGACATAATACCTCATTAGAGACTCAGAGATTTGGGAATTCAGAATGTAACTTCAGTGGTAGTAGTGTGCTCTGTGCTATTATAGGACTGGTTATACAGCCTGGGGGCTTATTCCATTTAATTAAATGTGCATTTATTAAGCACCCACTATGTCCTAGATGCTAGAAGTACAAAAGTAAACTATAATATTAGCCTAATCTAAGATAGTAGACATGAAGAGAGGCAGTGCATTATTCTGGGCTTAGGGAAGAGTCAACAAAAGATATGGAAATAGGAAAGATCAGAATAAGAATAGAAGACAATAAGCTGTACATTTTAATCAAAGGATATGTGTAAAGGTGAGATCATCTTAGGTCTTCTTTAAATCCATCATATCAAGGCACTGCTGAGTAGGATCTTCAGCCAGAGCACAAGTAGGGAAAAGAAGGAAAACTCAAATTTGTATTATTCCAATTTATTAGCATTTCTATTAAAAACAACTATTGATAGGAGAAACTGAACTCAATGGTTTAATTTTTAAAAATTACTTTTGCTTTTCAAAAATAAATGCTTTTCTTTTTATTAATAATGCTGAAGATGTGGATGACCATGATAATTAAATCAAGTGAAAAAGCATTAATTAAATGTTTACTCTATGCCAGGTTCTAAAGTGCTGGAAGTATAAATATACACAGAAAGAAAGACAGCCTCTGCCCTCAAGAAAAGGAAAGAAAGGGAAAAAGCATTTCTATGGTACCTACTATAAGGTAGCTAGGTGACTCAGTGGATAGAGTACTGTGCTTGGAGTCAGGACTACATGAGTTCAGACATGGCTTCAAATATTTACTAGCTGTGTGACAGTGGGCAATCACTTAACTTCTGTTTTCCTTACTCCACTGGAGTAAGAAATGGAAAACCACTCCAGTACCTTTGCAAGAAAACCCCATGGACAATATTGGTCGGCTATAGCAGACCATTCAGTCTGATATGACTGAAAGACTAAACAGCTATGCACCAGGGACAAGACTAAATGTTTTGTGCAAATATTATCCCATTTATTCCTTTGAGGTAGAAGGTAGGGGCTATTGTTTCCTCCATTTTATAATTGAAGGAGATGAAACACAAAAAAGTTAAGTGACCTGCCCATGGTTACAAAACTAGTATGAGTCAAAGACGAGATTTGAATTTGGGTATCCTATGTCACAGTCAGACTGCTTCTCCTTTTTAGGTAACCAGTAAATGATTTTTGAGTAAGTGAAGGACGTGATTCCTCTGGAATATAAGTAAAGTCAAGATTATGAATAGGGATGAGATGAAGACTAAGTAAAAGCCATTTCAGATTAACATTAATACAAATTTCTCACCAATTATTTCTAAGATTTCTTCTTTCTTTCAAATTCTTTGAGGATTTAGTCAATTGACAATTTAACAAAGGTAATTTCCTACTCTAACACAAAAAACACTAACCACAATGTGACTTTTGAAAATCTTCAGGATGGAAAATGTAATATTATAGTCAAAATAAAATTTAAATCCACAGAAATCCTCTTTCCCAAACCTCAGCATTTTTAGGATCATAGATTTAGCACTAGAAAGGATCTTAGAGGTCTTTAAGTCCAAGCCCTTCATTTTATAGATGTGAAAACAGAGACCCAGAGAAGTTAAGGGATTTGCCTTGGGTTACATGGCTAGTAAGAGTAGTGGGCTTTGAACATAGTTGGACCAAATGACATCTACTATGTCTTCAAGCTCATAATCTATGTTCTAAAGATGATCCCAAATAAACTCTGTCCAGAGATTCTTGTGCTGTTAATTATTAAAATTAATCACAACAAAGTGCCCTTTCATTGAACACAATTCAACCAGTATTCTAAATTGTTCACTAATTTTCATACTTTAAGCTGAAAATCTCTTAAAATAATTATTATACATACCAAGAGTTTCTTTACCTCTTATAGACTTCTTTAATTTTTTTTCTTTTTGGAGGGGGTAAGGTAGGGCAATTGGGGTTAAGTGACTTGCCCAAGGATACACGACTAGTTTTTTTGTGTTAAGTGTCTGAGGCCAGATTTGAACTCAGGTTTTCCTGACTCCAGGGGTAGTGCTCTATTCACTGTGTCACCTAGCCACCCCTACTCCTTTAAATTTATTTTGAATTGTTTCCCCCACTACCCCCTTTGAGCAGATCATTTTCACTAAGGTGTAAATTATCAATAAGGTTACTGTTTCCATTTCAAGAAAGGTCAAAATCTAAAGCCTAAAGATCTTAGTTCTTAGAATGAAAAAAAAAGTCAGAATCTTAGACATCAGCAAGTTAGGTAGAGATTATAGTTTTATTAATCGTAGTAATATGTAACATTTAATTTACCTTTTATGGTTTACAAAGCAATTTAATACATTATTTCACATATGGAGTAATTTCATCATTCCTGTTTTATGGATAAAGAAACAGAGGAGCTTAATAACTTTCTCATGCTCATATACCACGTGTCACATTCTGGATTTGAACCCAGCTTGCTCCTGATCCTAGGATCACTTCCATTTTCTGCACACTATGCTATCTCTGGGAAAGACTATACTGTTTCTTTCAGGAACAATATTTTTTCCCATCTATTGTGCCAATTTATAGGACAAGTCCTTTAGTCCAAGGGCAGAGAACCACTAAATGAATGAAATATGCTTATGAGGAGACTTGAAGGTGGATGTCATAAAAAAGTTAAGTATGCTTGAATCTTGTCTTGAGAAAATGTCAACATTGTATATTTGTTAGATTGAATTTGGAGTCTGTGTAAACCTGTCTATGATCATATGCTAGTTACTTAACTCCTCTTGAATTGCAGCTACTTAATCTTTAGAGACAATGATTCATGGGGCATTCTTAGGGGCATCTAGGTAGCACAGTGGATAGACTACTAGGACTGGAATCTGGAAGACTTGAGTTCAAATCTGGCCTCAGACACTTATTAGTTGTGTGGCCTACCCTGGGGAAGTCATTTAAC
Organism: Pseudocheirus occidentalis; assembly: GCA_028646575.1. Taxonomy (NCBI): domain Eukaryota; kingdom Metazoa; phylum Chordata; class Mammalia; order Diprotodontia; family Pseudocheiridae; genus Pseudocheirus; species Pseudocheirus occidentalis. The sequence continues at coordinate 280,562,257 of CM053593.1, read as the reverse complement.
AATGATTGTCCCAGTTTCTTCATCTGTAAAATGAGTTGGAGAAGGAAATGGCAAACTACCCCAGTATCTTTGCCAAGTCAAGAAAACCCTAAATGGCATGAAGAGTCAGATGTAACTGAATAAGGGTAGCAACAGTAAGAACAAAATACTTATCTTATGAGATTGTTATGAGTCTCAGACAAAAGAATGTGTGTTGGGTGTTGGGAGGATGAGTCTCATGGCACACTGTCTAGGTCTTTGGGGATGAACATGTATTATTTCTCTCTTGCTGAGGGATAGAGTGTATTTAATTTTGCTGAGATCATACAGCAACTCTTGAATGATTCCTGTTTGTCCCCATGATGAGAGACTGTGTCAAAGGAATCAGCCATTGGGAACCACGGGCATCATATAGAATTATCTCTCCTCTCAGTATAAATAAGACCAATTCAAAGGTTGCTCCCCATTTCTATTTTGGACAGACTCTCTGCCATTGCTCTTTGGTCATATAGCAAGACCAGTAAGAGATTTCTTTTCCAATTAGCTACATCTTGAGCATATGACAACAAGAATATGCTCAAAATGCAAAAGATATACAAGTGCCCATTAACAAATAAAACACAAAACAGATGGTATAGTAGATAGAGTGCTGAGTCAGGAGTCAGGAAGACCTGAGTTCAAATCTAACCAAATTCACTTACTAGTTGTGTGACCCTGGGGAGGTCATTTAACTTCTGTTTGCCTTATTTTCCTTAACTGTAGACTGGAGAATATAATCACATCTATCTCCTATAGCCATTATGAGGATTAAATGAGAGGCTTGTAAAATGTTTAACACAGTGCTTGGTACATAGTAGAAGTTATAGAAATGCTTAATATTATTATTATTGTTATATTGATTATTATATTCAGCCTCAGATACCAGCTGTATGACCATGGGCAGGTGACTTAATCTCTTTCTGTCTCAATTTTGTCAACTGGAAAATGGAGATTAGCACCTATCTCACAGGTTTGTTGTGTGGATTAAATGAGATCATATCTGAAAAGTCCTTAACAATGCCTGACATTCTGTCCCCTCCCTCTAATTCTTTATCAGGTGATAAAGGCAACTTCATGGGACTGCTGGGAAGGTATTTCCATTTCTCCTTTTTTAAAATTTTGGCTTTTTGGAGAGGGGAAGGTAGGGCAATTGAGGTTAAGTGACTTGCCTAAGGTCACACGGCTAGTTTTGTGTTAGGTGTCTGAGGCTGAATTTGAACTCAGGTCCTCCTGACTAGAGGTCTGGTGCTGTATTCTCTGCACCGCCTAGGCACCCTGAGATATTTCACTTTCACTCTGGACCTGTGCTATCTAAGCAATTCACAATTCCAGATCTGCCAGCCAGACTTGATACTTTAGATTCAGAATGGTCATGTTGGTGGTCATCTCCTTTAAGAAATGTTATAGTTGCTGGGTGTGTAATAAGCACTGACTCGAGTTCTTGAGAGCTCAAGCTTACAAACTTGATACCAGGGCTTAAAAAAAAGGTTCACATCTCAGGATTGCTGTTTAGAGACCTGGCCGAGAAAGAAACACAAAACACAAGAGCTAACTAGCAATGAGGTCCGGTGTCAGGCTCACAAGGCAAGCATTGATTCTTGTTGCTATGTGTTCCAGTTATAACTACCATTGCTGCTAGGGGAGGGAAAAGAGAAAACCTCTCCCTTCCTCTCTTGTTGAAAGTGTAAGTAAACCCTGACTCTATGTACCAAGAGACAAATATTAAAATTGTGTGCGTGTGTGTGTGTGTGTGAGTAACCTTTTCAAAACTCTCTTAAAAACCTATGGGGTGAGGTTTCATTGCAAGACTGTGTCTCTCATAATACTCAGTGGCTGTCTCTCTACTTCATACAATCCCCAATCATGGAGACATATGGGGACAAATGAGAAAATACTGAATCATTCTCAGTAAAATGACTCTTCCTCACTAAGAGGCCAATGAGTATTTCTATTCCTGTAACTTTTTATATTCCCTGTGCTTATCATGGTGCCTGGAAAATAGTAAACTCTTAATAATTGCTTCCCTACTAAATGACTGACCTTAAAATGCTATAAAAATGACATTTTTTGTTAGGGATGGAGATGAGAATTGTGCTTTATTGATTACAGAGATTACAGAGATAAGGAAATTGCTTTTCCCCAAATAGGTTGGAAACTTTACAACTTACAGTCCTAGCATATTACCTAGGACACTCAGAGATTAAATGACTTGACTAGGGTGAGAGAACCAATATTTATTACAGGTGAGACTTTAATCTAGGTCTTTCTGGGTTTAAGGCTAGTTCTCTAGTCATTATACCATGGTACTTCTTTTATGATAGTAGTCTGGCCTCTTTATAGCATGAGATATAGTCAGGTACAGGTCATTTTTCACTTTTGTATGATAATGCTTAGCACAGGACCTTGAAGACAATATGTATTCAATATGTTTATTATATTGAATTGAAAGATCTGGGTGTTATTGTATAGGGTTGATAAATCATCATTCAATAATGTCTAAAAGTATCATCTCAGAGAGTGTGAATATAAAAGTGCATTTCAAGGTAGATTCCCCAAAGGATGTCTAGGAGAGGCACTTTCTGCTCCTGACAATATACTATGGCAATTGCAATGCCAGATGCTTAGAACCTTAATTTCTGGATCCCCTTCGAGTCAAGGAGTGGCATGTGTGCATTGCTTAGTTGTTAGAGGCCAGATGTAGGGGAGAAAATCAAAATCTTCCTTTAGTGGGTATAAGTACTTCCCACCTGCTACCAGAAATAAGAGCATAGTTTTCTACAAAATGATTTTGTAATCATATAAAAATAGAATTTAATGAGTAAATATGTATTTACTTAACCTCTTTCTGTTTTTCCCCCAAATGACAGATCACTAGAAAGTGATTATATGACTTAGGGTTTGCTTCAAGCTTGTAACATTCATTTTTTAGAGTCCTAGAAAACTTTAAAAATCGAATTTATTTTCACAGCTTAAGATCCCACCTCCATATTTTTCTTTTGCTTATATTTCTATCCCCAGTGATTAAGCATAGTTCTTGGTACATAGTAAGACTTAAGAAATGCTTATTGACTTGAACTGAGTAACCGTTATGTTTCAAATGAAGACAATTTTAAATAATCATCTTAATGCTAAAAATATCTTATTTATATTTATTTCAGTGATTATGGTAGTTGCAAAAGATCAGATGATGACCAGATCTTTTCATCAGGTATATCCTATTGTTTTCCTGGGTGAGGAATGTCCAGGGCCACCTAGGGAACAATACTCAGGGTATCCACTATTGGCAAAGTAGTCAGATTTTTCTTCCTAAAAGCCAAGGATTTCCATCATTGACTCTTATTTGGATCATCTACTTAGCACAGTGTCTGGAACATAGTAGGAATTTACTGAATCTCTTTTGATTTATTACTTGGGCTTATGAATAAGATATTGAACTTTTTGAAATTGCTGCTACTTATTAGAAATTTAATATATAATTGCAGATGCAACAAAAGTCATGCTTGTCAAGAATGATGATAGTGAAATTAGACTAGAGATTAAGCAAAATATTAATATATCTCTGAAGACTTTCCTTATTGATTTCAATAAAGGATACTTTGCTAAAACTAGGTATAAGCACCCTGCTAGGGATATCTTCCCAATTACTTGCACTCATACTGGAGAACCTGCTCCACTAAGGGCAGCTTCTCCTTCTGGATTCTAGAGGTAACCTTGATTATCTAGACTCAGGGTTCCTATTACTATCAAGAATTACCCATGGTCTGCTGTGTTCTGCATTGTCATCTAACCACTAGAATTATATTAACTTTAGGGATAGGGCTTTACTGAGAAGTTATAGCAAGAATAGTGATAGAAGTATATCCTCCTTTTGTCCCTTGACGGGAAAGTCTTCATGACGTTCCTCTAAATGTATAGCTCTTTGCTGAGCTCTGAGGGTTTGTCAAGAAGCTGCCTTTAATTAGTTCTAGATTGCCCTTACTGTGTTTCATAGCTCCTGATGATGCTATCATCAGCCACTGTTGTGGAGACATTACTATTAACAAAGATGGGAACTACAGGGTTCCCATCAGAAATTCACAGGGTTGTCACCTGCTCAGTGGGGAAAAGAGAGGAAAGAAACAATGTTCTTCCATCAAGGGCATTCTTCTTAGGCATCCTTTATCACTGCATTCAACCATCAATGAATTCAACTCACTGCAGATGGAATACATGATTCCAGCTGGAATATAGGATTCAACAAGCTTGCTTTGTTATGCATAGATCCAAAAGGGTGACTGATTCTTTCAGCTAATCACCAGATATTTTCTGTCCTCATTCTATGATCAAAGGACTTCAGTTCTCCCAAATTAAAGACTTGTTGACAGGCTTAATTGATTGATTCAATACACCTGGCTGAGTATTCTGTGATTACATTAAGCCTTCACTCTTATCCAGGATTTTGGAAAGTGAAATGCTTCTAATGTACTACTGGTGGAACTGTGAATTAGTCCAAACATTCTGGAATGCAATTTGGAATTATGCCCCCAAAGCTATTAAACTGTCCATACCCTTTGACCCAGAGAGATTTTACCACTAGGTCTATACCTCAAAGAGTTCAAAGAAAGAGGAATATTACTTAGATATAATATTTGTAGCAGTTCTTTTTATGGTAGCAAAGAATGGGAACTTCAAGGGATACTCATTAATTGGGAGAATGGTTGAATAAGTTATGGTATAATAATGTGATAATACAATTATTCTATAAGAAATGATGAAAGAGTTCCATAAAAACCTGAGAACTATATGAACTGATACAAAGTGACAATATTATAAAGACAATTGACTTTGAAAGATTTAGCAACTCAGATCAACATGATGACTAACCACAATTCCAAATAACTAATGATGAAACATGCCATCCAGTTCCATATAAAGATTGATGGAGTCAGAGTGCAGATTGAAGCGTACTTTTTTTTCTCTCTTTCTTTTTGGACATGACTAATGTGGCAACCTATTTTGCATAACTATTTTGTGTATTTATAATGGATTTTTTTCTTGCCTTTTCAATGAGAAAGGAGAGCATGAAGGATGGAGAGAATTTGGAACTCAAAATAAAATGCAATCTTAAAAAAGAAAGTCAGATGTTTCATTATGAAAATCCTGATACCTCTCGGTATTCTTATTTGCATTAACTGGAATTCAGAGCCAGTAATATTTTTTAATCAACATAGCTGTTTCCCAGAAGTATTTTGTACTAATTCTTTTTATTTCTCAATTGCATAATCATGGAACATGGACTAAAAAACTAAACTAAACTAAAGGTAACAGGAATAACCCCATTTTTGACTGCCATTAAAGTTATGAGTGAATCTCCATTCACTAAATAGAGAAAGGAATGTCTTCTGATTGCTAGTTGAACAAATAGGTCACTAAAATGGGATAGTAATCCATTTTGGGCCTCATTGTCTTCTTCTGGTGGTATGGACTGAGAAAAAGAAGTGATGAATTTTATCGATGCATTAGTGAACATTGATCAGTTACAAGGTGCATGACACAGAACTATCTAATTTATTCTACATGCACACACACACACACACACACACACACACACACCCCAAAGCAAAACACAAAAAAGTCATCACTTACCTCCAATCATATCTCTCTATAGTATATTTCAAACCCAACCTCTATTTGTTTCTTCACTCGTTTTGAATTACGTATCTACATGCCTGCCTTGTAAGTATTTCTAGAACTCTATTAGTACCTTCCTCTCTCACTTCATATAAAACTATTTCTGTTAACCATATTTAAGTAAAGAATAAGGTAAATGAGACTGAAAAGTAAGGAACAAGTAAAAAAAAGTCAAATATAAGAAACAAAAATAATTTATAATGTAAAAATAATCATAGATTCCAAGTGGTTTTCTTAAGAATTGGGTGAAGAGGTTACAGTTAGAGGAATTAGGGATGTTCATGAGTTGTGATGCTCAAGGTGTATAGACTAATTTTTTTTAGCTATGGAAGATAAAATGAACCTCATAGGTGGGAAGAAATTACAGAGAAGCAGATTTTGAATCAGTAGAAGGTCAAACAATTTTATGACACTTAGAGCTGTTTAAAAATTGAATGGACTGCTGCAGGGATTAAAGTCTCCATCATTTGAGATATTTAAATGGATGTTGAGTGACCACTTATTAATGATATTCTAGACCAAAGAGGTGATGTGTTTTAATGTATGGAGAAGTGGACTCAGGTTTAGCAAGATCTGGTTTCTGTTCTTGCCTATTACATGTGCTGACAAGTCACAACTTTCAGTGTCCCAGGAAAATTTCTAAGACTAAGTTGCATACAAGGTGCTGATCTACATTGGGAGAGGAAAATCCTTAATAGGTCTTCCATTCACTGGAAATCATAAATCTTTTAAGAAAATAAAATAGGATTCATGCTTTTAATAGAAGTTCCAACTAAAATGACCTGTGAGATTCTTTCTAGTTGTTATTTTTTAATCTTTTCTTTTTTTACCTCGTACACATGTATAATATACACACATATGTACATGTATTTCTTCTCTTCCTTAACTAATGACAAATATAAAAACACAGTTCAACAATATAACCTAATATACCAATCATATCTGATAGTAGAGCAATATTCTAGAGCCATAGTCCTTCACCTATTCAATAAAGGGATGGAGATGCATTTCTCATCTTTTTTTTTTCTGGGGCCAATTTAATCACTAGAATTTTCATTATATTTTTTTATCATGTATTTCATTATATTTCTTTCTAGTTACTTTGCTGTAGTCATCTGTGAATATTATTCACTTGATTCTACTTATTTTGCTATCAGTTCATATACTTTTTCACATTTTACTCTAAATTCTTTATAGTTATTCTTCATATTCATCATTTGTTACTGCCCAATAATATCCCATTATGTCACTGCTCAATTCAAGGATACTTTTTTTATTTCCAATTCTTTCCTACCTCAAAGAGTATTATTCTGAATATTTTGTATGTGTGCCCTCAGCTTCTGCTTTTGGCTGCTTCCAGATATAGGCCTAACAGTGTGTTCACTGGAATAAAAAGTACAGGCTTTTAGACATTTTAAAATGTATAATGGCAAATTGATTTCCAGATTGGTTAGTCTCTTCTAGTTCAGCAGTTCTATGATTTTATGACTCTATCCAGTCCTTCTGAATGGATTTCTTTAAGTATAACAGGAAAACTGGAGCTTTGATTACTCATGAATGATAGAGATTGCTTATCCTAATGCTAATTTCTACAAACTCTCCTTATCTAAGCAAAAAAGCTTTAATGTAACATTCAGAGACTTTTTTTGGTCAAGAGTCATTTTAGAATTCTGTCTTCTTTAGCGAAGAAATGGTTATGCTCAGAACTCTTTAGGATATTCCCCTTATATTAAATGAGAAGTTTTGTCATGAGAGCCAGAATGACAGAAGAGAAATAGTTGCAAATGGCCCTTCCATGTCACCATATTATATGATCATTTTTTTAACTTCTGATTTCCCAAGAAATTGAAATACCCATTTCCCCTGGACTCCCTGTGGGTTTCAGCTTAGAAACAGTAACAGCTTTTGTAATTTTTTCATGTTTTACACATCCTCTAAACCATCTGCTGGGCTTTTAGAGGATTCTTTACTTCTATCATTCACTTGTTTTAAAGGAATATATTCCTGCCATCATTTCTTTTAAATATGTAATGTATACAAAGCATTATATGGATACAAGAAACATTTAAACCACAGAAAATGCAATCGACTGCTTGGCAAAACCATACAAATGCTTCTATAAAAAAATTAAGCTTGGGTAAACTAAGCCACAGAGGAATGGAATTAAAGCTAAATGGGAAGAGGGAATCATTTTAAAGACTAACTTTTCCCCCAAACTCCACTTTTCAAAATATTGTGGCTTTAAATGTTTTATTATGGTTCAGAGAGTTCCCTATTGAATTGTAATGAGCCAACTAGAACTAAATTTTCATTTTTCAAATGACAAAAGAAAAATGGAAAAGATATGTCTGAAAGATTTAGGAGGAGCAGAATCACCTTGAAAGCAGAGAACAAATGGGCAAAGCAACAGTTTTATAAAGTAGTTATTCAATAGATCTCTGTAGTAGTTCTGTATTTCTATGATATAACTCCAATAGAAAGGGAAAGGTTTGATCTCAGTGGAATGGAACATTTGGCGTCTAGTGCTTATGTTAAAGCTTTATGAGGTTTTTCCAAATATTTTTAATACATTAGAAACAAGGAAGTTACTTTATCCAGACAAAGGCTCTGTAGTATATCACCTAACTCATTTTCCTACATGGAATAATTCAGATGCCCCTTTCTGTGAAAGGTCTTTTCTGCTCTTCCCAATTCTCTCTCACTCTTAAAATATTTGTACATGCACACACATACATATATGCATCCACATATCTATGTATATATGTATTGTACTTAAGTATCTGTGTACACCTTGTATCCTTTGGAAGAACATAAACTTCCTTAGGGCAAAGATTGTTTCCTGGTGCCTAGCTCACTGTCTGGCACATAGTAGGCACATGACAAATGTTTCTCAAATTTAATTGAACTCCTTATGGGTCCATGATATAAGTTTACCTCCTATGCAAAATATTTCATGCTTTCCCCAGTTCTTAATTTTTGCTCACTACACAATTTTCTTTCAATTTATTAGTTTTTTTTGTGTGTGCACATTGCCGCTTCCCAGTAAAATGTGGTATCATTAAGAGTGTGGACTATCTTTGTTTCTCCAGCACCTAAATCAATCACTTAGATATAAGTGTTTTGTTGAATTAAATGTACTTCTGACTCCAAGTCCTTTCTCCTCTTTGTCTTAAAATAGGGATAATAATACTTAGATCACCTAGTTTGTAGGTTTTGTGAAAAAATGACTAAATCTTAAAGTAGTATATAAAAATGGACTATCATCAGGAATTATTTTGTATTATGGTGGTTTGTGTATGTGTAACACACATACTCTGCTAATATATAAAGCTAAAAGGAAACAACCATTTATCAAGTACCTATTATGTGCCAGGCATTGTACTAAATATTTGATATTATCTCATTGGTTCCTCACAATCCCACCCTAAGAGGTGGGGATCATTATTATTACTATAATCTCCATTTTACAGTTGAGAAAAACTGAGGCTGAATGGTTAAGTAACAAGCCCAGGATCATATAGCTAACAAGTGTTTGAGGATGAATTTGAACTCAGGTCTTGCTAAATTTAGCACCTCTAAAGTTTCATAATGGCCTAGATCTTGTTTAATGTGAGCTTTATGTTCTTTACTGTCACTGAAAATTTTTGCCACATAGTAGATACTTAATAAATTTTAATTGAACTGAATTGAGTTTACTATTAAGGGGGAATCAAGGCTAGCAAACCCAAGGGATTTCTCTGAATAAGGGAATGTAGACTCCCTTGAATGTTGAACTGAAACCTCAACATAATTAGGTTTAAATGTTTGTTGGCTTATTATATATATTATAGCTACCAATTATTTCAGAGATGATCTTCAAAGCATGAAATCCCTATAATCTTACATATCTTAAATATCCCAAAGTTGCTCCATCTGTAAAATGAGGGAATTGAACTAGATGATTTCTAAGATCTGTTCCTATCTTGAGATTCTCCTGGCCCACCCAAGCACTTGGGGCTGTAGCCAGAGTTTGTTCTTAGAAAAATCTGTGAAGTACATGAAATTTACCATTTCTACACTCCTACCTTCTTTTTAGTGCCAATCTCTCAAATTGCATAGCTTATCCCTCTGCAGCATCTTGCCCATTTTTCCCAAGTGATAGTTTTGGCTGGTCCATTGTGTTTCATTCCTGTCTTTTCTCTCTCAACTGCCTTTTCCCCTATACCTCCATTAACACTTGCCTACATACCTTGTTCTATTCCAAAAAAGACCTATTCAATCTGTTATTTTCTTGGAAAATGATCAAATAAATTATTCCCAACATAAATATTTTACATGTATAGTATATAGCTATTTACCATTTTTCAGTCTTCTCACATCACTTCTTTTATCCTAAACAAGAACCCTGCATCTTAAGTAGCACTGGTAAAATAGCTTCATTTTATAGATGAGAAAACTAATTCCTAAAGGCATTAAGTGACTTATTCAAGGTCAGACAGCTAACTTACATATAGAATTAAGTCTGGAACCCAGGGCTTCTGATTCCTACTTTCTTTTTTTCCATTATTCATCATCTATAGTTTAATATGTTGTTCCTCCTGGGAATTTACATATTAACAGGAAACAGTATTTGCTCAAAAAGTTATTTGACTCAATGCAGTTCCATACTTATTAAGTGCCTACTATATGCAGAATGTTCTGCCAGGTAACAGAAGAAACACAATGTTTAGATTAATAAAATCCTTGTTCTCATAGAGTTCATTGTCTTGTAAGTAGCTGTACTAGAAAACAATGCATGATTACAACTCATATTTCTAGAATGCTTAAAGGTTTAGAAAACCTTTTCCTTAAAATAATCCCATGAAATAGAAAGTGCAAGAATTATTTCCCCTATTTTCTAGATGAGGAAACCAACTCAAAGATGTTAAGTTGTCCACCATCACTCCCACTGCTTGGTAATATTTGAGGTGGGTCGCAAACCCAGATTTCTCATTCCATGTTCAATTCTACCAAACCACATTGCACCTCCACAAAGGTATAGATGAAGTGGTATGTGAGGCCATGAGGAGTAAAGCACTGAAAATCACTTGGGGAATCAGAAAAAAAAGGAGTCTTTAATCATAAATTTCCTGGTAGGCTCAGGAGAAAATTTTGTATACAAAGCTGTTCCCATAATTCCTCATAGCATCCCATTCCACTAAAAAAAGACTACCAATACTGTGAGTCATCTCAGGTATCTCAAATATCATCTATTGACAGGAAAGGCCTAATCAGGGTCTGCCTCCCTACTACACTTGTGTCCTATTACAACCAATTATCTTCTGCTCCTCATAGAGCAGACTTTGGCATATTGAAATGAAAAAGAAGTAAATCAGTTAATACAGAACGTTGAGGGTGGGAAGGAGGATAGAACTGTTCCCTACAAAAGGTAGGTATGAACGACTTTCTTTTTGTAATGCAGACTGAAATTTGATAGCTAATTCATTTCTGTGAAACCGTTCAGGGTCCTGATAGGACGGGGTGATAAACTTTTTTTTTTTCTTTGTTCTATGCAGTTCTTCTATGTCAGATCTGCTTGTTGTTGCCCATTAAGGATATGCTGGGAAACAAACTTTTGTACAGGAATCAATTTCTTGTTACTAAAAAAAAAAATTAAAGAAAGTCTAATCAATTTCCTCCATGACTCCTGATAGAAGTAAAACTTTAGGGGATTCTATCAAATAAAATCCTAGCAATTTTTCTCCTGTCCACAGGATATTTTATATATTAAAGTTTATCCACAGTTGACCAGGCTAGTTTTTCAAGTCTTATATGAACTGGGCTTACCCTGAATTAGGCACAGATTCAGTGAACAGAAGCAGTATAACCTACAATGCTCAGAGCTCCAATTTGTTCTAAATTGTGAATTTAGCTAAAGGGAAAAAGAAAGAAAAGTGGATTGAAAAGAGATATGTTGCTTTATTTGGTGTTTTGACGAAGTTTGCCTAAAAGATTAAAAAGTAGATGAAATTCTTGAATCATGTAAAGTCACCAACAATGAAAAGATGTATTCATTATTTATAGTCTAATACCAAAAGAAACTTAAAACATGACAAATGAATCATTTCCCTTTATTTTTACCTCACCTCTAGACAGTGACATTTTAACAGAGAGGAGTTTATATTAGGAATAATGGAAGGCAGATGTGTTTGTGTGTGTATAGGGATAGCTAGGTGGTGCAATGGATAGGACGCTGGGCCTGGAATCAGGAAAACTCATCTTCCTGAGTTCAAATCTAATCTCAGACACCAGCTGTGTGACCCTAGACAAGTCATTTAACTCTGCCTCAGTTCCTTCTTTGTACTGATATGGAGACATGAATGGGTGTTATTTCTCAACTTTCTCTTAGGTGTTGCTTGGTGCAAAAGAATCTCAGTCTTTCAAAAGGATTGTCTCCTCTTTGCTGTTGCAGCTCTGCTCTGCTCCAAGCTGTTGACAGCTGGTCATCCCTCATGATGGTCATCTTTGAGCTAGAATATTTGTCTTGTCTTTAGCTAGAATAGACACAAATGAAAGGGAAAGGCCCGCTCACTGATACTTTGACAAAACAGAGATAGAATTGCCTGATGAAATTGCCTGATGAAATGATGAACTCTGGGAAGTTATTATCCCAGAGACCACTCAGGCCATCAGCAAAATTGGCAGTTGGATCAGTAGAGACAGAAGCAATGGACCTGGCCATTATCAAGAGAATGACCTTTTTGGAGTTTGACTTGATGCCTTTTAGTTCATAATCCATAAAATCCTATCAATGAGGAACTATTTATGACATGACAATGCAATACTCAAGCCAACAGTATGCTAAGCAGCTCTCTGACATGTAAGATGGACTGAAATCAGATTGAACCAGACAGCCCCACTCACTTTGTGTCTCTGCTGAGGAAGAATAAAAAGGACGTTGCTCTTGGATGAAATCCTAAAAATTCTATCACTTGGTCCTGAGCTGTCAGACCAATTTAAATGTTTATAACAGTTGCATAGAGTATTCAGTGCATTCTTAAGGTGTATGTGCACATATTATATTCTATACAATATTTCCCCATCAAGTATTCTGGTTTACCAATATTTAGGGGTGAAGTTGTACTTGGATCTCAGAAAATTAAGTTTCTTAAGCTATTTATGCTAGAACCTGATGCCTGCTTTCTGCCCAATCTATAATCAGTGACAGATTTTTAACTGATATTAAAGGTGTTTTTTAGTTCAATCTACAGGTTTACATACACAGTTTGTGTTTATCTGTATTCAGATGTTCTTGTGCTGGGATAGCTGTCTCCATAATGTTGATTTACTGGGTGCTAGTGATAGAGAAATAGGTACCTGAATTATAAGTACAAGCAATCCACGTTTTTAGTGCTAAATGTTACTTTTGATTGCTAGTTTGTTTCCATGATGCTTTGCTTATTTATTTAAAACACCTAATTTATAGGACCCGAGTCCATAGACATTCATGAAGTTCAGTGATGACATAGATAAAATAGTATATTTAGAAGAGAAAAAACAACAACCTGAATAAGCATGTCACAAGGAAAGAATGCTCAAAAAGGAGGAAAAAAAGAAGAAAAGTAAAACAAGACTAAGTGGACCACGAGTTAAGCATAATTTATTGTTTATAGTAATTAAATCAAGATAGGTAGTTAAGGGAATTGATACCTTCCATATATTTGACACCCTGGTAAGTTAATGTTGCTGATTCTTGTTTTTTGTTATTTGGGTTTGGTTTTTAGCAACACATTTAGCATCAGGAGAAAAAACTTGTATAGATGGAACTTTACCAAAGTATGCTATGCTGTCCCAATTTGTCTTTGTCTTTAATCCCTTTTACCTTTTATTTTAAAGGAAAATAGAGATTAAAAAATCCTCTATGATATTATATTCAATAATTTAGTTTGATTAGAAGAGGGATATGCAAATATAGCTTTTTAGATTTCTCAGCCCATATCTGTTCTATGTGAATATCCTTGACATCCTTTCCTTGAGTTTTTGCTTTTTAACTTTGATATCACCTTTCCTACGTCATTCACCATCATGTAACTCGAGGTACTCAGGATCTACCCCAACACAACTTCCTTCCATCCATCCCAGCCTCCTCAGGTATTTTTTTTTACTTTAGTATCACCATGCTCTTAAAGTTCTACTTTCCTTTCTGTGTCTTACAGACATATTCATAGTGGTCCAGGGGGCTATTGTAAAGAAATGACCTAACATTCACTGTTACTGGCACAGTGCCTGGCCCAAAGTAGGAACATAAATGCTTGTTGATTTGACTTGGTTTGATTTAGTGGGAACTGAATGTTCATAGGAATGCATATTTTATAGGTGGGATGCTATAAATCTCTCAGAAATATCCTTGGGAAGGAAAGTAACATGATTCATTAATCTAGTTGGACCTTTAATGATTTGAAAGATTAAATAAATAACTAAATGATCAGATAAATAAGTAAATAATGAAATAGATAAAATTTATTTGTTCATTTATTAAAGTTAAATAAGATATAAAATAAACATCCATTTATTTAGAAAAATGAATAAATCATAAATAAATAAAATAAAAAAATAAAATTAAAGTTTATAAAGGCACTAGGTTAATACAAAAATTATTGTCCCTTGAACTATGGACAGAGAAAAATGTCAAGGCCACAAAGGTAGACTGGAAATGCTGACCCTGATGTTAGGAGCCAAGAGGAACAAAAATTCAAAGTCAAAGCATAGATGAAACAGTATTGAATTTGCAAAGAAGACCTGAATTCAAATGTTGACTCTACTCTTTCCAACCCCTTGTCACCTTAGGCATGTCACTTTCCCTCTGTAGCGTACAGTTCTCTTAGGTATAAGCTGATGGAGATGTCCTAAAAGATCACTAAGCTTCCTTCTAGGTCAAATTTTTTAATTTTGCTTTTATTTGCAGGGGGGAAGGCAGACCAGTTTGGGTTAAGTGACTTGCCCAAGGTCATACAACTAGTGATAAGTGTCTGAGGCCAAATTTAAACTCAGGCCTCCTGACTCCAAGGCTAGTGTTCTACTCACTGTGCCACCTAGCCGCTACCAGGTCAAAATTCTATACTCATTAGAATTTAGAATCTTGGTTTGCAAAGTAACTAGATAAGGGACTAATAGAGGGTATGTCTGCTTTCCTGGCAAGTTGACTAGCTATGTACAGTTGGCCAAATTGCTGTTTAAATGGGAACAGGAAACTTACAGAGGCTTTGTTGGCTCCCAAAGCTATATCAGGACAGTTCGGTACCAGTTCTAGTTGTTTTCTGATAAAATTTACATGCTGTTTATTTTATGTTGCCTTCTTTCCATTAAATGTCGGTTTAAAAAAAGAAATACCTTTTTGAACAGCTTAACTTTTCAGTGTCTAAATGCTGAATGAGATTAAAGTAAAAGAGGCAGTCAGACTTGGTTAGGTAAAGAACAGAGGGCATGGATTAGTATGTATGGAAAAGACTGCATTCAAGCAGCTGTGTAGTGGCAGTAAATGAAAATTGAGGTAGAGAGAAAGACCAGAGAAAAGGAAAGATGTAAACCCCAGGTGGGATTGGATTTGCCTGACCTTGCTTCCTGGGGTCCTATTTCTCCTCACAAGGTCACCTATACCTACCACACATTCTGTACCCCGGAGGACTTAGCAGTAGTCATTTAAATGCGAGTGTCCACCATGATTGCTAATGAATCATGGAAGGTGTTGATAAAGCTCTGGATTAATGTTAAAATTATGGGCCTTCTAACTGTGGACAGAAAAAATGTCAGAGCAAAAAAGGAAGACAGACTGCATCTGACTTGTGAGTTGAGACCCATTTAAATGTATATGGATATACTAAGCTCCATCCTAAATTGGGTGCTTTTGTGAAAAAAAGATATCCTGGACAGAAGTGTTTCATAGATTAGTGCTTACACATACACAAGTCATTTTCTAAAGAAAGGAAACTAAGATGAGGACCATAAAACTTAAGCTAAGCCCTCATCCATTTACCCTTTGTTCTAAGAAAGGGAAATAATCAGTGGTTTGAAAAGTCAAATAATGTATTGGCATGCATGGCAGGGTGCTGGAGTTAACAAAATTTACAATGTTTTGGAGGAGGGGTAATGAGAACTTTTCTGCAGCTTCAGTAGCAATGAATAATGTGGCATAATGAAAAATGGTATTTTAATTTTCATGCATGACCTCTGCCAAAGGTGTTAATCCGAAACTAGCTCCTATAATTTCCCAACTGTCTTGTGGGGAAAGGAAAATCACATGTCTTATCTTTCATAAATATGCCATCTATGTTGGAGAGGCAAATGTTTGGGAGGATCTGCTAAAGTATTTATTCCTTTAACGAATAAGGATCACATATCACACCCAAGCTGAGTTGGGAAAAAATGGAACATTTATAGACAAGACAACATTCACCCATCTTCTTTAGAAAAAAAACCCAAACAAACAACTAGTCTATCTAGGCAGATGAGCTGAGAAGTGATTAATTACTATTGCTATATTGGTTTTTGAATGCCAACCTATTGGTTGCAGAGTAAGTGGGTATATTAAGATGTTTTTGCTTAGAAAATTTGGAATATTTGACCATGAAGCAATTTTCATGTCATAAAATTTATGAAAAATGAAAAAAAATGTAAAAGGCAGAGAACAAGTTCACAGACAGGAGAGTAAGTTCAAGAGAAATGAGGAAATGTAGTTTAAGGAGAGTCAATGAAAGACTAAAGTTTGATATGTTACACTAGGTCTTTATTATCTTCTGTCACATCGTTTACATTAACAAAGAATTATCAGTCAGCAAGCATTTATTAAATACCTAAATGCATTCTGGCCGTCAGGAAGACAAAAATGATACAATCCCAGACACTAAGGAACTTGCATTCTCTCTGGAGAGACAACACACACACACACACACACACACACATACACATACACACACAAACGTGTATGCATGCATATGTGTATATATTGTCTCTCCAGAGAGAATGTAAGTCCATACACACACAAATATGCACACCCTATACATATAAACATGTATATATGTGTGTGCACACATCTGAGCATATTGAAAGTATATACAAAATTAAATACAGAGAGGGGAATCAGGAGTAACAAACCTGCTCTTGTAGGAATGGGAAGAGGAGGGAGGGGATACCACTGTGTTGAATGTCTTCCATCTTGCTGTGTGTGTCTCCTACATGATCCCTAGCTAAAAATGGTAGTGGTAAGAGGAGAGGTGAATATTTTGGCATCCTACCAGGTTTTAAACCTCCTGTGGAAATAGAAGCATCATTTCATCTTTCTAGCCTCCCAATGCTGAGGGGAGGGGAGAAGGTACCATTTCATTAATTTTCCATCTAGATCTCCTGCCTTGGCAAGAGAGTATCACCACTCCTGCTCCAAATTCTTACCCTCTTTCTGAACTGTCCAAGATTTCAAGGAATCTACCCCTAGGTCATATTATTATTGATTTTTGAAAAATCTCTAAATTTCTCATTTGATGATTCATATACTCCTATAGATCATCATCCAAACCTCACCCCTCACCCTCTACTACTCTGTTATTTTTTCCTGTCCCTCTTAATCCCTCCCTCCCTCTCTGTCTGCCAGAGTACCAACCAAATGATATCAATC
This sequence comes from Pseudocheirus occidentalis, assembly GCA_028646575.1. Classification (NCBI taxonomy): domain Eukaryota; kingdom Metazoa; phylum Chordata; class Mammalia; order Diprotodontia; family Pseudocheiridae; genus Pseudocheirus; species Pseudocheirus occidentalis. The sequence continues at coordinate 280,544,943 of CM053593.1, read as the reverse complement.
CCTTCCATTGTGTGCTCTGGACTGCCTACTCTATAGGCAGTAAAAGTGTTAATCATCAATATTTTTCTTTTATCTTCTGGCTTTCACACAAATCTGTCTCCCTTCTCATGATACAACCTTCTTGACCATCCTTTCTAGTACTGACTACACTTTTAACTAATTCCTCTTAAGTCACTTGTTCAGGTAGGTGAATTGGAATATTTCTTGCTCCCCATTTTCATTTCCAGGTTTTCCCCCTACCACTATTATTCAATAATTTCTTCTCCTATGAGATCTATACAATCCATATCTCCCAGTCAATTAAAATCCTAGTACAGTGATACCTTGACTTACGAGTTTAATTTGTTCAGTTACTGAGCTTGTAACTAAATTTGCTCATATATCAAATAAATTTTCCCCATAGAAATTAATTGAAATCCCATTAATCTGTTCCAGCCCCCAAAAGGCCACCCCTTTTAGTTTAGCCTCTCTGGAGCCTCTTCTTAAATATGCGCACACACACACACACACACACACATTATCTTCCTTTCTCAGCCAACCCCTTCTTGTTATGTCAGCAACAGGAGACAGAGTTCACACCTTCTATTTCTTTCATAGGAGTAGCCCTTAGGGGCTAAGTACCTGCTAAATTAATTGCCATTACATCTTGTTGCCTGACTATCTGCCTCATTCTCTTCAAATATCATCTGTGAGATTAAAGGACCAAAGATGCTTGTTCCTTTTTATATACTATTTACTAGTATTATCCCTGAGACAAAATACATCCAACAATATATTATTAAGCTGGGAATTTTGTTACATCCTGAGATCTTTTTTTTCTTCATTTTCTGCTCAGACCTCTGAGCATCTGGTCAGACCTCACTTATTCTAGCACTTAAACAGTTTATCACTCTGGCCACTATTAGTCAATATTCAGGATGTTATTTTAATCAAGAGTTATATTTGTGGAAATAAAATATTGATTGGATTTTGAAATACTTACTGCTCTCATTTATTCTGGTATGGGAGCTTAATGACTGGATTGTATATCTTAGGGTACAGTATTTCTGCTAAGCACCAAATTTTAGGAACAAGTCTCAGAGTAGAACCAACCTTTAAAAGGTGTGCCTTACATGACCAACATTTAAAAAAAAAGTATTGCAGATAATCTTACTAAATTTTAAAATCGAAAATTAGCAAAAATTTTTAAGGGGAAATGGCTATTTTATGACAACAAGGAGGATATTTATGAAAATAAAGGAAATACAAAAAAAAGAAAATAATTTCAGAACTTAAGAAGAATTTCTGGAATTCTTTACTGAACTGAAACCTACTTATCTATCATCTATCTCTCCAACTATCTATGTATTTCTATCATATATCATTTTCAAAGACTGATACATGACATGTAATTTATATAACTTAGGAATGGGCAAAACAATTTTGCTTATCATATATTTGTTTTGGAAAGAGTAAAACTAAAATGATAGAAAAAGACTAACAGGACAATATAGCTATACAATTTACTTATATTTATTCAAAGCAACAAATTTTCCATATTTGAATGGTTTAGGGTAAAGTGTTTCAGCTTGCAATCGACAAGTTCTAGAGGATCAGATGAGACAATAGACATAAAGAGTAATTTGAACATTAAAATGCTACATTAATGCCAGAAATTATAAATTATTAAAGTTCAATTCACACAGATGAAAAGGACTTACACATGAAAATAGGATTAACAAGGATATTATTACTACTACCAACTTATTTTTAAATAGCACTTTAAAGTTTACAAAGCACTTTTACATCTATTATATCATTTGAGCCTAAGAACTGACATTCAATTTTCTTAATTCCTCTAGCACCAGCTGTCTATACCATTAGTTTACCATTTGTGCTGCCACATGTTTTGATTTATCTTTTTAATGTGGGAACATCTTCCCCCAGCTAAATTATAAGCCTCTTCTGACAGGAAAATATGACTCATATTTCTTTGTAGTCACTGTATCAAGTAAAATGCTTGACACAAAAGTAGCCCTCCCTAAGTATGCCCTGGTGGGGATGATATGCCACATAATAAAACTGGTGAGGACAATTTTGATTATATGAAACTAAATTTAAATGTTTTGTGTGAACAGACATAATATGGTTAGAATTTTAAGGGAAATATTTTACTGGGGAAAATCTTTCCATCAAGTTTTTCTCATAAAGCACTCATATTCAAAATATATTTGTACCTGTTTATAAGTTTATAAGACTAAGAGCCATTGGTCAATACATAACTGGTTAAAGGATATGAACAGATGACTTTCAAAGGAAGAAACCCAAATTATCAATGACCATTTGAAAAATATGCCCATCATCCCAAAGAAATCATAAAAAGGGAAAAGGACCTACATGTGCAAAAAATATTTATAACACCTCTTTTTGTGGTGATGAAATGTTGGAAATTGAGGGGATGCCCATCAACTGAGGAATGACTGAACAAGTTGTAGTATATGAATTTAATGAGATGCTAATTGTTCAATAAGAAATGATGAACAGGCACATTATAGAAAAACCTGGAAAGACTTGTATGAACTGATGTAGAGGAAAGCATTGTACATGAATCAGAAACATTGTGTGGAGCGAACTGGGGCGGAGCCAAGATGGCAGCATAGAAGCAGCAAGGTCCCACAGCTCCCACACTGCCACCCTAAACACCCATATAATTATGAGCCCAGATAAAGTCTAGGACTCTCATACTCACAAAAATACAGAGAACCCATCTCTCCCTGGAAGCAGCTTGGCAGCGGGGGCTCATTGTGGCAGGCAGGAAGCTGGAACAGCCTGAAGCCGACTGCGGCCAGGCCTGGGAGGGTGGGAAGGAGCTGGGCTGAGATAAGCTGAGTCCCGCAGCCAGTCAGCAGTGGTTCTACTGCCTCCAGCACCTCCACGTCTGCCAAGTCCTTCGGAACAGGAGAGGGGGCAGCTCGCGCCACATCGGAGCAGAGAACTGGCCATCCCAAAACCACAGCCTTGGCCAGGCAAGGCCCCAGGGCAGCCATGATGAATGGAGCCTCCCAAACAGCAGTTTGAGTCTACTTCAAAGAAAATCTAAAGCACCTGCCTAAGGGAATCTTTAAATCCTCAGAGACGGTGAGTGAAAGTGAAACATTGAAAATTAATTTGGGAGTGGTAAAGCAGTTCGGCCAATCTGCCCCCGAATCAAGGAAGCAGTGGGGGAAGGGAACTGCTGGAACCTGCAGAGGCCCCCACCAGGCTGCTTCAGAGCCCCTGGCCTGCGGACTCAGCAGGGGGGCTGAATCTATTGATCAGGGCCAAGTGCGGCCTGGATCCGGATTGTGGTCTTGGGTGGAGGTCCTGGGGTGCACTTTCTGCAAGCCAAAGCTGGGGAGACTTGCAACACCCCCCTAATAACTTTGGCAGTTGGGAAAACCCCAGCGATTTGGAACAGAGCTTCCTCCCCACCCCAAAGCAGAGTTTCACAAACCTAAAAAAACCAACCAATTAATTGACTGGCCAACAGGAGGAAAAGGAGGCAAAATAA
>CM053593.1:280512728-280540914 GCA_028646575.1 Pseudocheirus occidentalis | reverse complement strand
GGGCATTGGAGGAGGACATAAAAGGGAACAGATTGTGGGAGGGGCTTTATGGTGGGATCGCTGTTTTGGGCTTGGGGTAGGGGAAAGAGGGGCAGAAAATTTGTAACTCAAAACTGGAAGTGAATGATGTAATCAAGAAAATAAATTAAAATAAATAAATAAATAAAAATAAAAAAAGAAATTGTGATACTTAAATGTCACAGAATATTACTGAGCTCTAAAAATTGTGACTATAAAGAATACAAATAGGGATGGCAAGACTTTTGTAAATTTATATAGAGTGATGTAAGCTGAACTAGGGAAATAATATACATGAGTATGAAATAATGTAAATGAAAGTAATAACAAACTGAATGATGTGTAATTATCATAACCAAGAATGGTCCCACAGAAGAGATGAAAAAACTGTGTCTCTTCTCCTTCTTTTGTGATGTAGAGAAGTATGGGTATTGAATATACAGAGTACCCCCAAAAGAATTAGTAGAATTTCAAGCTTTAATACCTTAAAACTGCACTGATTTTAGTACTGTTGATATTCTAATGAATTTTACTGAACTGCTTCCTATTGCGCTCACTCCTCTCCTTCTCTCTGTCCCTCTCTCTAGTACCTTTTTATTTATAGAAGATCTTTATGGGTCCCCTTGTACATTGAAGATATTTGAGAATAAGAAGGAAGGGTAAATAAAATGATATATTGCAATATAATTTTTTAGGAGAGTTAAGGAGAAAGGAAACAAACATTTATTAAGGATCTATTATATGCCAGGCACTGTGAGATGTACTTACAAATGTTGTCTCATTTGATCCCCAAAACAACCCTGGAAAGAAGTTGTTAAAATTATATTCATTTTAGGTGGGGACATTGAAGTAGATGAAGGTTAAATGACTTGTCCAGGGTCACACAATTAGTATCTGAGGCTGGATTTGAACTCACATTTTCCTGACTTTAGACACAGCACTCTATCCAGTGTGCCACCCAGTGACCCCTGTGAAAAGGTGTAGAACAAAGCAAGAATATAGGGAAAATAGGATGTTAAAATGTAGGTATAATGTAAGAAAGATAAATTGTTTCATGTTGCAGATGAGAATTAAAATGGAATGATTTACTGTGAGGGTAAGTTGACTAAAGTAAGAAACACTGTTATTATGGTCATTTTAGCACAACGCTGTGTTGCTTCAAGATGTGCCCAAGGGGTTTAAATTAAATATTAAGAATCTCAGTCATTACTCCCCTGCCTTTTTATAGGGTGACCAGCAAGGTCTAGACTGTTTTGCCTATACTAATCTTCCCTTGACTAACATGGAATCTCTTTCAAAAGGTTTATAATATCTCAGAAAGGAGATTATAATAATATAGGGCTTTGTTGTATGTGAATATAAGGACTTTAACTTAAAACCCATACTATTTATTTGCCAATGTGATGTTGCATATCAAATAACTCATTCATTATTTTGTTGTTAAAATAATGCTACAATTTAGAAGAACATTGATAAGTCAAAAGCTTAGTAAAAAGAAATTTCATGCAATTTGCCAATAATAGAGAAACTCAACTATAAATGGAAATTAGGTATTTCATAGGGTTTGGCTCCATTTATGCTTCCTACAGCATTTTCCAAAGAGAAACAAATGCTTAACTTCAAGTCAATGTGTAGCTTAAAAAGAGAAGGCAGGTCCATGCCAAATGATTCTTCAGGGGGCAAATATTAAAATCTCACTAGGTCAGAGGTGTGGTAATTCTTTTCTAAGATGTTCAAGCTAAGTCTGAAAGAAGTATACTGAACCTCAGAGGGCTCCTACATAACTAATCCCTCTCAAACTCCAAATCCATTTGGATCTTAATGCCATAAGAAAATGAGTACATTGACCTACATTGTATGAGCTTCTATTTGTGAAACAGTATAAAGAAGCTCATAATTGTATGTTTATTAATGAGATGAAGGGATTAAAATGTTTCTTTTAAGTCATGGGGATTTTTTGTGGTTGTTTGAGGGAAAAAAGGTGCTTTGTAGAAAGCAATTCATGTAGCCTTTTCAGTAATATTGCTACAGAAGGAGCACAAAAATAGCCCTTTTGTACTAAAGGTTATGTAAGAATGACAAATTTTGTCAGTCACTAGAGTAACTAAAACTACAGTCAAGAAAGTAAGTGGCTAAAATTACATGTGGTTAATTAATCATGTATACTTATATATTTTTATTGTGGCATAAACTGTATATGAGAATAATGTTAGAAAGACTGTTGGAAATTTCACTACTAAAAAATAATAGTGATCTATGAGAGGCAGTATGATATAATAGCTAGCCTCAGAGCCAGAAAGACTTGGATTCAAAGTTTATCTTTGACACAAACTGATTAAATGACCCTGAGCACCTGCCATTGATCTAAGAAAATATCTAAGACTATGAGTTGCAAAGTCATTGCTAATGGTGATCTATACTGATGAAGGAAGTTCCTTCTTTTACAAGTTCCAATGAATTTATACTTCAGGATCTATGCCTGCCCTTAGACCCATAGATTTGAATATTCAATGTCTATTAGAAGTTTTCTAGTTTGGCTTCCTCATTTTATGGATGAGGAACTGAGGCACAAAGAGGTTAATTAATTTGCCCGACATCACACAAGTAGTAAATAGATAGCCAGTATTCATATCTGACCCTCTTCCCTTACTGTCTGCAGTCCAGCTTCACTACATTGCACACTTCTTCAGTGCTTTCTGGAAGGGAAGTGGGGTTGGGGTATCTAAGCTCTGGCATTGATTCCAACTCCTTCAAAGGTGTTCCCTTAAGTGTAAGGGGATCTTCCACATCCCAGAACCACTTAAATATGTAATAACTAAGGTTTCACAAAGGAATATATACTTTAACAAATATGCCTCACAGAATTTGGGGCACAATCTCCTACTCTGTATTTGACAAAAGGAGGATTAGATTCATATTTTATTTTATTTTTTAAATTAACTTTTGTGTTTATTTTTAGTTTACATTATTAATTTCCACAAGATTTTTAGTTACAATTTTTCCCGTATTTTCCCTACCCACCACCCCAAAATAGCCATCCTACTGAATGCCTCCTCCCCCAATATGCTATCTCCTATATCCTCATGGATCCCCCTCTGACTTTCAGGTAGGGCAAGATGGATCTCCATACCCCATTGCCTGTATACCTTATTTCCCCGTTGCAGGTAAATAATAATAATGATAATAATAATAATGATAATAATGTTTTTTTAAAACATTTGATTTTAAAACTTTAAACTCCATATTCTTTCCCTTCCTCCCTCATCACCCACAATCAATGGGAAGATAAGCAACTCAATATAGGTTGTGCAAGTGTAGTTATGCAAAAACATTTCCACAGTGCATGTATTATGAAAGACTGATTATATTTCCCTCCATCCTATCCCTCCAATTTGTTCTATTATCTACTTTTTCCCTGTCTCTTTAAAAAATGTGTGCTTCTAATGATCCTTCCCCCCAAACTGCCCACCCTTCCATCATCCTCCCTTTGTAGCCCCTCCCTTCTCTCCTACTCTCCTGTAAGGCAAGATACCCAATTCAGAATATATGTCATTCCCTCCCTAAGCCAAATTCAATGAGAGTAAGGTTGACCCACTCCCTTTTGCCTTCCTGTTCTCCCCCTCCATTGTAACAGTTATCCCTTGCTTCTTCAATATGAGATAATTTACCCCCATTCTGTCTCTCCTCATCTCCTCTCATTATATTCCACTCTCACCTCTCAATTTCACCTTTTAAATATCATCCCTTTTTGATTGATCCTGTGCCCTCTGTCTATGTAGACCTGTACACATATATACACACTTGCATATGTATTAATATGCATGTATACCCTCCTATATATATACATATGTATACATGTACACACATTTATATTTTCTTCAACTATCCTCATACTGAGAAAAGTTTCTTGAGTTACAATTGTTTTTCCATGTAGGGATGCAAATAGTTTGACTTTGATAAGTTCCTTATGATTTCCCTGTTTACCTTCTCATGCTTCTCTTGGTTTTATTTTTTTGTATTTGAATGTCAAATTTTCTATTCAGTTCTGTTTTATTTATCAAGAATGCTTGAAAGTCATCCACCTCATCAAATGACCATATTTTCCCCTGAAACATTATACTCAGTTTTGTTGGGTAAGTGATTCTTGTTTTTAATCCTAGCTCCTTTGATCTCCAGAATATCATATTCCAAGGTCTTCAGTCCCTTAAGGTAGACACTGCTAGATTCTGTGTTATCCTGATTATGTTTCCACAATATTCAAGTTGTTTCTTCTTGGCTGCTTGTAATATTTTCTTCTTGGTCTGGGAATTCTGGCACATGGCTATAATATTCCTAGGAGTTTTCTTTTGGGGATCTTTTTTGAGAAGTTATTGGTGAATTCTTTTAATTTCTATTGTGCCCTCTGGTTCTAAAGTATCAGAGCAATTTTCCTTGAGAATTTTTTAATGATGACTTCTAGATTCTTTTTTTTACCATGGTTTTCAGGTCATCCAATAATTTTTAAATTGTCTCTCCTGGATCAATTTTCCAGCTCAGTGTTTTTACCAGTGAATTATTTCACATTGTCTTCTACTTTTTCATTTGTTTGGATCTGTTTAATTGTAACTTGATTTCTCATAAAGTCATTAGCTTTCATTTGCTCCAAAATAATTCTGAAGGAATTATTCTCTTCAGTGAGCTTTTGAGCTTTTTCTGTCTCGCAAATTTGTCTTTTAAGGCATTCTTCTCCTCATTGGCTTTTTGGGCCTCTTGTGGCATTTGAATTAGTCTATTTTTAAGGTGTTATTGTCTTCAGTTAGGTTGTTGACTATCTTTTTATGATTTTCTTGCATCATTCTCATTTCTCTTCCCAATTTTTCCTCTACTTCCCTTACATGATTTTCAAAATTTTTCTTGAACTGCTCCATGGCTTATAACCAGTTTATTTTTTTCTTGGAACCTTTTGATGCAGGAGTTTTGATTGTGTTGTCTTCCTCCCATTCCATGCTTTGATCTTTTTGTTCCCCCCAAAAAGGCATCTAAAGTTGGATGGCTGTTTGCTTTGCTTCCTTTGCTTGCTCATATTGCCAGTCAATTACTTGACTTTTGAGCTCTTTGCCACAGTAGAACTCTACTTCCCGAGGGGAGAGCTTTGTCCCAAATCTCTGGGGTTTTGCAGCTGACAGAGCTATTAGGAGGGCACCATCTCTACAGCCCCCACCAGCTTTGGCTCACTGGTCACACACCTCAGGACCTCCATCCAAGACCACTATCCTAATCTAGGCAGGTTAAGGCAAGATCTCTTAACCCCTGAATGTTTGCTCAGCCCCTCTATGATCTGCAGGCTGGGAGCTCTGAAGCAGCCACATGGAGGTATCTGAAGACCTGTCATACCTTCTGTGCTTCTCAGTCTAGGCACAGAGTCTAGACTACACTCCTCCCTCCCCAGATTTAGCAGAGTTCCACTGACCTTTTACTTTGTTTTTGGAATTTATGGGTTGATAAATCTGGAAATGGCAACACCTGCTGGTGATCCACTCTCCAGAAGTCTGCTCCAGCTGCTGCTGGTCCTGGCCACCCTGGGGCTAAAAATGCTAAAACATACAGCATACTGGGATAAACCCTTCCTGTCTGCCTGCTGTGCTGCCTTCAGCAGATTTGTTCCTCTCTGTCACTTTGTGTGTTCTGTAGCTCTAAAATTTGTTTAGAGTCATATTTTATGGGTATTTGAGGTGGTTATGGGGGAAGCCACAGAATTTTCCTGCTTTTATCCCACATTATTGACTCTGCCCCCTCAGTTCATATTTTAGTTCAGTTCCCATATAATGCAGTTCCAGTTCCAAGTCCAAAGTCACCCTTGTGCTTGAGTCACAGGTACTTAGGGTTTTCAGAGTGTCCCTGCTGGGCTGGTCAGTCACTACATTCCACATAGAGTCTTGGATCCATGGGTCTGATCAGAATTACTATCTATTCCTAGAAACTGAGAAGGACAAACAAAATAGAAGCAATAAAGGCCCATTTCTCTGAACTACATAGTAAAAAGGAGAGCAAGGAAAGGAACTTCCCATGTTTTCCTTTCACTGGTTCAATTCATATGACCCATGCTGAGAGTTAACCTTTGCCCTCTTGGGATTATGAATAGAAAATAAAGTATGACTGTCCTAGTCTGGTAGTTTTAAAGACGGCCTATTCTGACTACATGGTTAATAAAAGGAAGCTACAGTCACCCAGTTGGTTGGAGAGCACAGGATGTCTCCTCACAGAATCAAAGTACTTCCATGTTAGGTAATTTCAGCATGCTCCCAAATCTCCATTATACCATAATATCATATATCATGTGATATTTTTACCATTTCAGGTTCCAAATTACTTTAAATTGAGTTGTTTTTCTTTCCATTTATGAAACAAATTACAGACATATATTAAATCTATAATGTCCAAGATGTTGTGCTAGACCCAGAGGGAGATACAAAGTTATCTTCTTCCATCAAAGAATTATAATCCAATGATGTTGATAATAAACATATGCAAATAACTGTGATACAAATTGTAAATGCATGAGAGAAATAGAGACACACCAAATACATACTATAAGAGGTCCAAGAAAGGAAAAATTATTTCAGTCTATGTGTAGTTACCTCATGGGGATCTGAGAAGGCTTTATGGATGAGGTAATCTATGAGATTGGCATGGAAGGATGGAAAGGATTTCCAAAGAGGATACTAACTTGATAGTTTGGGCAGATAAAAAGATTGATGAAGTATGGTGTCATTGCTAAAGGAATGTAAAACCTAGTTACAAAGAGAAGGCATGTAGAGTAGGAACCACAATATAAACTAAAACTTGAAAAGGATTTTGAGACTTGGACAATAATAAAATCAAATTCTATAGGGTTTTAGAAGAGGTGATCATTTGCAGATGGGGTGTTCGAGGAAGGAACCACAGAGACACTGCTAAATGACCAAGGATGGACTTTTTGACAGAAATGGAATATTTTCCTCAAGATTCATAAGGTTTCTGTTGTTTGTCGCATTTTTTTTTAACTGAGAAACCACCAGAAACCAGTGATCAATATTGATCTACAAGGAAAACATAAACTATTTGGCCTTTACTTTTCTTAGATTCTCCTAACTTCTGTACCATTCGGATGGGTTTTATTTTTTATATTTCCCCTAACCAAAAGTTCCGATGCTTATTTAATTCCTGGAACAAACACTATCAACATTTTGTCCCCTTTCCTATTAAAATGGAAATAGAAAGACATCACCTTCTATCTTAACTTTTATTTTTCCAACCTCATGCCTTATCATGGAGCATTAGAGAGGAAATGAGAGGAGAAGGGGGTACCAAATTTCCAGTTGAATCTTTCATAAGCTTTACAGGCATCTCAATACAAATGGAAGATGATTGATTTCTGAGAATTCTACATTATTTAGAAAGGATCAACTGGAATTTTTATATTCATAAAGGGAGAAATTATTCCAGCCTAGGAAAGGCAAGAATGATGGCATAGAAACAAAAAGGTATATTGAAAACAGACTGAAGACAAACAACTACATTGGTATGGGACAGAAGAAAATACACTAGCTTGGTGTCAGAGGTCATGGGTTCAAATGATGGTTTGGTTCATTTTCTACCATTGAGAATTTGGTTAGGTCTCTTCACTTTTCTGTTCCTCATTCTCCTTATGTGTAAAATGATGGAATTCAAATAAATGTTTACTTTCAGAGGTTCCTCTCAAGTTTATATCTGTAGGTAGAATTTCAGAAAGACTGGGCAAAGGGAGATCAATTACAAAATATTAGTCAGTGACAAAAGTTATATGAACCTGAATTATTAGTGGTGCCAGGAGAAGAAGAAAGAAATGATGAAGGGAGAACTGAAGGGATCTTATTATGTTGTCTCTATTGTTAGTTGGATATGAAGGACCATGGTGGGGGGAGAAACATTTAAACAAATTTTAGAGAGAGATTTTGTACTGGCATAGGAATCTTAAATAAATGAGACAGTCTAAACTATTAAAAAAAACTATCATCCCTGAAATTTTTATGATCTTGGTTCGTGACCAATAGGTAATTTCTCCCAGACACATAAAATGAAATATGTATTATAATTGATCTTCTGAAATGTATTCTTGGGTGACAAAATAACAATTCCCTTATGTAGATATACTTTTTAAAAATCAAGAAGATAAAAGTTGAGTAATTACAATAAACATTAATTGGATCTCATTTTTTTAACAACAGAGGCCTTTGTGTTAGTTTCCCCCTTTTAGGGTTGTGAACTATAAAAGGAAATTGTTTTTCATCTGTGAGAGAGGAACTGAGAGTGAATTTCAGGCATAGGTTGTTATTCCACACAGATGTTTCCTAGCATCCAAAGAGCACCAGAATGACCTATTAGAGAGAACACAAAGTGAGTTCTCATTCACAGAGTGAGAAAGATGTAGGTTTAAATTCTGCCTCCTCAGATGCTTCCTAGCAATGCAATCCTTAATTTCTTTGCTCAGTTTTTTTATGTGCAAAATGGGAATAATTATAGAGTTAGAGTGAGACTCAAATGGCATAATGTGTGCAAAGATTTTGACAAACCTTTAAAGCAATAAATTAAAATCTCATCTCTATTATTATTATTATTTTATCTTTTACATAAGGTTAAAATTTTTTTAAAAATGTCTTGAGGCATGTTGTTATCCTGCTACTGTACTTTTTTGTTCAATGTTCTACTGACTATTGCAGAGGCAGATAAAAACAAAACAAGCTCCTTTTTATACTTCAAAGTGTTAAAATACAGTACATTCTTTTACAGGATCACTGAAGGCATTTTTTGGTATAATATGGGTAGCAGGCAGGACAACAGGAATGATTTGCATGTGTTGCAATCCCCGTGTGAATTTGGTCTCCTCTACTAAGTCTTTATATATTGAAAAACTTTCATTCCATCTAATTTGGAGATTATTCACTTCTGTACAGCTGTATCCATTAAAGCATTGTTAGTGTTTTGTGGATCAATACTATGTCTGAGGAACTGAGGGCAATGGCTCAGGTTGTGAGAGTTCCAATAGAGTCCAATAGCTGAATTTTATGATATTTTGCAGTCTATAGTTTTAGTATAAGGATTTGTCATCTTTTAGTTTCTAAAAGATAGCAATCTTTTTTTGTAGAATTTTAGTCACTAGGTTATATGTTGCTACAGATTTTTATGTACTTTATCTTTGAAGCCTTCTGCGATTTGTTGCCATTCTAGGGTTTCCTTACTTAGTTTTCAATGATCACTACATCCTGGTTCCTTAAGGAAAATTCTTGTTCCTCATGGATAACCACCATCATCATCTTCATTCTTGTCTTTGCCATCAGTTTCTTCTGGTGTTGAGAAAATTCAATATTTTCTTTCTATTCTTTTATATTTAATGTTTGATGAGCTATTAAGGTAGATAAAATAAAAAATATTTGGATATAAGTTCAACTTCTGCAGGTTCACTGAAAGCAACTTTGGCACAACATATATGCATGCATTTATATATGTGTGTATGTATGCATGCATGTATGCATTTCCTCTTTTCTACTTGTAATTTTTATCTTTTTTTCTGTTTTCTACAAGTTGAAAATATTTCACTCTTAGAGATTATGAGTTTGGATATAAGAATATCTATTAAGAATATCTTTAAGGTTGTCATGGATCAAAGATTGCAGGCAACAATTTGGCCTAAGATAATGCTATGATTCCCATACAGTATTTTGAAAGAATTCTCTGTGGTAAAGGCCTCATGCAGAACCCTCTGTTTTTTTTCATCTTTTGTCCTAGAAGAGGAGCAATAACATCACAAAGGTAATGTATTGACTTGCATGTCAATTGGATCTAAGTGAGGCAGAGCTGTTAAAAATTATCAGCCTCACTTTCTCCTCCAAAGTCGTCAAAGTCCAGTGGCAAGACAAAAGTCAAGATGACTAGTGATGGCCCAGTATGCAGTGGGTAACTTTGGCTTTTCTAAATTAAGGGCTTTCTCAGGTCCCAATTTTCCTGAGGCAATGGTGATTCAGTGACTAAGGGCTAGAAAACAAATGAGCCAAAACATGACCCAATTTATCATCACAAAGCTATTAATCTGGGAGAGGAAGACTCAGGCCAGAACAGAAAATAATTGTTAATTACATTCATTCTAAGCCACTAAGAGCTAAAAAATGAGCCACAAAACCTTGAGTTGGGGGCTATTATTGGTCATTCAATGAGAGCCAGGGTGATTTATGTTTAGAGGCTTACTCAAGTAGCTCCATTGAAAACACATTGGTGTTTTTGTTAAGCCTGTTTTTTTCAGTTATATTTCAATATATCTAACAAAATATAAGCTCTATATCTTGACTTCATGCATTTTCATTGACTGACCCTGATACATGGAATATTCTCCCTTCCCATTTCTACTTCCTGGTTTCTTTCAAAATAATTTATTTTGTTTTTGTTGTTATTCTTTTTAAAATATTATTTATTCATTTATTTTGATTTTTCACCATTCATTTCCACAAGACTTGGAGATAAAATTTTTTCTCCTCATATTTCCCCTTTCCCCACCCCAAAATAGAAAGCCTAGTGAATACCCCTACACCCAATCTGTTCTCTCTTATATTTCCCCCATAAACCCCCTAACTTTTTAGTAGGGCAAGGTGGTTTTCTATACCCCAGTACCTGTATATCTTCTTTCCCAGTTGCATGTAAAAACAAAATTTAAACATTTGTTTTTAAAATTTGAGTTTCAGATTTTTTTCCTTCTTTCCTCCTCACACACCCCCACTGGAAGATAAGTAATTCAATACAGGTAGTACATGTGTAGTTACCCAAGTCATTTCCATAGTGGTTATATTGTGAAAGACTAACTATATTTCCCTCCATCCTATCCCTCCCCAATATATCCTATGTTCTCCTTTAACCTATCCCTTTTCAAAAATGTTTGCTTCTAACTACCTTCTCCCCAAATTTCCCTTCCTTCTATCCTCCCCCCCTCTTATACCCTACTCTACCCTCCATTTTCATGTAGGGTAAGATATTCAACTGAGTGTGTATGTTATTCCATCCTTAGGCCAAATTCAATGAGAATCAGGTTTTCCCATTCCCCCTTCCTGCTCTTTCCCTCCATTGTAACAGTTTTCTCTCACCTCTTTTATATGAGATAATTTACCCTAACCTATTACTCCCTGTCTTCTTTTCTCACCCTTGATTTTATTTTTTAGATATCATCCCTTCATATTCAACTCATCCTATGCCTTTTGTCTATGTATACATGAACATACAAATGCCCACACTCACATATACATTTGTATATAATAAATCCTCATATACATACATATATGTTTGTATACATGTGTGCATATATATGTATACACAAACATATATACATATATTCCCTTTAATTTTCCTCATACTGAGTAGTTTTATGAGTTACAATTATCATTTCCATGTAGGAGTATCATATTGCAAAGCCCTTCAACACCTTAATGTAGAAGCTGCCAGGTCTTGTGTTATCCTGATTATGTTTCTACAGTACTCAAATTGTTTCTTCTTGACTACTTGTAGTATTTTCTTCTTGACCTGGGAACTCTGGAATTTGGTTATAATATTACTAAGAGTTTTCTTTTGGGGATCATTTTCAAGAGGATATTAGTGAATCCTTTCAATTTTTATCTTGCCCTCTAGTTCTAGAATATCAGGACGATTTTGCTTGATAATTTCTTGAAAGATGGTGTCTAGGTTCTTTTTTTGATCATAGCTTTCAGGTACTCCAAAATTTTTTCAGTTATCTCTCCTGGATTTATTTTCCAGGTCAGTGGTTTTTCCAAAGGGATGTTGCACAGTGCCTTCTATTTTTTATTTGTTTGTATCTGTTTTATAGTATCTTGGTTTTTCATAAAGTTGTTAGCTTCTAGTTGCTCCAATCTAATTTTGAAGGAGTTATTCTCTTCAGTGAGTTTTTGACATTCCTTTTCTGTCTGGAAAATTCAGCTTTTTAAGGCATTCTTTTCCTCATTGGCTTTTTGGGCCTCTTTTGCCATTTGAGTTAGTCTATATTTTAAGGTGTTTTTTTCTTCTGTGTATTTTTTGGTCTCCTTTATCTGGCTACTGACTCACTTTTCATTATTTTCTTGCATTATTCTCATTTCTCTTTGCATTTTTTCCTCCACTTCTTCTATTTGATTTTCAAAATCTTTCTTGAGATCCTCCACCTGTTGGGCTTCCTTCAGTGGGAGATTTGTTACCCTTTGTAGATTTGTCACTTTGTGGGTTCTGTGGCTCTAATGTTTGTTTAGAAATATTTTACATGTATTGGAAGTGATTGGATCAGGAGTCCACTCCACGTTTGTGCTTCTATTCCACCATCTTGGCTCAGCCCCTTTCAAAATAATTTCAAATATGATGTTCTGCAAGAAGCAGGTCTTTCCCTACTCCCCACACCCCAGTGCCTTCTCTCTTAGATTACTTACAATTTACATTGTACACATGCCATTTGTACATCCATATACTATATATTTGAATTTTATCTCCTTCATTGGCATATGCCTTCTTTAAAGGCAGGGACCTGTTTTTAGTTGTTGTTATTGTTTGTTTTTTGTTTCCTTTGTTTCTTAGTACTTAGCACAGTGCCTAGTACAAAGTAAATACTGAATAAATTATTGCTGACTGGCTAGAAATGTCTTCCTAGACATGTGTCAGAGGCTATTTTTAAAAGTATATTTTATATCTTCTCCAATTTGATGCAGAAACAATTTCTAATATTTGTCTCTTTTTTAGTTTTTAATTCCAAATTCTGATTTTCCCTCCCTCCCCTACCACTTTCTTGAAACAGTATGCAATCTAATATAAGTTATACATAAGCAACCATGCAAAACATTTCCATATTAGTCATTTTATTCAAGAAAACAGACAAAAAAGTAAAGAGAAATAGAAAAAAAGAAGGAAGGAGAGAAAAAGAAAGAAAAGAGAAAGAATGAAAGAAAGTAAAAATAACATTCTTCAGTCTATATTCAGAGACATCAATTCTTTCTCTGGAAATGGGTAACACTTTTCATCAGAAGTCTTTTGGGTGTGCCTTGAATCATTGTATTGCTGAGAATAGATTAGTCATTCACAATTGTTCATCATACAATATTGCTATTACTGTGTACAATGTTCTCCTGGTTCTGCTTACTTCACTTTGTATCAGTTCATGTAAGGCTTTCCAGTTTTTCTGAAATCATCCTGTTTAGCATTTCTTATAGCATAATAATATCCCATTAAAATTATATACCACAATTTATTCAGTCATTCCCCAAATGATAGGTATCCCCATAATTAACAATTCTTAGCCACCACAAAAAGAGCTGATATACATATATATGTTTGGTTGGTTTTTTTTTGGGGGGGGTAGAGTGTCTGAGGCCGGATTTGAACTCAGGTCCTTCTGACTCCAAGGCCGGGGTTCTATTGACTATGCCATCTAGCCGCCCTTATAAATATATTTTTTACAAATAGGTTGTTTTCTCTTTTTCTTTCAGATACAGACCTAGAAGTGATATTGCTGGATCCAAGGCTGAGCATAGTTTTACAGTCTTTTGAGCATAGTTCCAAATTACTCTCCAGAATGGTTGGATCAGTTTACTATTCCACCAACAGTTCATTGGTGTCCCATTTTTCCCACATTCCTTCTAAAATTTATCATTTTCCCTTTTTGTCATATTATAAGCTATTTTTAACAGCATCCAGTGATGTTTTGCGTAATTTACAATTTTCTTTAAACTGTCATGTAATCAGAGATAGATCAATGAGTTCATTTCCTACAAGTATGCAGAGCACTGTTGATGCAGCTCCTTATGAAGAAGGGTCTGAAAAGTCAACTTGTGGAAACACAGTGATGCTATGTAATAATAATTCCTTGATGAGCTTTTGTAGCATCTGTAGATATTCTACAACTGGTTCTAGTTCACTAAGTATGTGGTAGAAGAGAACCTGTTTAATGGACTTGGGGAGCGGGGATTTCAGCTTGGTTATGTTCAATAGGCTTTAGGACACTTTTTCCTTAGGCTCTTGGTTTGACTTTTCTTTGCCTAACTTTTTCCTGCTAGATGACAACCAATGTTGTAAGAAGATAGCTGTTGTTCCTTTTCCCCATCTAAGGTCAACATGTAGCCCCATGCAAAGAAGCCTTGGTCCTTTGTCTTACTGTTATATTTTTATCTTTCTTTAGATGTTCTGGAGATTGTGATCATGTAACTTTTGAAAAGTAAGTCATCTGGGAGACTAGGACTTCAGTCCAGATCATGTTTTTCAGCTAGACTAGTATTAATGTCTTAAGGAGTAAGAAGCCACCTTCAGAATCTAGCCTACCAGTACTTCAGCAAGACTTTATTCATCAATAATGTCACATTTGCAAATGAATTTGGTGGAACCAATTCTGTGTAGAAACTGAGTCTTAGTCCACCCTCCCCAGAAACTAAGATGACATTGGGGAGTGCATTCTTCTGAGGTGTAGAGAGAGAAATATTTGTACTTATTTTCTTACTATTTCTTCTACATAGCCCTTTGTAAAAGCTAATTGATGTGAATAAGTTACAGTGGGGTGGAACACATGAGAAATAGGCTCTTCAGTCAATGGTATAAGAAGAGATTTCCCCTAAACCTGGAAGAAGGGAAATGTACCCAACCTTGTTCTGGAAGACAGCTTGCTTAATTATTTTATGAACATGATTATTATTTGGAGCAAAAATTGAGAAAAAAATGTTTGCACACTATTGCTGTATGGCATTTCTTGCCTAGTCTAAGAGAAATCTATTGCCAAGACACTTTTAAGCAATCCAAGAACAAATACTGCTGCTTTCTATTGTTGAGAGTTTGGGGGTTTGTATCCGTCTTTCCAAATTGACAACTAGCTATATAATTAGCTTTCATACCACTTCCCCATAACCCAAAAAAGCTGAATCTCAATAAAGGGTTAGTAATCCCAGATCTCATTTAAAGTTCTTGGATTTATATCTATTTAATTTCCTGGGTGCTGAAAAACAAACAATTTTCATTCCCTTCCCCTCTCTCCATGTTTCCTCCATCTTTTCCCCTTCCCTAGGACTCACATTACCGCATAACTCAGCAGATAGAAAGCATAAGAGATAAGACAGTCAGAGTGCATTTTTTATATATCTTTCAATCACTGAATTGAGTAAAGGCAGATGGACACGAATAGCCTGTGTAAGTCATGCTACAAATGACCTAGCAAAGAAAGAGAGATTGAGGAAATAAAAGTTGAAGGAAGAGAGTGAAAAAGGAGAAAGTGATATAGGCTTTAAGGATTTGGTGAGGGAGAGAGAACACATTAAAGTAGAATAAATACAGTTAAACTGAATGCTTTTGATTAGTACTGTATAATAGAAATTTCTAACATAATTGAAATAAAATAAACACATAAAGATATTTGAGCTTATTTTTTCTTTTAAAGAATTGAGACAGGACATAAATGTCCAGGTGGTAATAAATTATGAAATAATCATAAATATTTTATAGGGGAAAACATCAATTGGAAATGAAATACAATCTTTATGGGGGAAAGTGTCATATTGCATACTTTAGGGCTACAACTCATCAAGAAACAACATTATTCTAGCATCTAAAAAGGGGAATTGTGTTTTAAAGGATGCATCAGGAATAGTAGAAAGAATTTAAACTGTAAATGTGGTGTCTAGTCCTCACTTGTAAAGTAATCATAACTTAGTAGTAACAGATCAGCATTAGTTTCTTCGTTTGCTAAATAATAGTATCAGATTTAGATATTGTGAGGAAAATAATGAACAGTTACATAAGAATTTCTGCTCTTTTAGTCATTTTTGTCCTTGTATCCTTTGTACCTAGCAACATGCCTGGCAATTAGAAGACAATTTATGGTTAGCGATCTATGTATTTGTCACTTTCAGTTTCCCAAAGTGCTTTCCTTATAAAAATTCTGTGAGACAGGTAATATATTATCATGCCCAGTTAACAAATGAGTATTATACCAATTGTTCTGAGACACTATATGGTTCTCTCATGATTACAGAATTCCTAATTACCTGGAGAAGGCTTTGAAACCAGGTCTCCTGAATCCAGGTTCAGTAACTTCTACATTATAATCTGCTACTTCTTCAAGACAGATTTTAAAATTCCTTAATAATAAAAAGCTAGGAGATATGACTAACATAGTCGATGGTAAAGTGCTCAAAATATCTTGAAAAATTAGAACTTTGGGCAAATCCAAATAAGATGGTATTTAATAAAGATAAATGCAAATTTGTCTGTTTTCAAAAATCAACACCACACTTCAAAAGTGAGAATTTGTCTAAGAAACAAACACTTCGGGGTGTTAGTGCCTTGAAAACTCAATAACTGAGTTAATAGTGTAAAGAGGAAACCCAACAAGCTAACATGATCTTGATCCACATTAAGAGAGGAATAAATTTCAGGAATAAGGAGATGATGGACCCCAGACAAGTTACTTAATTGTGTTTGCCTCAGTTTTTTCATCTGTAAAATCATCTGGAGAGTGAAATGACAAGATATTCAAGTATCTTTGGCAAGAAGACCCCAAAATGGGGTCACAAAGAGTCAGACATGACTGTACAACCCAACAACAATGAAAAGTCCCTTTGTACTTTGACTTAGACAACATCTAAAATATTATTATTATCTGCATTTTAGGAACAACATTAATAATATGAAGAACATTGAGATAAGGGCAAGCAAGATTGTGAAGATCTCAAGTTATTGCTGTATGGTGATCAATCAACAAATGAATAATTATGAGTAAGTTCAGACTTGGTAACTACATTCATGGGTATCATCAAGTATTTGAAGGGTTGTCCCATTGAAGAGGGAAGAAGAGGTCTAAATTTGTGCCTTTGTAGATAAATTAGTCCACTGCTAAGGAGGGGCATAGTTCCTAACATAAACCAGGTTTACAAAAATAGATCTTTGAAATCTATTCACACTCTTGAGTCTCCACAGCATTTTGTCTATCATTCAGAAGAAACCTCTTCACTCTAGAAGCCAATTCACCCATGGATTACTTCTCTCATTTTCTCCCACTGGAAATATTCACTACCCAGTGACCTTTTGCTCTGATTTGCTGGTTCCTCCCATAACTTCCATTTTAAGGAGGGTTTTTATTGATAGATGAAATGAAATTAGTCCTATATTAACATTATATTGCATACTCAAAATCTCTTACCTAATATGTAAAATTAGATGTTGAGACTAAATAATCTCTAAGATCTCTTCCATCCTTAACTTACAACAAAGTTAGAATTTTAAATCAGAATTCTACTAGAACTCCAGAAGTATGGGACTATATCTTTCAAAGAAATCTCTGGGATCATATAGTCTAATTCTTTAACTTTTTAGATAAGGAAAGTGAGACTAAATGAGGATACAGGGCTAAGACCCATCAAATGGTGATCATGTAATGGTCATTCATTATAGATATGAGTATACCTATAGGTAACCCCTTTCCCTAAGGCACTCATTTCATCAAATAGAAAAATTAATAAAATTATTCATTAAAAGAAGTAATAGGAAATCAAATTTGATTAACAGACTCTTATGGCTGCTGTGTGTCTGTATTTCATAGAGGGGTAATACTAAAACTGAGATCACCACCTTCCCCTACAGTTTCTTTAGAGTTTAGGTCTCAATACAAACCAAAGGTTTACCATTTCACACTTGTCTCAATACTAGTCAATCCACTTTTATACATAGTCACTAAAATATTTTGTAACATAGATACTCTGATCTTAATCTGTCATGGCCAGGTCAGTTCTCTAGTATTCTGAAGCAGTTGGAGAGTCTCTGTCCTAGATCATTTGTTTAAGTCCTACCTGACTGTGTTTTGGGCATTGTAAGAGCTGAGTAACTGGCATCACAGTCCTATTGGCTAGATGGGGGAAAGTAGCCAGCTCCTCTTCTTCCATCCCCATTTATTAGTCTAAAGCAATGATCCTCCTTGAAAAGCAGCTGGGGAAGAAGTTTAAAGATCATCTTCTTGAAACTTTTGTATACACATTCACTTCCAGCTATATAATCAGCAAACCTTTTGGTTCAAAAACCTTCTAATGAAGGTTTTTCATCACAGCATAGTACTAGTTCCTTAGTAACTCATGTATGGAAATTGAATCCTCAACATTCCATGTGTTGGTCTGGAAAAAAGGAAAGGAATAAAATATTGGTGCAGTCTCTAATGCATTCTCTGACTTGATCTTCCCAAAAGGAAAGTCAAATCTAAACCTACTTAGATTAGACTCATTAGCCAGTCACACAATTACAATTGAACAAATAAAACAAAAATAATGTATTAAGAACTCACTTAAGAATTTATTTAAAATATTAAGATATTAAGTGTATCCCTGCTGTCATAAACTGGACCTAACTCAGGTAAGTCCCTGGTCCTTGATGTCTGAGACTAAAAAACAAAACATGAAGTACTTTTATGTCTTCTAGAAGGAGATTTACTTCACTATAGCATAGAAAATATGCCCAACAAGGTTGAAGGCCTTATTTTGGGTAGATATGACCCTTCCATCTCATACAGGAAAGCATCTTGTCATCTGGGAAGAGTGCAGTGATTCATGGAGGCCTTGGGATATCTACCAAGTCTAAAAGGCCAATTTTATATGGATGGACCTTTGCTGCCCTTACCTGATGAAGATATCACATCACTAGGGTTTGAGGACAGTAAAAATCAGTATCAAAAGGTCAATTACATCTTAGGAACAGCTCCCTTGTATATTATGGAAATAAACATCCTACCCTAGATGAAACCAAAATGGTGGATAGAGGAATGAACTACCCAAACTCTCCCAATATTTCCCTACAAATAACTTTAAAATAAGAGAGAAAATCCAATTCTGGAGCAGAAGAGACAATGAAAGATTGGGGTGAAATAATTCCCTACCCCAAGGTAACAGGAGGCCAGCAGGAAAGGTCTGCCACACTGTTGTGATGCAAAGCCATTAGCAGATCTTTGAGGCAGCTGTAAGAGCAGCAAAAGAAATTTTAGGAGTTCTCAATCCACAGAACACGAGGAGGGTAGACAATTGGTCAGAAAGTGATTACAGGGGATCTTTTATTCATACTGTGTCGAAGATACTACTGTATTAGATATATGTAGTTCAAGATCACAGTTCCAGAGCATAGAGGAGTATTAGTTCTTGCTTCTGTAGGATAACAGGGTCCTTGGTCACAGTTGTAGGGCAAAGAAGAATGTTTGTGGTGGCTCACAAGGGATTAGGGGCTTGGGTCTCATTTCCAAGGCAGAAAGAAACAAGAGTACTTGCTGCTACCAGAGAATAGAGGACCTGTTCACATTTTAAATGTGGAAAACACTGTTTGTGCTTATTCACAAAGGAATAGGAGCCCTGGTCTCATTTCCAAAGCAGAAAGGAACATTAGTTCATGAGACTGCAGGAGAGCAGAGGACTTGGTAACTGTTCCAGGGCCAAGAGGAGTACAAGAACTTATGACTACATGGAAATAAGGTCACTTCCGAAGCACAGACCAGGAGAGCAGTGCCCATATCTCTCCTTAGATCATACCAACTTGGAAGCACCAAAAACCTGCAGGTCCCCAGAACTAGCTCAAAAAACAGCAGTAAAAAACAATTGTGAAGCTTACAATACCCCCCTCCACCTCAGAAGGAGAGACTAGCTTTAACATCAAGTGAAAGAAAAGCCAAGAAAAAGGTTGGAAAATGAGTAAATAATAAAAATCAAAAACCTGACCAGAACAAGTTACTATGGTGACAGGAAAGATCAAGGCAAAAACTATGAAGATAACAATGTTAAAATAGCTACTAGTAAAATATTAAAGTAAAATGTGAATTGGACACAAATCCAACAAACATTCCTGAAAAGATTCAAAAAGTATTTTGAAAATCAAATAAGAGAAGCAAAGAAAACTTGGGAAAGAAATGAGACTTATATAAGAAAATTATGAAAAGAGAGTCAAAAGTTTGGTAAAAGAGGCTCTCAAAACTAAAGAAAACACACCTTAAAATAGAATTGACCAAGCAGTAAAATATGTGCAAAGATCCACTGAAGAGTAGAACTTATAAAAAAGGAGAACTGGACAAATGAGGAGGGGGGAGTACAGAAGCTCACTGAAAAAAAGCAATTTTTAAAAATTAGAATTGGGCACCTAGAAACTAATGACTCAATGAGACACAAATAGACAGCAATACAATTTTTTTAAATAGAAGAAAATATAAAATTATGAAAAAACCCATGACCTAGAAAATAGATCCAAGAGAGATAATTTAATAATTATTAGTCTACCTGAAAGCCATTATAAAAAAACATTCCAGACAGTATCTTTCAAGAAAGATCAAAGAAAACTTTTCTGATATCCTAGAACCAGAGGTTAAAAGTGAAATAGAAAAAAAACATTTATCACCTCTTCAAAGCAAGCCCAAAATGAAAACTCTAGGAATTTTATATCTAAATTTCAGAGTTCCCAGATCAAGGAGAAAATACTGCACACAGCCAGAAGGGAAAAAAATTACAAATATCATGGGGCCACAGTTAGGAACAAACAAGATTTAGCAACTTCCACTATAAAGGATAGGAGGGATGGAATATGATATTCCTGAAAGAAAATGAGCTAGGATTCCAATGAAGAATAATCTATCCACAAAACTGAGTATTATTCTATAAGGGAAAAAATGGATATTTAATGAAAGGGAGGACTTTTAAGCATTTCTGATGAAAACACCAGAGATGAAATAGAAAATTTGACTGTCAAATACAAGACAAGAGAAACATAAAAAAGTGAACATGAAAGAGAAACCATAAGGCCTTCAGTAAGTTTAAAGTATTAAAATTTCTCTGTGGCAAGATGATATGTATAACTTCTAAGATCTTTAACATTAGGAAAATTAGATGTAGTAAGCATAGACAGAGGGAAATGGTATAAACTGATTATGAAGGGATGATTTAAAAAAAATAAAACTAAGAAGTGAGAAAGAGGGATGCGGGAAAGGGAACAGAAGAATGAAGAAAACTACCTCATAAAAGAGACACAAAAAAGAGTTTTTACAATTCAAGGGAAAAGGGAGGGGGGGGAGCTGTGCTTGAACCTTACTTTCTTCATAATTGGCTCAAAGAGGGAAAAATATATACACTTAGCTAGGCATATTACAGGGAGGTGGGGGGGGTAAGAGTAAAGGGCAGGACTAATAGGAGGAGAACACATTGAGGGAGGCAGAGGTCAGAAGCAAAACAGACATTTGGAAGGGGCAAGTTTAAAAAAAAAGATAAGTGAAGGATGAACAGGGAAAATAGGATGGAGGGAAATACCCAGAAATTATAACTGTGAAAATGAATAAAATGAACTCACTCATTCCATAAAATGGAAGTGGATAGCTAAATGGATTAAAAAACAGAATCCAAAGGTATGATATTTAAAAGAAATTCACTTGAACCATAAAGACATGCTAAGAGTAAAAAAAAAATGACTGGAGCAGAACCTATTATGTTTGAGCTGAAATTAAAGAAAAAATAGCAAGTGTAGCAATCATGATCTCAGACAAAGCAAAAACAAAAATAGATCTAATTAGATGGTGCACTGCATAGAGCGCCGGCCCTGGAGTCAGGAGTACCTGAGTTCAAATCCGGCCTCAGACACTTAACACAAAAAACTGGCTGTGTGACCTTGGGCAAGTCACTTAACCTCAACTGCCCTCCAAAAACAAAAAAAAAATAAAAAGAAAGAAAATAAGCAGGAAGACTACATTATGCTAAAAGGCACAATAAAAATGAAATAATACCAATAGTAAATATATATGCACCTAATGGTATAGCATCTAAATTCTTAAATGAAATGTTAAATGAATTATAGGAGAAAATAGACAGCAAAACTATACTAGTGAGGGAACTCAAACTTTGGCTCTCAAAACAAGATAAATTTAACCATAAAATAAACAAGGAGATGAATAGAATTTTAGGAAAAGTTGCACATGACAAATGTTTGGAGAAAATTTAGTGAGAATATAATATATTTTTTTCTCAACAGTATATGGTACCTTTGAAAAACTTGACCATGTTTTAGGACATAAAAACTTGCAATCAAATGCAGGAAAACAGAAATATTAAATCTACCCTTTTTAGATCATCATAAAATAAAAACTATATTCAATAAAGTGTGGAGAAATTAACAGATAAAAAATTAATTGGAAACTAAATAATATAAACCAAAATAAGGAGTAAGCCAAATACAAAATCATAGAAATAATCCATAATTTCACTAGAATGAATGACAACAATGGAACAACATATTAAAATTTAGGAGATATGGTCAAAGCATTCTTGAAGGGAATTTATCTCTCTCTATATATATATATAATATATATGTATATATATTATATATGTGTGTGTGTATGAATAAAAGAGAGAAAGAGCATGTAAATTAATTGTACATGTGACTAAAAAATATAAACCAAGAAAAAGAGCAAATTTTTTAAAATGAGACTAGGATACATAACTAAGTCAAATTTACACAAATATAAGTCATCTCAAATTGATAAATGGTGAAAGGCTATGAACAAACAGTAAAGCTACTTATAGTCATATTTTTTAAAATGCTCCTCTGAGTTACCACCTCATGCCTATCAGATTGTCTAATATCACAGAAAAGGACAAACATTGAAAGTGACATGAAAAAATTGTGACATTAATGCTCTGTCGGTAGGGTACTGAAGGAGCCAATCATTTTGGAGAGTTTAGAACTAAGTCAAAAGAGTCATAAAATTGTGCATACCCTTTGAGTCAGCAATTCCACTATGAGGTCTATATGTAAAAGAAATCAAAGAAAAAGAGGCTGATAATCAGTTAAGGAATGGCTGAAGAAGATGTGGTATATGATAAACATGAAATACATTTGTGTTATAATAAACAATAAGCAGGATCATTAAGAAAAAGCTAGAAAGACTTACATGAATTGATGTAAGGTAAAGTAAGCAGAAACAGGAGAACTTTGTTCACAGTAACAGCCATATTATAAAGATGAACAGCTATGAGACTTAAGTATTCTGATCAACAGAATGACCTAAGAAAATTCCAAAAGCATCATGATTAAAAATGCCATCCACT
The DNA here is from genome assembly GCA_028646575.1 of Pseudocheirus occidentalis. Classification (NCBI taxonomy): domain Eukaryota; kingdom Metazoa; phylum Chordata; class Mammalia; order Diprotodontia; family Pseudocheiridae; genus Pseudocheirus; species Pseudocheirus occidentalis. The sequence continues at coordinate 280,517,797 of CM053593.1, read as the reverse complement.
TACAGATAAAGAAGTGATTGAGTGTGATTGAAGATCAAAGTATACTTTTTAAAACTGTGTTTTTCATTTTTTGTTGGTCTTTATTTTCTTCTGCAACACGGATAATACTGAAATGTGTTTTGCACAACCTCATATGTATAATCATACCAAAGTGCTTACCTTCTTAAGGAGAGATGTGGGGAAAAGAAATAAAGAGAGAATTTTGAACTCAATTTGTTTAAAAGAATGTAACTTTTAACATGTAATTGAGAAATATTTAATGAAATACATAAAAATACATAAAGAAAAAAGAACTACAAAAATTTAAATACTGAACTTTTTATTTAAGAAAAGGTTTTTTACTATTTAATTTAACACAATCTTAAATATGATTCTTCATTGATTTTATTTCTGTATTTTTACTTAAACCAAGAATACAGTGAGTATGTTTATTCACCAAACATAATGGAAAATGGGAGAATTTTACAATCTTTCTTGCTGAGAGATGGAAACTTTTTTTACTTTTAGGAAATTAATTGAGGAAAATGAAGTGGTAGGTATGATATAAAGTATTTACTTTTCTGCTGGCTAATGAAAAGTGCTATATTAAATGATGACTGTATTTAAAACTCAATTGCATATATTTATTTGTTTTCTTTTAACAATATTTATATATAAACTAACCATGGTAAGATTTTAAAAGCCCAATCTACATGTCAAGGGAAGAGTAAAGAAGATTCTGATCTTATCAAAGCTGTCCACAAAGAGCTTACATTCCTATATATGTAAAGCACATATTGGAGGGAAAACTACAAGATGAATGGCAAGGCCCAGAAGTATTTAGGGTTCAGTGTTGGAAACTTGAAGGTAAAGCCTGATGCTCTGGAGATCACAGTATTCTGGAATAATCAATGACAGTGTAAATGGTAAAACAGGGGTTATAAAAGAAACACAATGGTATAGTGGATATCAAGACCTGGAGGTCTTTCTGGGGGGCACAGTAGAAAGAAAGTAGCAAAAGCGAGTGGTCTAGAAGGATCCATGACAGTATGAATGGTAAGGCTCACCGTTCACAAAGTGAACCACTCATTGTACTTGGTGACTCTTCTCAATAAAGAAATTCACCACAAGTCTTACACCAAAGGGTTTCTGAACTAGTTATACATATGTGCATGCATACATACATACATACATACATATATACATACTCTATAGCTAGCTACCTATGTCCTTTTCAATCCTATATATATATATATAGTGTATTTAAAATTATTATTCTGAAAAGGAGCTAATAAGTTTCACCAGTCTGCCAAAGGAATTCATAACTCCAAAAAGTTTAAGGATTCAGGAACTTACTCCATTGGTCTTTAAGTTGCCATGACCATATAGCCCCTAAGTCCACGTTCTTGCTCAAAGAAGTGCAAGCATGATTCTATCCCACGTAAATCTATTTAAGGAGTGAAAAGTGTAATACATGTGTACTTTTTCTGTTAAATGTTTTTATTGAGGTATTTTTAATATAATTCACTTATTTCCCCCAAAAAATAATGCCCAAGTACTATTACTTATAAAGACAAAAAAACAATATAAGCAAAGCAGCTATTATTGTTACCTCATCTGTAAAGTAATAATAATAATAATATTTATTCCCCAAGAGTATTTGTCAGGAAGATATTTTGCAAATGGGAGTACTACAACTTAAAGTACTTTATAAACATAATTAAATATTGTTAAGGTTCAGACAAAGAGGTAATAATTTTCAACATATAAGGTAATGTGCTATTATAACATAGAAGCTATTTCAGCAATTAAAAACAACTGAATTTAACATTTAATAAGAATAATTAGTTAAGCTGCTTATTTGCCCTTAGGTGATAGGATGCTTTCTTTCTTTCTTTCTTTCTTTTTTGGAGGGGTGTAGGCAAGGCAATTAGGGTAAGTGACTTGCCCAAGGTCACATAACTAGTTGAGTGTCAAGGGTCTGAGGTTGCATTTTAACTCAGGTCCCCCTGTCTCCAGGACCTGTGCTCTATTCACTGTGCCACCTAGCTGCCCCAAGGCTCTTGAACCACTAAAATCACTATTTCCCCTTCCTAGTGAGTTGATTAAAAACAACAGGTGAAAACTTCAGAAAAAACTAATTTTGAGTATATGGAAGCTTGTTTTGTGATCTTATGTTTTGTATGTGTTAGAGATAGTGAAAATTCAGTGCTATAATAGGACTTTCAAGAAGACACCTTTCCCATTCATCCACCCTGACAACTTGACATTATCCTTTTAGATGCCTATTTTCTTCTCATCAGGAATAGCAGCATCCAAAGACTATGACCCACCTTTTTCTGAGAGTTGATACACTCTAATTTGGAACTCCATCTTGTGAACTGAATTGTCCTGATTGGTGATTCAATACAAAATCACCTACCCCACTATACTGGTTGCCTGCCATGTCATACTTCTTACTACACCCAACATATATCTTATCAACAGAATCAATATGATCACACTATAACTGCCATTACAAAACTTTTCTTTGGTCACCACTCCCCTTTATTCCAACACTTTAGAAGGTAAGCTCCTTAAGGCCAAAATACTGTCTCACTACTATATTTTCATACTCAACACTGATTGTAGTGTTTGGTGCTTAATAAATGCCTTTTCATTCATTCAAAAAAAACTAAGCTGAATAGAAAAAATGATGGAAAATTGAAGGTCAAAAATTTTGACAGCATAAAAGACCTGAATAATTTCCTATGGAAAACAAAACTTAAAACAATCTTCAATTATGACTCCAATATTCCAAATGAGATCAAATCAGAAAATTTTTAAATCTCAGTATTTCTGAGATCCAGCAATCAAAGCATTCTGGTTAGTTAGTGAAAAACAAAAAAATTAATCTTTGATGTTAACAGAATTTTTAACAGTCATATATGCAGAGCTCAAAAAATAAGAATCTCAAATACAGTAACACATGGACAATCAGTTTATTTTTTTATTATTTTAATAGTCATCCCTCTTAACTTGAAGTGACGTAAGAATAAGAATTATACCTATCATTCACAAACCTAACTGAACAAGGCAAAGATTTAAAATTTATGGAATCCACATAGCAAGATGGAGACTGATTTTTTCTAGTTTACGTTGTTGGTTTGCTTGTTTTTATTTGTTTGTTTTGAAAAACTGGGTCTCCTTATTTCACATACGTTAGAAGTTAGAATAACTACTCATAAGACCAAATATGACTGCTGATTATCAAGGGAGCTTTGAACTGCTATGTTTCCATCTTGAGTTGATTTACCCCTACTTAGACAACCTGATGGCCCTTTTGCTTTCAAAGGTTCATCGTATTTATAATGCTTGATAGGGCAAACAACTATTTGACTGAGTCTGTCACCTCTGAGAATTCCTAATCTTGAGAGATCCACCAGCCTCAACTTTCCCAATAGCCGGGATTGTAGGTTTGTACCACCATACCTGGTTTCCTTCTTTAAAAAGAACTAATTGTGCAGTCAAAATGGTGGCATAAAAGCAGCCAGGTCCCACAGGTCCCACACCTCCACCCTAAACACCCATAAAATTATGAGCCCAGACAAAGGCTAGGACTCTCAGATTCACAAAAATACAGAAAACACCTCTTGCTGAAGGCAGCTTAGCAGCAGGGGATCAGTGCAGTGGCCAGGAGCCGAGGCCCACCAGGCCTGAAGCCGAGACCGTGACCAGGCCCAGGGTGGTGGGAAGGAGCCAGGCTGAGCTGAGCAGAGCCATGTCGCAGCCAGCCTGCAGAGGCAAGGATCTACAGCATCCAGCAACTCCACATCTGCCAAGGAATGAGGAACGGGGATGGGAAAGGTGCAGCTCCCACCAGAGAAGAGAACAACCGAGCCCAAAACCACATCCACGGCCAGGCCAGGCCCCAGGGAAGTCAGGAGGACCTGAGTCAGAGATGGTTAGTGAAGGTGAAACTTTGAAAATTAATTTGGGGGAAGAAAAGCAGTTCCATCAATCTGCCCCTGGGGCAAGAAAGCAGTGGGGGGAAGGAAACTGCTAGAAGCAGCAGCAGACCCCACTAGGCTGCTTCAGATCCCCTGGCCTGCAGACTCCGCTGAGGGGCTGAATCAATTGATCAGGGCCAAGTGCTCTTGAATTGAGTGGCCCGGATCCAGATAGTTGTCTTGGGTGGTGGTCCTGGGGTGCACTTTCAGCAAACCAAGGCTGGGGGGATTTGCAACACTGCCCTAACAGCTCCAGCAGCTGGGAGAACCCCAGAGATTTGGAACAGAGTTTTCCCCCCTGGAAGCAGTTTCACAGAGCTAAAAAAAACCAAACAATTAATTGACTGGCCAACATGAGAAAAGGAAGCAAAATAAGAACAGCAATAAAACTCTAGAATCCTTTTTTGTGGACAAAAAGGATCAAAGCACAGAACGGGAGGAAGAGAGCCCAGAACTCAGAATGCCCACACCAAATGCTTCCAAGACAATTGAAGAATGCCTAGAAGCTATATCTCAACTGAAAAAGGACTTTGAAAACCAAATAAGAGAAGTGGAGAAAAAACTGGGAAGAGAAATGAGAATGATTCGAGAAAATCATGAAAAGAGAGTCAACAACTTGACTGAAGAAAAAAACACTTTAAAGAATAGATTACCTCAAATGTCAAAAGAGGTCCAGAAAGGCAATGAGGAGAAGAATGCCTTAAAAAGTCGAATTTCCCAGATGGATAAAGAAGCTCAAAACCATTCTGAAGAGAATAATTCCTTCAGAATTAGAGTGGAGCAAGTAGAAGCTAATAACTTTATGAGAAACCAAGACACTATTAAACAGTTAAAAAGAAATGAAAAAATAGAAAGCAATATGAAATATCTCCTTGAAAAAACCACTGATCTGGAAAATAGATCCAGGAGAGACTATTTGAAAATTATTGTTCTACCTGAAACCCATGACCAAAAAAAGAACTTGGAAAGCATCCTTCAAGACATCCTCAAAGAAAATGGCCTTGATGTTTTAGAATCAGAGGGCAAAATAGAACTTGAAAGAATTCACCGATCACCTCTTCAAAAAGATCCCCAAAAGAAAATTCCTAGAAATGTTATTGC
>CM053593.1:280480717-280512228 GCA_028646575.1 Pseudocheirus occidentalis | reverse complement strand
AGATTGTGGGAGGGGCCTTACAGTGGGATCAATGTTCTGGGCTGGGGTAGGGGCAAAAAAGGGAGAAAATCTGTAACTCAAAACCTTGTGGAAATGAATGATGTAACCAAGAAAATAAATTAAAATTAACAAAAAAACAAAACAGAAATGAGGTACAGCCAGAGACAATGCCCAGAGCAGAGAAATGGTGTGGAACAGCCAGGAAACCAGTCACTATCCTGAAGAGTATGTATGTGTTTAGAAGTAAGGTGTAAGCAGACTAGAAAGATGGGAGCAGGCTAGGTTATGAAGGCTTTTGAATGCGAAACAGAATATTTTGTATTTGTTCTTGGAAACAATAGGAAGCCACTGGAATTTCAGTGAGGGTAGGGGATTGTTATGATCAGGGCTATATTTTTAGTAAAATCACTTCAGTGAATGACTGGAGAATATATTGAAATATGGAAAGGCTTGAGCCACCAACAGTATCTTGCAATAATCCAGTCATGACATGATGAGGGCTTGAACTAGAATAGTGGCATCAGAAGAGAGAAGGGGGAATATTCAAGGAATGATACAAAGTGGAAATCAACAGGTCTTGGCAGCAACTTAAATATTGGGAGTGAGAGATACTGAGGAATGCAGGACGACTGCTGGGTTGTGAGTCTGAGGGACTGGGAAGATGGTTGTATCATCTAAAGTGATGGGAAGTGCAGGAGTTGGGGAGGGTTTAAATTCTGTTCTGTACATATTGAATTTAAGATGTATAGTAGACATCTAGCTCAAGAAGTCCAAAATGATGTTGGAGATCAACAGATTCCAAACTATTGGAGGTCAACAGATTGATTGGAGCAGGCAAAGTAGATCTGAGAACCTTCAGTAGAGATACTTAAATCCATGGAAGCTGATGAGATCACCAAATGAAGTATATATAGAGAAAAGAACCTATAATAGAAACCTGAAGGATGCCTACAGTTTGATATGGAAGAAGATCCAGCAAAGAAGACAGAGAAGGAGCAATTAGACAGATAGTAGGACGATCAGGAGAGAGTAGTGTCCCAAGAACCTGGAAAAAAATACAATGTTAAGGAGGAGAGAGTGCTTGGCTGTGCCAAAGACTGAAGAGAGGTTAAAGAAAATGAGGACTGAGAAAAGATCACTGGATTTGGCGACTAAGAAATCCTAAATGACTTTAGAGAAAACCATTTCAGTGGAGTAATAATGTCAGAAGTCAGACAGTAAGGGATAAAGAAGAAAGGAAGAGGGGCGGAGCCAAGATGGCAGTGTAGAAGCAGCAAGGTCTCACAACTCCCACACAGCCACCCTAAATACACATAAAATATGACCCCAGAAAAATGTTAGGACTCTGAAAAATCACAAAAATACAGAAAACACATCTCTTGCTGAAGGCAGCTCAGCAGCAGGGGCTGATCAGAGCAGAAGGGGAGCTGGGGCCAGCCCAGTCAGAAATGGAAATATGGCCAGGCCAGGCCCCAGGGTGCCAGAGGAGCTGCGTCAAGCCACAGCCAGTCTACAAGAAAGAAGATCTACAACACCTACAGCATCTCCACATCTAACAAGGTGTGAAAAATATGGATTAGAGAACAGCAGTTCAGCAGGAGGGGCTCATCACACAGGCCTGCAGGCCAGGAGCTGAGGCCAGCCCAGCTGGAAACACTAATCGGGGCCAGGCCTCAGGGCAGTCAGGAGGAGCCACACTTCCCAAGCCACAGTGTGTCTACCCTGCAGTAAAGATCTACAGCACCTGGAGCCATCTTCACATCTGTTAAATCAGAAATAATAAGGATTAAGAAAGGTCAGTGAAAGGGGACAGAGCCAAGATAGCGTAGAAGCAGCAAGGTCCTGCAGCTCCCACACCATCATCCTAAACACCCATAAAATATGACCCCAGACAAAGTCTAGGAATTTCAAACTCACAAAAATACAGAAAACACATCTCTCACTGAAGGTAGCTAGGCAGCAGGGGCTCAGCATGGCAGCCAGGAGTGGAGGCTGGCCCAGCCTGAAGCCGAGACTGTGGCCAGGTGTGGGGAAGTGGGAAGGAGCCAGGCTGAGCTGAGCCGAGCCCTGCCACGCCACAGCCAGTCTTCAGAGGAGAGGACATACAGCCTCCAGCACCTCCACATCTGCCAAGGAGTGAGGAACGAGACAGGAGAGGGGCAGCTCACACCGGAGCAGAGGCTGGCCCAGCACAAAACTGCAGCCACGGCCAGACGAGGCCCCAGGGTGGCCAGGAGGAGCTGAGCCTCCCAAGCCACAGCTTGAGTCTACTTCAAAGAAGATCTAAAGCACCTGAGGGAATCTTCACGTCCACCAAACCAGGATTAGACGGTCAGTGAAAGTGAAACTTTGAAAATTAAATTGGGGGAGGAAAAGCAGTTTGGCTAATCTGGCCCCAGGGTGAGGAAGCAGTGGGGGAAGGGAACTGCTGGAACCAGCTGTGGCCCCCACCAGGCAGCTTCAGAGCCCCTGGCCTGCAGATTCCGCAGGGGGGCTGAATCGATTGATCAGGGCCAAGTGCTCTTGCGTTGAGCAGCCTGGATCAGATTGTGGTCTTGGGTGGTGGTCCTGGGGTGTGCTTTCGGCAAGCCAAATATGGGGGGGGAATTGAACACCCCCAATAGCTCGGGCAGCTGGGAAAACCCCAGCAATTTAGAACAGAGTTTTCCCCCCTGGAAGCAGAGTTTCACAGAGCTAAAAAAAAAAACCAAACAATTAATTGACTGGCCAACATGAGGAAAAGGAAGCAAAATAAGAACAGTAATAAAACTCTAGAATCCTTTTTTGTGGACAAAAAGGATCAAAGCATGGAATGGGAGGAAGACAACACAGTCAGAATTCCCACACGAAATGCTTCCAAGATATTTGAAGAATGTCTAGAAGCTATAGATAAACTTTAAAAAAAAGACTTTGAAAACCAAATAAGAGAAGTGGAGGAAAAATTGGGAAGAGAAATGAGAATGATGCGAGAAAATCAAGAAAAGAGAGTCAACTACCTGACGGAAGAAAACAACACTTTAAAAAATAGATTAACTCAAATGGCAAAAGATGCCCAGAAAGCCAATGAAGAGAAGAATGCCTTGAAAAGTTGGATTTCCCAGATGGAAAATGAATCTCAAAAGAATTCTGAAGATAATAATTCCTTCAGAATTCGAGTGGAGCAAGTAGAAGCTAATGACTTTATGAGAAACCAAGATACTATTAAACAGTTACAAAGAAATGAAAAAATAGAAAGCAATGTGAAATATCTTCTTGAAAAAACCACTGACCTGGAAAATAGATCCAGGAGAGACAATTTGAAAATTATTGGTCTACTTGAAACTCATTACCAAAAAAAGAACTTGGAAAGCATCCTTCAAGAAATCCTCAAAGAAAATTGCCCTGATATTTTAGAATCAGAGGGCCAAATGGAACTTGAAAGAATTCACCAATCACCTCTTTAAAAAGATTCCCAAAAGAAAACTCCCAAAAATATTATTGCCAGGTTCCAGAATATCCAGTTAAAGGAGAAAATATTACAGGCTTCCAAGAGAAAACCATTTGAATACTGCGGAAGCACTATCGGGATAAACCAGGATCTGGCAGTTTCTACACTGAGGGATAGAAGGGCCTGGAATATGAATTTTGAAGATTAAGGGAGCTGGGATTAAAACCAAGAATCAACTACCCAGCCAAAGTTAGCATACTATTCTAGGGAAAAATAGTGTCATTCAATGAGGTGGAGGACTTTCAAGAATTCTTATTGAAAAACCAGAACTGAACAGAAAATTTGACAATCAAACACAAGAAGCATGAGAAGGTAAACAAGGGAAAAACATCATAAGAAACTTGTCAAATTTGAATGATTTACATGCCAATATGGAAAAATGATAATAATAACTTATGAAAATTTTCTTAGTATGAAGATATTTGAAAGGAATACAAATATGTGTATGTATATATATGCATATATGTGTATATATATGTATACTTACACATGTCTATATAGGAGGCCATATATGCATATGAATACATATCTGAGCATGTGTGTATATGGGTATGTATAAGGAATAGGATCAATTGAATACGAAGGGATGATACTTTAAAAGGTGAAATTCTGAGGTGGGAGAGGACTAGAATGAGAGGAGACAGGGAGAGACAAAATAGGGTTAATCATCCCATATAGAAGAGGCAAGGGATAACTGTTACCACTTTACTCTAATTGAATTTGGCTTAGGAAAGAAATGCCATTAACTCTAACTGGACATCATGCCACACAGGAGAAGAGGGGGCATGGGGATGAGACGGGCGATGATGAAGGGGAGGACAGGGTCTAGGGGATGGATGCTGGAAGCACACACTTCAAGAAAGGGACAGGGACAGGGTAGAGAACAGAACAAGGGGGAGGTAGGGATAGGAAGGAGAGACAGATGATCACTGTCACAATATGTCCACTAAGAAGATATCCTGTATAATCACACATCCACAGCCTGTATTGAATTGATTGTCCTTCCAGTGGAGGTGGGTGACAAGTGAGGAATCAAAGGAATTGAGAATTTAATGTTCTGCAATATGTGCAACTAGGAATTAAGATATACAGGGGATGGGGCAGGGAGGGTCTCCCTGCATTACCAGAAAGTAGGAAAGGGGAGGGGCTTTACAGTGGGATTGCTGTTTTAGTGTTGGGGCAGGGGAAAGAGGGGAAGAAAAGTTGTAATTCAAAAATCTCATGAAAATGAGAAAATGAATGATGTAAACAAGAAAACAAATAAAAAATTATTAAATTAAAAAAAACAAAAAAATGAATAAATATAAACTGTGAAAAAAAGAAGACAGGAAGAGGAAAGAAAGAGAAAGTTCCTATTGTAGCTAGTCTTTTGAGGAGTTAATCTACAAAGAGTAGAAGGGAAACAGGATGATAGCAGAGATGGAAGAATCAAGTGAGAGTTTTTTCAGAATGGGGTAATCATGCCATGTTTGCAGGCAGTACAAAATGATCCAGTAGAGAGGAAGAGACTGATAATAAGTGAAAAAAAATAAAAAATAAAATAAGTGAAAGAACGGGTATAACAGAGGGAGATTGAAGGAGATGAGATGGAATGGGATCACTTGAACAAATAGGAGTAAGGCCACTTTATCACGTGAAACAGGTAGGAAGGAAGAGAAAATGGGAATAGGCACCTGAGTTATAGGAGATGAAATTCACCTCTTACCTGTCTGAATGCTTCTTCTCACACTTCACAATCCTACCTGCAGATATATCCCAAAATAGATAGTCTCAGGTCATTTTCACTTCTATGTCTATACTCTATTGGTATTCTCATGAAGTCCCATGAATTTAATTATCATCTCTGTTCAGATGGTTTCCAGATCTACATAGACAGCCCCAGTTGTCTTGCTGAGCATCAGTCACATGTGTCCAATTGACTTTTGAATATTTTAAATTGGATATCCCAAAGACATCATAAATTTTACATGTCTAAAATTGAACTGAACATTACCCTTAAACCCTTCCATCTTTCAAGCTTCTGTATTTCTATCAAGGCCACAACCATCATTCCAGTTTCTCAGATTTATCATCTTGGCATCATCTTTGACTCCACTCTCTCTTATCTCATATACCCAATCACTTGTCAAATGTTTCAGATTCTATCATCATAAGATCTCTCACATCAAGCCCTATACCACATTGTCCCAAAGTACCCTTCATATTTCATTGGACATTACTCCACCTTCACCATTTTGTGATCAAATCAAACTGGCTTTCTTTTTCTCCTTTAGGATATGTCATCTCCCATATCCATGCCTTTTACTAGCCATTCCTTATGCCAGTAACTTTGAGAAAATATAAAATAGATGTAAAATTGAAGAGTTTTGTCAATGTTTCTATAATTAACTCATCTCATAATCATTAACTATGACACAACTACAATTAGATGTTAATACCTCAGCACATAATTTGAGGAAATAGAAATAGCACTTAAGCAGATGGCACTTATGCAGATGAATACAAAGTAAGTACCTGGACCAGAAATACTTTGTGGAGTTGACACAATTTTAAAGGTACTTGGGAATAAGTATTCAAGGAAGTTCAAAGTACAAATAGAAAAAAAAATGTGATTCATTATACACGGTGAAATTCTACAGATGGCCTTTTTTTCTGGTGACAATGAATAGATTATATCCAGTCTCAGAAGGGTACAAACCTTTCTCAGTAACATTTATCTTCCCAGTCTACACAGGAAAAATCTAGATTATGAAAAAAGACTTAAACTGTTCTTATACTTGGGTAATACTATAGAGAAGGGTGTTATTATTTATTTGGTGATTAATAAGCCAGCCTAAAGTGCCATAACATTCCAACCACCTTTATTGGCTATGCCTAATCCTTTTCAATGATCAGGAATAAATGAGTTATTGCATGCATATAAAATTAATCCAATCATAACACCAATGCTAGTGTATCAGATGACCATACAGAACTTACTTCTCTATCCATAATATGCCACCAATTCAATAATGTCAACAACATATAAACATATAAATCATGATATTTTCTAGTGAGACGATTTAAGCCTACTGACATTCTACCTAGCTTCAAGTTAATAATCCCCACTTTTGAATATAATTGATTATGGCTTTTATGCCAAAGATAGAATAAGACTAAAACATCTTAATCATCACTTAATGTGAGTGAGTGAATAAAAAAATCATTTATTTAATTCTTATTGTGTGACAAGCACAGAGTATAGTCAGAAAGGGAAATTTTAATTCAGATGAATGGAGTTATAGGCAAACAGATTAATCTATACTTTTAAAGACCAATGGTGGATTTGATATGGTCATTATTCCAGAAGTGGAAAAAGGTGAAGGGGCATCGAGATATATAGGTTCACAAAAAAACATATTATAGAGCTAATAAGTCTCACTGAAACTTTCTCCAACAATATCTCCAACCATCCAAATTTCATTTGGATTTCATAAGGTAAATTCCTAAGATGCATCAAAGAGTTAAGACTAAAAGTTTCAGATTTGAATATGGAATTAAAATAAAGGAATGTATCAAGACAATATTTATAGATAATTTATTCTCTCCCAGATAAGATACCTTAATCATAAAGCTATCAAGAAGAAAGATGGATGAGTAAAAGCAGCATCTAGAAATCAAAGCTTAATGGGAAAAATGCTTTTTAAAACAATTAACACAAACACAATATTAATGAATATTTTTGCATGGTCAAGTGGATAACAAATGGTGTATAAGGTGTCCAAACAAATAATTCAGGATAATGAAATGCAATGCTTAATTCACCAAGATAACTATACAAAGATAGCTTTGTCAAAACAAAGAGTATTATAGATATTTTCCAATCATATGAAAAACCTGTTAAAAACTTGCAATCTATATTTTAAATAGATAAACCGTACTTTACTGAGCAATGCTAAAGACTTCCAACTGATACACATAATTGGATTTTCAAATGTAGTTTAAAAGCATTTATCTACAAATGAAGTCTATGAAATGGTTAAGATCCAAAACTGGAGTCAGAAGTCCCTCCTCCCTGGGTGACATCCACATGAACTCAATCAACAATATGTTAACAAGGAAGCATTAAACAAGTAGCTGAGTTTTGCAGTTCATTGAAATGGATGGTTTTATGATAGAAATTCAAGATCAGGTCATTGACACCAGAAATTATGGAATTTTTCCATAATTTGGACTTACTGAGCAATGCAGAAAGAAACAATAGAAATGGAGCAAAAAATCATTGAATGCTGTGAAATATCTCAGCACTCACTAAATGCTTAGCAAGACACGACCTCTTAACAATAATTATGTATCCAAAGCCTGATATCTTCCCTACATTAATGGATGACAGATCCCTGCACTACAAATACATAACTCTAAAAGCCCTTTTGAATTTAACAAACTAACTGTAAGGGAATTGTAGCATTAGCAGAGAAAAATACTACTGCCCACAATTGCTCACATTTAACCTTTATCCATGAAAATTTATGAATAATATTTTAGTACATACCATTACACCAAATACTCATAATTTCCCAAATGCTTGCAGCAAAAAAAGTGTTATTAAAAAAAAACATGAAGAGACCTGACAGAAATCTCCCCCACCCCACTGGAATATAAAAATGAAAAACAAATTACTTATAATGCATGTGCTATCAAGAAAACCAAATTCAACAAATATATACGTATATACATATGTGTATATATGTATATATACACATATGTATGTATTTATGTACATATATGTATGTATACATATATATTTGTATATATGTATATGTATATGTGTGTATATGTATGTATGTATGTATATGTATATATTTGTATATGTGTGTGTGTTTCTGAACCATAAACAGCCAGAATGGGAAATGGTTTGCCCTCGTACTTTCTACCTGCTAGATTTCCTGACTTCTTTCAGTACTCAATTCACATCTCATCTTCTTTAGGAGGTCTTCCCTTATCCCCCTCTGCCTAACAGCACACTCAGTGTATTCATTTTGTCATTTATGGGACTGCTTTTTATCCACATAGTGTGGATAAAATAATATATATTTGCGTGTGTGTGTATATGTATATATTTATGTATGTATGTATTTATATGCATACATACATCCATACATCAATACACACTCACACACACAGCTATTTGTGTGTTGTCTTCTTTTTTTCATATTATATTATAAATTCTTTGATGGCCAGGGCCATATTTTTGTCTTTCGTTATATTACCAGTACTTGGCACAGGACTTGGAAAATAGTGAGCACTTCTGTGTAAGTTGACTAACTGACAAAGCTAAGTTAATAAGTGTTGGAGCCAGTATTTGATTCTAATCTACTTATCAGGAGCATCATAAACCTAATGCTAATTTTCTACTTCACCTCCTAAATGGACAATACTGAAGCAATTTTTATGGTGATGCATATTCATATCAACTTGCGCTTTTCTTCCCTTTTACATCAACCATTTTTGTTTGACACTATGATCTATTCTGAGCCAAACTGAAGGTTAAGTCATTTCTCACACTGGCTTTGTTTTTATCAGTTTCTTTATGACTCATACATAATGACTGACATTAAAGAGATCTGAGTTCTCTAAGTTTTGTCCTGAAAATTTTCATATGCTCAGGATAAATTCATCATTATATAGTCTAAACAGTTTTGAATAGGCACCAAGGTGGGGGGGGAAATATTATTAATTGGAAATATTATCACTAGTTAATTTTAATAAATTTTTACTCTGGCTATTTTATATCAAATAAGAAAAAATACATTTAATGCTCTTTGTAAATCTTATGGCACTGTATAAATTTAAACTATTATTTACTATTATTATTTTTTCTTATTTATTAGATTTTCTTGTGAAAGTCTTATTTTCTGTGAACTGGAGAACAGTGAATGGTAAAGTCTAAATAGTTTCTTAAACCAGGTGGTCACTAGTTCCTTAGTACATATATTTGTACATTTTTATTTGAAAATCATCATTTCCAACGAAATTTGAAAGCTCTTAGAAAATCAGTCCAAGTGTTTGTTGTTCATTATACAAATTTGCACTGCAAACAACATTACATGTTTTCATGAATAGAACTATAATTGACAAAAAAAATCCCTAAAACCCTTGTCTCAGATATGGACAATATGTATTTCACCAATTTTGCCATTCTTTCAGAGGGATCATTACCCACCCAAAATTTTGACTTTATTAATGTGCCACTCTGATAGGTGATGAGTGACCTGGCATTGTGAGTCAAAGTGCATGAGCTACTGCTGCACCTGTCTTCTTTTATAGATGTCCCAGAGATAAGAGAGTTTCAAGGGAAACTCTCAAGAAACTGGTTGGCTTAGTGAGTTATTTTTGTTTTCCCAAATTTAGAAATAATTCCACTCCATACATTATGTGGTATAATATGTTTCAGTTTGTTTAAATTGTGTTGTTCAAAATATTTAAATACATTTCTAAAAGAACTTAGTTTTATTTTTGTTCTTGTATCTTCAGAGACCAGCAGAGTATGACTAGTAGAGAATAAAAGCTTATTAAAATTAAGGGTTATGAAGGAAGGGAGAGACGGGGGGGAGGAAGGAAGGATGGGAGGGAGAAAAGAAGGCAGGAAGGCAGAAAGGGAGAAAGTGAGAGAGGGAAGGAAGGAGGGAGGGAGGGAGAGAAGGAAGAAGGAAAGAAGGAAGGAAGATTATTCCTTAGATAATTTTGGAAATGAGCTCTAGTTTTCCAAGAAAGTTGAGAAGAAAATATTAAAAGAATGTTTCTAGGTATTTAAGAAAATTGAAAATAGAAATCAATAGAATCTTTATCCCCATTAGTCACTTTGATTCTTTTTTAGATAAATGAGAAGTAAATATGAACTGTATATATGTGTGCATGTAGGAGTGTGTGTATGAATGCAAATATATGTATATGTGCATACATAATATATACATACATATATGTAGATTATGTGTTTACATGTTTGTCTGTCTGTCTATCTCTCTATCTACCTCCCTACCTACCTATCCGTTGGGAATTGATAACATACCGTGTGGTTTAACCCAAAGTAATAAAATACAATTATAGTAAGGCTGTAGGACTCAGTACTAAGATGTATTAGATTTAATAACTCTTAAACCAACTTCTTGTTGGCAAGTGTACTTTTTCTTAACTGAAATGGAAATGACTCTTAATTCACAAGAAAATTACCGAGTCTCTCAAACATGTTCAGAAGCATGGTTGTTCAAATCAGAATTCCTGAAACTTCATATACATTCATTCATATATGCATGCATGCGTACATATATACATATATGTGTGTGTGTGTACACACACGCATTGTGTTTTTAAGAATACAACGTAATTTTTTGCATTAAGCCTCTCAAGCAAATAAACATCATATATGCACTTTTTGAAATTTCCAAAATCTGCCCTGCAGAACATCACTAATTTACTTTAGCTTTTGAAGTTTTCATGAGACACCACTCACAGTCAAGAAGGATATTTAATTTAACACAATGGTTTCTTTTCAAAACAACTAGTCATTTATTAGAGAAGTTTAACACTTAAAGAATGTCACTACTGGAGTTTCTCAGAATGAAGTAGGCTCTTTAGAGTTACGTTTAGAAAGAGTGAAATCAAGTAAAGGATTAGTATCAATCTATGTGCAAAGAGGTTATAATAGATAGTAGCTTTGCCATTGTTGTGGTGGTCTATATACATCTATATACCTTTTCTATATACCTATCTATACCTTTGTATATTCTTTTCTCCTCTCAGAAGGAATTTTGGGTACTCTAGTGCATGGCAGGGCAGATAGGTGATACAGTGGACAGAATGCCAAGCCTGGATTCAGGAAGACTCATCTTTGTGAATTCTAGTCTCAGAACTTTACTGATTGTGTGACCTCGGCAAGTGACAACCCTGTTTGCCTCATTTTCTTCATCTCTAAAATGACCTGGGCAAGAAAATATGCAAACCACTTCATTATCTTTGCTAAGAAAACTCTTAATGGGGTCAGAAAGAGTTGGATATGACTGAAAAATGACTGAACAATAATCACAAAGTACATTGTAACTAGCCTTAAATCAGTCATGAAAGCAACCAAAGTATTTGTGTGGGTGTGGAGGAAAGATTTTTCTTTGGCTAAAGAAGAACCCATACTTTGGGAGTTAAAGGTCCCTGGTACTATTTGACTTTGTTTTAGCCGGCAACCAAGGTGCATTTCTGTCTGCTACATGGAGATAATAGCTAAATCTTGAGATTAACTATTTAATACTCTAAAGAAATAAATAGTTGTAGGGAATTTTACTTTAGATGCTAACCCCAAAGGATTGGAATTTTCTTCTTCTTAGGTTCTTGAGCTGCAATTTCTCTGTAATCACTGATTCATCCCTATGTGATACACTAGTATAAGACTTACATGAAAAAAAAAACTTAAAGATGTATTTTTCCCCTTGAACTTTGTTTAATACTGAGTGACAGCCATAGACTGATGTTCTCTACATACTAGAAAAACAGATACCAGAAAGTAGTAATTTAGGCTTCCATTTACCAATATGATACTGTATTTGGATAAAAAGATAATTTCATCTTCAGGAATTATTTAGAATTAATTTCTTGAGATGAGGAACAAGAATACAAGTCACTCTCATGATATCATAGCATTGTTATCTGCTTTTCTAGGAATACCTTTCTTGTCTATTTTTTCTGCAGGTACAGGTGCAAAATGCAGTTCCTTTTGCCTAGACATGTACACATATATACACATATATACACAAGCATAGTGTATATGTACATATACATAATATACATACATTTGTGTGTGAACATTACATATATACATGTATGTATGTGTGTATGTATGTATGATCACCTTAAAGATTGCAAAGAACTTTACATATATTCTTTCACATAATCCAAATGACAACCCTGTGGAGTAGGTACCTATAATTATCCCCATTTTAAAGATGAGGCAACTGAAGCTGACATCAGTCAAATGTCATACCCAGGGTCACAGTTGTCAAATGCTTGAGGCAGCTTTGAACTCAGGTTCAATTTGGCCTGTATTGAATTGCTTGTCTTTCTAGTGGGGGTGGGTGATGAAGGAGGAAGGGAAAGGGTCTAGAATTTAAATTTCTAAAATCAAATGTTAAAAAATATATGTATATATTATTATTATTATTATCATTATTATTATTTACATGCAACTGGGAAATAAGATATACAGGCACTGTGGTAGGGAGATCCATCTTGTGCTGCTGGAAAGTCAGAGGAATGATGGGGGAGGACATAGGAGAGAGCAGATTGTGGTTACACAGAACATCTCTACAATGGACATATTGTGAAAAAACTGACTATATTTTCCTCTTTCTTATTCCACCCCCCCACTTGTTCTATTCTCTACTTTGTCCCTGTCCCTTTAGAGAAGTGTGTGTTTCTAACACCGCCTGCCAAACCTACCAAAAGTACCTACCTTCAATGAGTTTACACTCTACCAGAGGAAGCAACATGGACTCCTATAAGTACATTAAAAATTACACTAAGTAATAAAAGGAAGTTAGGGTGGGGTGGGAATCAATTGCTTCATGTACAAGATGGTTGGGTTTGAGTTAAGCTTTTACTTGAGCTGAACTTTAAAGGAAGTGAGCCATTCTAAGTAATGGAGTTGAAGAGGGAGTGCATTGCTTGCACGGATGATAGAGATGGATAGGTGCTCTTCTGCATGCATGAAGTATACCTTATAAATAGGTAAACTGTACTACAAATATCTTGTGTCTTTTCTTCACTTTATTGTTATGCCTATAATTCTTTAAAAGATTTATCAAAAGTGTTCTCAATGAAGCACTTTGGTCTGTTTCTAGTGTTTCATGAACTGAACTCTCATCATTTTTCATTCAACATTCATTCTACAAATATTTATTGAGCATCTACTCTGTAGTGCTCTATATGTTATATAACATACAGCTCAGTCCCTGCTCTCATAAAGGTTATAGCATAGAAGGAGATATGAGATGTATGTATAAATAATTATAGTAGAAGATACAATGAGAAAGTGGTGAAAAGATGTACTAGTTCAAATTGTAGAGAAATCATTTCTAGATGGATGGAAATAAGAGGCAGTGTAGACATTCAGATACAGAACTCTGTGTTTTTTTTAATATACTAAAGACTATTTACAAAGTATATGGGGCCAGGGACAAGTCATTCTGTATATGACACATCCTTCAGAATTTTTGAAAAGGTGAATTAGATTAAAATAAAAATCAAGGACAGTTTTATGATGGGAAAATCATAGAAAAGAGTGAAATAACCTAAAAAATATGAAAATGGAGAAGGATAGTCCCACTTATTTCTGCTTGGGCTGTTTAGTTACTTCTGCATGTAACAAGAATTACCCTTCTCTCACTTCCTGCAGGCTGGGCATGTTACAGGGTCCTTCCATACCTTTAAAGAGATTGAGGATATCTAGTTTCTCTGCCATTTGCTCCAAAATGTTATTCTCCCAATTATAGGAGTCCCCTTAACTCCTCTTCCATTTAACCACATAACATTCAGATAAGATTTTACTTCAAACGTATAAGATGAATAATCAGGCGAACATCTCTCTGCTCCCCAATGCCATATTGGAGCATAATCTTCCCCTGTTGTACCACATCATACTCTGGTGAGGGGAAAGACATTAGGTTCGTCGTTCAGTTCAGTTTCTCTACATCACAGTTCCAAATTCTGCATCCAAAACTCCTTTTGTGATTGAATACAAGGTACCCTGGCTTCTCAGAGTTTCCTGCAGGACTATCAAGGCTAGAATAATGCCTCAAAGATCAATATAGCTCAAACACCCATATCCAGTGGTGAATCTATCATTTATACCTAGGACCTAGAAAGATAAATGAAACGAACCAAAACATAACCCCCAGCCCCAAGTCTGTTTCTTAGGACCATGAGAAAAATGGAGAAAAAACCTTTCCTTCCATTGATTCAGCTCATGGTGCCTGCATTTCAAATGAACATGAACTTCACCCTCTTTGGATACTACTAGAGTGGAGAAAGGGAGAGAATGAGTGTCCCAGTTTAGGAGTTTTTTGAGATGAAGTCTCTTTTGACAATGAAGTCAATCAAAAAAGAGTATTTCCACTCACATGCTAGGGGAATGCATAATATCTTCATCCAGAAACAAGGTACATCGATGTTAGATGATATAGGTATGCTCCAGAGCCTGTATATGCATGTATTTATGATGTATTATGCATGCATTCCTATAGGTATATATTATGAGATTTGAACCTGTTTTAGGATAGTGGATAATACTCTTCTTTTATTCATTTTCTTTCATCTGCCCCTCCCATCCTTGCTCTCTCATTCCTATATAATTATGCATGGCTAATTAGGTATTAAGAGTGAAGATGGTGGAGTGGAGGGGAAGGAAGAACAGGCAGTCACATCTATTTTTTAAATCTCAGGGTCAGATTTGCTAATATCACCCACCCAAATCCAGTTACCCTTTCTGCCCTTGATAATGGACCAACATTATAAAAGGAAGAATAGAGGTATGCAATTTTAAGCATGATGAACTTGAGTGATTAGATGCTCAAGCAGAAAGGTCTGAGCAAAGTATGAAGATGTTGGGGCTGATTTGTGATAAACATTGAAAGAGAGAAAGGCAGTTGGCTTAAATTGCCCATGGCTATTGCATTTATATCCCATACTTCCTCTTTCTCCTTGAAAGACAATATATTGAAACTCTGAATATTCTGCCTTTCAGTTTTTATTGTTATGTGGAAGACAAGGAGCCAAGTCCAAAGATATCAAAATACTTGGTGAAACATCCAAACCCAAAGTTTTTATTTTCTTTATTTGAGGAAAGGCAATTTGACGAGGAGTGGAACTGGGGAAAGGGGTTAAAATGGAAGGTGATGATGGGAATAGTGATAAGGGTGGTACAGAAAGTGTTCTATGAAAAGTCCAGGAACCAATGCATATGAGCACTCTTGGTGGGGTTGTTATAAAGGGTTGGGTGGTTTTCTTTTAATAATATTTTTTTCTAATTACATGTATAGACAATTTTTAACATTCATTTAAAAAAAATTGTTCCAAATGTTTCTCCCTTTCCTAAAACAGTAAGAGATTGAATATAGGATATATATGTACAATCTTATAAACCATATTTCCATATTAGTCATGTTGTAAAAGAAGAGACAGATGAAAAAGGAAAAGACAACAAAAAATAAAGTGAGAATAGCATTCTTTGATCTCCATTTAGACTCCATCAATTCTTCCTCTGGATGTGGATAGCATTTTCCATCATGAGACCTTTGGAATAATCTTGGATCACTGTAGTATTGAGAAGACATAAGTAATTCACCATGAAGGGTTGTTAAGCAAGTGAGAATAAATAATTTTGAGGAACAGAGGGATCATTGGACCAAGAGATGCTGCAGCAGCTTTTCTAAACCATATGATACTGGACCCATTACAGTGGAAGCACGAGGAAATACTTTGTCTCAACAATGAGATACTACTTCCTCTAAAGTAGGTTTCCTGTATTTCTTGTTCCCTCCCCCAAAATATGATGGCAACAAAGGAAGAACTGGAACGAAAAGCAAAAAAAGATGATAGAACTAGAGATTCTGGGTTGAATGCATGAGTTATTATAGCTTAAGTTGAGTAAAGCACTTCAATATTTGTCCTTTCATTTGATCCCCAAATTAATTTCCCAGTCAGGTCACTTTTGGGGGTTTGATTAGGCTTCAGATCCAGAATGTTAATAGTTTAGCAGACTGGAATATTCTAATATTGGAGAAAATAAGATGAGGAGTTTTGTTCACAGAATTTACTTTTCTATGTTTTTTTTAATGACATGTCAAAAATTTGCAAAGAATACCTATGAATCAGTGATTTTTAAACTACATCACCTGCGGGCACACCCTGCCTAATGTTGTGTCAGCAGGGTTTTGCTGCATTACTGTAGGGTTTGGTTCCAGTGTATTAAAAATATTATTATGAAAGGATGGTGCTTGGGGCAGCATCACACAGGGTATGTCTTCTTTTTTTTAATGTATCCAAAGTATACTTTTAACCTTTTCTCTAACTTTCTGTAGCAGGAAGCAATTCTTAGAGACAGATCTGGCTAATATATTTTCATCTTGTTCAGCAACATGGTATAATAACTTCCACCATCAATCTCATACCATTTTAAAATTTGTAAACTGAAGGAGAATTTGGTCATACTTGGAATTTCACTCACTTCAAGTAATGTATAGGACCTAGCCTTCATCCCCTTTGCCCATTTCCAGCATTTCCAGAAATATATATGATCTCCTTGAACCAAAAAGCAAAATGACCAGACACACAATGAACCTGACTATCAAGAGTGAATCCCCATACCTGAAAAAGAAACTGTTCTCTGTAAGTTCTCAGGAGTTTAACAAGTACTCAAAAAACCATTCACTCTGGATTCAACTTTTTGTTTATGCATAAAGTACTTTAGAGAAGAACCAATGAATCTGTTCCTAAAATATTTCTTAATATGGGCTCAATATGAAATTCTTAAGCTGAACAGATCATCTCTCTACCTTGGTAACTGAATAAGAAATATCTCATCTGGAAAGAAACATTAAGGTAGTTTCTATGCATAAGAATTAACTATTAGGTGGTTTACTATTCTTCAATCATCTGGTCTTTTTCTAGACAGTGAAAAATAAGTTTTTAATGAATTTAGCAATTTGCTCTATAATTTTCCCCCTATAAAGCAATGAGTTATGATATAATTCAGGCAAGTAAGATAAATCACTCACTTGATGATGGCTGATTTATAACAAGGTATTGTAGTTTGAATATTCATGTTACAAAAAGTTCTTTTAAACATGAATGATATGTAATGACATCTATAATTCACTTCTATCCTTTTCTTCTGTTCACTGAAACATGGATGTATTTCTTTCTTCCCTAACCTTTCTCTTTTTAATTTATGATTTCTGGAGATGGAAAAATATAGTTAAGTATGCAGTGAGGTGTGTGTTATGTGTATGTGTATGTGATTATATCACTTTAATCACTGTAGCTGATTAGATTTTGGCTGGAGTGGAGTAAGATTAAAATTTGGGGGAATGGAATAAAACACTTAAATTATCACAAATTCTGAGTGAGTAAATAACTGATATAAAAACTCATGTGGTAATGATAGAAATCTGAGGGATGGGAAAGGAAAATATTTTCCTTTTCTGTTTCAGAATTAAGACACAGTTTTGTGAAAGCTATGGCAGATTTCACTTTTAGTTTGTCATGAAATAATTAATCACATTAATTTTGGCACAAGAACAAATACGTCAGATGATATTCTGATGAATTGGTCACTTTGATGAAATGTCTGTCTTTGAATGACAACAATTTACCTTGTGCAAAAAACTTTCCCTGATATATTGAATCAATCATATGCTACATATGCTATTCCCTAGCCTATCCAAGGTTCATTTCCACTCAACTCAGAATGAAACCTCTGATTTTTGAGAGCAAATTAATGATATCTCATATGCAGGAGGAATTCATCTACCAGTTCTTTGAAAGGTTTTATGTCAATGTGGATGTGAAATATTTCCCTTCATTCATTCTCCCTCTCAACTGAAGAATTCACTATGACTTGAACACACTCCATACTTTTCTTCCTCTGTGCTTTTTATTTGGCTCTTTTTTCCATTTGAAAGAATGTGCCTGCCCCCAAATCTCCAACAACTCTGTGTTTTGAAATTTCACCAAATCTTAAGATTTCCAAATTGAATATCACCTCTCACATAGATGCATATGTAATTATCTCGACCCAAAACTGGCCGACAATCTTTCCCTTCTTTCAATTGTTACAACATTTTTACTATCACATCCCTATTTCAGCTTCTTATTGTCTTCTGCCTGTACTATTGGTCTTAATTGCACTGCCTAAATCCATACTCTCCTTTTTATTATCTATACATACCCCACAGAGATGCTAAAAATATGTTTCCCCCAAAGCACAGATAGGACCATGTCATTCTCCTTCTCAATGAACTCCAAAGACTTCCTTAGCTCTAGGACCAAATATATACTACTTCATCAGGTAAAACTCTTCACAATTTGATCCCATCCCATCATTCTAATCTTATTGGACATTACTCTCCTTCACAATGTTTATCATATAGCAACACTGGTCTCACTCCTTCTTATACAGGATTCATCTGAAGTCTCTGGGACTTTGACCAAGTTTGTTTCCCTAATGGCTGAATAAACTCTTTCCTCTCTTTTAGAATCACCAGATCTCTTAAAAGCTCATCTTGTAGGCCACCTCCTGCATGAAATCTCTTCTTATTGCCTCAACTGCTGGTGGCTCCCTCAAAGTTAATTTGTGCTTATTTATGTAATATCCCCTGATTATAAACTTCCAAAGGAAAGGAATGCTTTGTTTTTGTCTCTGTATTCCAAACAGTTATCCCAGTGTCTGACAGAGAATAGGTTCTTAATTAACAGTTGTTGTTTGATTTGGAAGCAGTGTACATAGTGCACTAGACTCTGGATCAGGAAAACCTGGGTTCAGATTGCACCTCCAAGGCTCTCTGTGTTAATATTGAGCAAGTCACTTAGTTGCTATTCTAATTTCCTCAACTACAAATGAATGGGATAATCTTTTTGACCAGTTTGGTTTCCCTCAGCCTAAATATGTGACCCTATCTTGGATTTTCTATATCTCAATCATAATAATAGCCCCATTAATAGCAGTTAGTATTTATATAGGTTTTTTGTTTATTTGTTTTTGTTTTCACTTTGTGCCAGGCACTGTGATAAATTCTTTTTTAAAAAAATTAACTCATGAACACTTAGTGGTGGCGGCCCCAGCCCCGGTGCACACTTCCGTGCTTGCTCCCATGCCCCTGCTGCCTCCCTCACCTGCCACCTGGACCATGTCCAAGACCCAGGAAGCCAAGCGTCTGGCTTTGCCGGGTGGCCATGGAGAACCATGAATAATCAAGTACTGGGAATCGGCAGCAGTTCTACCATTGTCCATCTGTACAGAGAATAGCTGAAAGAGTCAAACAAGAAAACCTGAGCATTATCTGTATTCCTACGTCCTTTCAGGCCCGGCAGCTAAGTCTTCAGAATGGCTTACCCTTGAGTGACCTGGACCACCACCAGAGCTTGATCTGACTATTGATGGTGCTGATGAAATAGATGCTGACCTCAATGTCATCAAAGGCGGTAGAGGCTGTCTGATCCAAGATTGTAGCTGGCTATGCCAAATGTTTTATCATTATTGCTGATTATAGGAAGGATTCAAAGAACCTCAGTGACCACTGGGTGAAAGGAATCCCCACTGAAGTCATCCCAATGGCATATGTCCCTGTGAGCAGGGCCCTGGCCCCAATGTTCTGCAGGTTGCCTGAGCTGTGGATGGCCGAGCACAAGGCGGGCCCTGTTCTGCTGGACCGGAAGTTTGACCAGGTACATAAATGGAGTGAAGTGAACACAGCCATCAAAATGATACCAAGGGTTATGGACACAGGTCTCTTTATCCACATGGCTGAAAGAGTCTACTTTGGCATCACCGTGAGGGAGAGGCCATCTCACTGACCAAGGCCTCACCAATCTGGTCACCAAGGCAGAGAAGCCTGAAAGCCTTTGTTTTAACATACTTGCCCCAGGATGGCTGGTCAGGGCATGGGCGTCTCCTGAAGTGTCGTTGAATGCCCCTGTTTTTTTTTTTAAGGAAATAGAGAAGTATATATTTTTTCTATCTAAAAATACTCACGTTTTTAAAGAAAAAAACCTTGATTTCATGTTTTATATGTAATACCACCAAAAAAAGGACAGTTTTTGAATCCTTGACTTGAAGCTCCTGGTTTCTTATTAAGTTTCTGAGTGTCTGGTTTGCCGGCAAATCCCACAACGCCAGCTGCTGTGCCAGCCCAGTCTATAAAGGGCCTTGCCAGCAGCCCCCTGACACCTTACTGGAGCCATTGATGATCTTCATGCCTTCATTCTTGGATTTTTGGTTTGTTTTTGAGTTTACATTTTAATAACTCACAGTATGTAGTCACACTTTTAGATTGGGTGTGTGTGGAGCTGAGTGATGCTCTTGATGGTGCCCTTCATGGACAAGCTATATTGACTTCGGTACCATCACCCCCCTTGGCCAAGGTCAGACTATTCGCCCAGACTGGGAGACACAAGAACCTCGGCCTCCTTGCCCAGAAGAACTTTCCCAGTACAGTCCTCATGCTGCTTGGAGGGCCCTCTCTTGTCAGGTGGAGTTTTTTTTCTCTTGTCATCTTTCTTGGATTTTTTGTCTGCCTTGTTCACCCTTGAGTTCATCCCTTGCACAGTTGGGCATCAGATGTCTCCTCTTTTCGTTCTGTGTGTTTTGAAATAAAACAACTCAGTGACACTTGAAAAAAATTTTTAATAAAAATTAACTCATTTCTTCCTCACAACAACCCACTGATATAAGGGTTATTATATCCTATTTTATAGGTAAGGAAACTGAGGCAAACAGAGGTCAAATGATTTGCCCAAGGTCATATGAATTGTAATGTCTGAAGACAAATTTGAATTCAGGTCTTCCTGACTCCATTATCACACTGAACTTTGTGGTTCAACTTAACAAATGTATATTGAGCAATACTAATCTCATTGATGAAGTAGGTATCAAGGAACATTTTCTCTATTTTCCAGAAACATAGCCTAGCAATTGGGAGTATGAGATAAGTAAATTAATAAAATCAGTGTTAAAGTGTAGAAAAGGTACAAAATGCAAAGAATTTATAAAAGTGAGGGACATTAGAGTTGTTATTTGTGAAAATATTTTCTATGCTATGCTAGATAATTGTATCCTAGGTACCTAATAAATATTTATTGAATTTTATTGGAAAATATTTATCAAATATAGCTTTGTTTGCATAATAGAGCCAACTAGGTGGTGATAGAGTGCTGAGTCTGAAGTCAGGAAGATCTGAATCCAAATCTGGTTACAGATGCTTCCTAGCTATTTAACCCCAGGCAAGTTATTTAACCTCTATCTGCCTCAGTTTCCTCAACTGTAAATAGGGATAACAAAGTCACATACTTCTTGGGTCGTCGTGAAAATATGCCTTGTGAAGTACTTTGTACCCCAGTGTGGGGTATGTGGTATACACTGAATAAATGCTTGTTTCATTCCTTCTTAATTCAATATTTAAGTAGCATGATTTCATCAAAGTTAAATCACTTATAACCTATGCAAACGATAACCTCTCTATGCCTTATTAGATTGCTTCAGGAGTCTTTATGGTCAGAAATTTTTTAATCCTTATTTAGAGGCCAGGATTCTAGTGATAAACCTCCCCAAACTTACTTAGCCTAGACTCAGATTGTTGGGCCCTTCCACAGATGTACTCAGCCAATATATTCCATGAGAGCCTTAGATCACCACCATGAAAGAATAATTCATTAATCATATTTTGAAGAAGGAACTAATGAGCAAGTAGTTTTATTAAAGTGAGCTGTTTCCCCAATTGCTCCTAATTTCACTATACTTTGCAGAGAATAAGAAATAAATGGATCTTCCAGTTGACTGATATCATGAAGGAGCCCTTATCTCCTACATTAACTCTAGCATATAGCTCAAAGTAGTCCTAAACAAACAAAGGATGAAGAAATAGAAAAAGGAGAAACAAGGCCCATCAGCAATTCAGAAATGAACAAAAAGGTAAACAAGAGGTGTATGTGTAGACACATTTGTGGCACATACATGCATATATTCATTATGTTCGTGTAGGTAGGTATACATGTCTAACAAGGGGGGAGGAACAGATCAAGTTAGGAAAACCAACAGAAACTATACTACTCAGACAAGCTGATAAAGGAGGCAGGGAGTAACGTGAGCCATCACAAAGTCCTTCAAACAAGAAAGGAAGGAAGCCAGTATTTTGAAAGGGCCAAGGCAAAGCAAGCCAGTGCCAGTTGCAATAATAAGGTGTCTCACTGAATGTGTTCACATCCTTACCCTGAGCTATCAGAGCTCCAGTCATAACAGTACTATTCCCATAAGCCTTTGTACAGGGAAAGAGAAATACATTCACTTCTACTGCAGGTACTGCAGGTGACAGAGCTGACTCAGTACCTGGGTGCTAGTGTGGGAGGTTTGTGTAGGAGGTCCATGGCCAACATAGAAAGAGCAATAGATTGAGAGAGACAGACAGATAGACAGAGACAGAGATATACAGAGATAAATAAGAAGCAGGTACATATATATACATACCTATGTATGTGTATATGTATATACATGTATGTGAATATGTGTGTATGTATATATATATGCCCTAGCTGCCACTAATATCCCATTTGAGTCAATTAAGACTTCAACAGAAAATGTAATTGACTCTCAGTTAAGAATCCTTAAACAAAAAAAGGAGAAAGAGACCACTCAAGGCTTGAATTCAAACTGGACCTCTAGAAAACTAGAAAGGAAGTCAGGGAATGAGGCAGGGAGTGCAGTCTAAAACCAGCCACTTCATCTGGATTAGCAGCTGTGGCAGCATCCAGACTACAGGAGAATATGAATAAACATGGCCTATCCACCTCATCCAAGTGTGCCGGGGAGACTGACTCTGTCTGTCTCTCTGTCTCTCTTTCTGTGGAGTTTTCAGTTGTTCCCTTTTTAGTAGTAACTGTGAGTGGGATTTTGTCGTTTTCTTTAAAATCTTGAAGGGCAACTGCAAAAGTGTCTTACACATAGTAGAGACTCAATAAGTCTCCGTGGAAAAAATAAATGAATCTTCTCCCAATATTATTTTTCTATATAGTGTTGATGGTTACATCACTGGTCTCTACACAGTGATTTCTAAATGAACCAACAGTCATCATAGATGTTTGTTTTGTTCCTGTTCTTCCCATTTTGAGACTGTTACTAAAATGTTGAACTTCATTAACCCTGCTGGCAACTTAAGAATATAATGAAAGTGCTGCTGAGGGATCCCTTTAACCTGTGATTTGGATGAAAATGAAATTCAAATGAAAATGGATTCTTAAATAGATAGCACATAGATTTGTGTGGTATAGAAGCACATAACACATCAATTTCATAGAGCTCTGTGATGCAAGGATGATCATTCAGGGATGCAAAGCTGTACGTGGGATTTATACTCATTGGAGAAAAGAGCAGGTGTGACCTTAAGCTTTTCATTTAATTTTATTTTTACACCTTTCATAAACAAGTCAGTTAAGAAACATTCATGCTACCTAAGTGAACCTGGTGTTTCACTGTATATCTCACATCAATAACACTGCATGCTGTGGGTAAAACAGATGTGTGTGTGTGTGTGTGTGTGTGTGTGTGTGTGTGTGCTATTTAAACAGCCTAGAGACTTTGCTGTTCTTCCCTTTCATTAGCTGGCCTTTCCATTCACCACTTATTCCTCTGAGTTGCCTGATCTACCTGCCAATCATCTTAATGAGATGCACCTGGTCAATTAATTTAGCAATAATACAAAATTCACAGACAGAAGCTGCATTCCAATAATGCAAAGGGTTTTAAGGAAGGCACAGAGGCAATCAAACCTTTATATTGGCATATGGGAGCGAGAGGCTTAGTGACAGACAAGAAGCTGTGAAAAAAACCAGTTTGCTCAGGTACAAACCGTCCCCCTCTCCCTTCTCTCCCTCCTCATTTGCTTTATCCTTTTTTTTAATGACAGTTGGCCAGTTTAAATGGAAATGAGAGGGCAGCCTACCGAGAAAGGCTGCCAGCTTCCTTCTTGAAATCAGTTTCAGTTATGTGAAAGAAAAAACATAGATGTTGGCCACTGAGGTGGGTATACTATATCAAGAATGTTACTAAAGGATAGATAGCTACATTTGGAGGTGGGGGGTGATAAGCTGAGGAGAAAGGCTACTAAGGAGGAAAATGTAATGAAAAATAGACTAATAACACTGAATCCTTAGGAAAATGATTCATATTTGTCATCTGTTTGTTATACAATTTGTTCTAGAGATATTAAATATACATATGTAGGTCATAAAAGATTTAATGTTCTACTCTGGGTGATTATTATACTCACAAGATATGGTAAATATATGATATTATGTATTCTATTATTATTATTCTAATATCCAGAAAAGTAGCACAAGGTAATCATATTAATATGATAATCCATAAGACTAGATCTCAGAAGAATGAACATAGAATAATTTTTCAATGTGAAGCCCAGGGCCTGTCACCTCACTCACTACTGACACGTACTTAACTTCGGTGGTGAAAGGCAACCAGAGTTTCAGATTACAAAATGCTAGTAAACAAGAGAAAATAAATGACTTCTCCAACAGAATCCACAGAGAGAATTCAGGTATGCAGAATTTAATTATCCTCATCAGAATTGGTCAAGGATGAAAACCTGCATTCTTATGAGAAGTGGGATATGTTTTTGAATGACCACAAGAGATCTCATTGGGGTTTTTGAAATTATCTGCAAGACAGCTTATCTAGTAGCATTGTATCCACTGTCCCTAGAGTATGTTAGTTCTTGGGAAAATGCTATCAAAAGGAGTCTAAGTTTCTTTTGACTATGTCCCATCCAAAAATTAATCAAGCTTGGCCCTGTTAACTCACAGGACTTAATGAGCACATTGTCATAAAAACTCACATTATGCCTATTTTCAGTGTTTTGACACTGGCCAGCTACAGTTTTATCCATATTAACATTGAGAACATACCTTTTATTAATTAAAAACAAGCAGCACAAATACTTATTTCACAATATTGTCTCTAAAACATGCAACATGGGACCATATGTAATATTTTTCCCAATGAGAGAAAATTACATAAAAATTCCTTATAGCTTTCATCATTTCCTCTAACACTTGAGGAATTTTATGTTACTAATGATAGATTTCAACGTATCTGTGAATTTGATAGGGAAAAAAATATTTTCACAATGCCGAATTGAATTTCAGCATTTCCTTCCATTAACAATGCCTGTAACAAACATTATTCTGAGAACAAGTTCCTAGGCTTCAGCAGATTGCCAAAGGGATCCATCATAAACACACACACACACACACACACACACACACACACCTGGCCTGAAATGTCCTGCTTATACCAGCTCACCATGAGAATTTGGGGACTTCTCCTGGTCGTTTCCAGTCTCCATTCTCTGATCTAGGATTAGCACCGCTTGTGCACTACTTGTCTCTAATGATCTTACTCTCAGTGTATTATTGCTTCCAACATCTTATCTTTTCATGTGATCATAGTCACCAGCTACTTTATAATCTGGTACCAATAGCTCCTACAGCCTCAGTCACTATCTTCTCTTTCAAGGAATATCAGAAATCTGAGCCTAAATCAATGGAAAGAAAACAGAGAGAGAACTCTTGGGGCTTATGAGCTAAATCCTCTAAGTATCCCAGACGGGGTGCTACATACACACCACCTTATGTTATATTTCCATCAACGGGGGCTCTGAATCAAAGGATATCCATCTTATTGACGAGTAGTATTATAAATTTCTTTATATAATAATGCTTAGACAAATTCACAATTCTACCAAGTACATATTAAAGTACTAATATTCTCCCAAATCCACCATATTATGGTTTTTTTATAATCTTCACAATTTGTTTTTGTTTATGGTAAAAATAGAGTAGTTTTAATTACATTTATCTTATTATTAGTCATTTAAAGCAATTTTTTCCAGGTTGTTGATGAGTTTGTAATTCTTGTTTTTTTCAAATTTTGTTTGTATCCTTTGACTACTCCATTGAAGAATGAGTATTGATACTGTGTATTTATGTTAATTCCCTAAGCTCTTAACTATTTGAATTTTAACAATGATTTTATACAAAGATTCACTCTGCCCATTTACAGTTTTCCATCATTATCCGAGCAGTATTGCTTTTATTCATGCAATATGTATTTAATTTTACACAGTTGAAATTACATACATTCTCTACTAGCAGTCTTTCAATGCCAAGAAAAGTGAGAAAGGGTCCAAGTAGGTTGGATGCATTCCCTTTGATCAACTAATAGTAAGACATGGTCAAAAATTACACACAGTGGAGGAATTATGATTTTCATTAAAAGAGAGGACACGCAATTGGATAAGATCAAAGATCCATTTAAATATAATATCCAACAATCTTTGCATGGTTAAAAATATGGTCCCTTGCCAGAATTGTAAAGTGTATCCCTCCCCTTTACCATCCTTCTAGGGTATTTGTAGATATTAAACCATATATCCTTCCCAGTATTTTGTTTTGTTTTGTTTTTGTTGTTCAGTTAGGGGTGGGAAATTTTTCTACTTTGCAGATTTCTAGAAATATACCATGAAGTCTTCAGTGTGTGGGGGGGTATGAGTTATGATGCATCTGGATTCATGGGACCCTGTAATGCAATTTTCCCTTACCATGACCCTTTGCCCTTTCTGAGTCTGAATATTTTGCCTTTGATTCCATGACCACCCTATCACTTTAGATGCATAGAAAATTCCAGGGAGTCATACATCTGCTGTCCTACGGCAAATATAATCTGGAATATACAACCATCTCATAGAAAATGTAGTTTTCTAATATGACTATTATTTTCAAGAAAAATAAATTATGAGATCCCCTTTGTCTCTTCTTCACCTCTACCATGTGAATTTGCTTGGACATTCCAAACTTATAGGGCATAATCTATCTCGTGTTTATTCCCTTCTTATTCCATCCTTCCCCTTGTTTTCATCCTATGCATCTTCAATATTTCTTGCTTGTTAAGAAACAGAAAAAAAAAACCAAACTCACAATCACCTTTATTCAACCCATATGTGGGTTCAATGGCAATGCCTAACCAGTTCTATTCTGGAGACTGTCTCTTATCTTTCCACTTGAATAAATTCCTGTGTTATCACCACGGGGGAAAAATCTTGGTGATTTATAGAGAAATGCAGTTTAGTCCATGTTTATAAATTTCACCAGAAGATAGCCGACAGGAGCTAGATGTCTGAGCCCTTTCCCCTCAAATATGAAAAGCCTCACTGGCCTAACTTATCTACACCATCATATTACCCTTTCTCTCTCATAGTGGTACCCTTTTCCCCCATTACAAAGCCTGCTGATTCATTGTTTTCAGAGTCTCCTCACCCTTATGGTATCTTATGGTATCCAATGATCCTATGGTATCCAGACAGTTGTGAGGATGCTAAGCAGGGGCCAAAAGTCAAAGTTAGAAATGTAAGTCTTTCAGTTGTTGGTGCTGGCTGGGTAGGTGGGCTTGTGGTAGTTAGGGTGAATTAGAGCTTTAGGTAGTTCAACCTTTTGCTACTATTTCAGAAAATTGAACTCTGTGTGGAAGTATTTATTTCCCCCATTGCTGTGCAACTTTAATTACTATAGATTTGGCACATGCTTTTAATTTGAAGTGTTGGGAAATAAAGACATATGTTGGAAATAAAAATTTCACTATCTATCTGACCATATGATCTGGTTCTTCTACTCTTCAATGAAACTATATTTTATTTTTTACTAGATTTGGCATATGCCTCTAGCTTATTTTGGGGATGGATTAGAGGATATATTTGGAAATAAATATTCTACTTCTTAGCTGACTACATGACCTTCAGTTCCTTTACCCTTAAATAAAGCTGCTTTAATTTTTAACTAGGTTTAAAATCTTCTTAATGGTTGTTAAAATGACTAAATTCACACAGCTAGGTTTTGTGTTAAGTGTCTGAGATAGGATTTGAATTCAGGCCCTCCTGACTCCAGGGCAGGTGCTCTATTCACTGTACTACCTAGCCACCCCAAATGACTAAATTTTTTAAATAATCTCCATGTTTTCCATATATTTCAAATCTAATTTTATATTTATCATGTACAATGACATATAATGTAATGTTTTAATAACAACTATAATTCAAACATGTCATATATATGCAAGTTATATATATATGCATACGTATGAATGTATATGCATACACACATATGCATTATACATAAATGTTATATATAAATATGTATAAATAAATATTTATATAAATATATGTTTTATATATATATACAATCTCAGAAAAAATAGAGAAATTACCTCTTTTCATTTTCCTTATGCATGGGAAAAAAGCCTTTTTGAGCATATGTTCCTACTCTTGCTGTGATTTTTCTATGAAATACTTGATTCTCATTTCCATTGCAAGCATATCCCTAAAGTCATTAATTGGTTCTGCAAAAGGACAACTTCAGATGGAGCAGTATTTCTGGGGTCAGTTAGTTCCATAGCAACAATGTTATAAATGGAAAGTAATTTGACAGGCAGGCAAAATTCTTACTATAAAACTTCAAAATTTATCTTTACAGAAGCTAGAGGGTATAATGGGGATGGAATGGGCTGGGCTACATGGATATAACACATTCAAGGTAAGGAGACCTGATATACAAAGTTGATTGGAAGGATCCTGAATTTTTCGACTGGTGAATGGAGTGATGGGAAATGAAGAGAAAAGGAGAGACCATAGCTTAAACAGAAGTGACATTTCAGTGATACCTAGAAAGGGTTTTAGGAAGAGTAAATACCTACCTCTCTTCACCCCATAGAACCTTCTCATTTCTAATTATTCTATAGTTAAAGATGACAATGTCAGATGAGAATGGGTATGATTTCTGAAAAGAAAAATGTTCACTGGTGGTAAAAATACAATTGATCCCACTGGAGGAAGAGAACATGTTTAACAAACTGAGTTCTACTGGGACATGTTGAAAGGGTAACTGATTAGAACAGCAGCCTAGAGATTCAGGATCCAAATGTCCTCACACACAATCTCACAAACTGTCAGAACTGAAATATATCTCAGAGGTCATCTAGTCCAGTGCCCTCAATTTACAGATGAAGAAACTGAAATCCTAGAAGTGACCAAAATCACACTTCTACTTGGTGACAGAGGCTAGAACTTAAAATCAGGATTTTGACTCACCAGAAAATGGATAAATAGAGCAAAAAACTTTAGAAGTTGGAGAAATTGGGCTAAATTTATTCTTTAAAAACCTCAAGGTGTTGTTTTTTTTTCTTTTCTTATTCATTCGCCCGTTTGTTCCTGAATTAGCTAAGTGAAACAATTAATATGAATCTTCTTTGTTTGTGAATGGAGATGCTTATGAGTGAATTTCAAGCAAAGAATATTGAACACATCTGTGTTATTTACCAACAGAAATGAAAGAAGTAGATTACCTTTGGCCATAGGACTGAATTGATCTGGTCACCAGGGATTGGCTGAAGGACTTTATCACAGGAGAACAGACTATAGGGTGGAGTTTGTTTATAATTTTGTAACAATGTTATTCCAAAATAAAAGTGATCTTGGTAGTTTTATATTTCCATTCTTTTTTACAACAGTCAGAATCCTCTACCTCATTCTCAGAATCTCTTAAATTAAGGCTCTCATAATACCATCAGTTGGTTTTCATCATGATCCAGATTACCAAAGATGTAAATATCATGGTAGTAAGCTAAAGTCATAAAAAAATTGCTGACTTTCATCTCAAATCTGAGCAACTTATGTGTCAACTGGAAATTCTGTTTTTCAATGAGCACCAGTAGATCCAAAATTATAACCAGGAATTCTGGCATAGGTAGGGGGTATAGGACCTAAAATTTCACCAGGCCTGTTCCTGACAGAAGTCAACTGGTAAATTGAGATATGAGCATATTATGTAACTCAGAATCTAAGATATTAATAATTAGTCACTTTTAGGGTATGTTTTGTTTTTAAGATCTGCAAATATCTTTACATACATGTTATTCAGTTTGATTCTCATAGCAACTCTGGTAGATATGACAGGTATTACCATCCTCATTTGACACATAAGTGAAGTGAATCTAAAAGAGGTTGGTGGATTTCCCCAGGTGACTTTGTTCATGCATCAGAAGCTGAATTTGGACCTCAGCTCCCCAATTCCAAGTCCAACATTCTATCTACTACACCAAGATGTCTCTTTTTGTATTCTCTTTAATGGAGTCAGGGACTGAGATATAGAAGAAAGATCCGATGCACTAAATTTATTGAGTAGTGAGGGGAGTGAAGTGGTGGTAAACAGAGGACATAAACAAGGATCTGAACAGGCAGTGTAAAGTATAAGGAAGAGAGGTATTTCGAGAGTGACAGTGACAGAGAGAGAGGGTCTGAAAGTAGCAATGGGAAACAAAGAGTATGAAACTTTAGCTTCTAACTCTGGCTGTCAAGAAGCATGAAAGAATTGAAATAATAACATTTTAAAGAATTTCAAGAGATAAAGTGTCTTCATGAGAGACTAAGCCTCAATGAAGATAAGAAAATATAAGGAATATAAGAGAAAAGTATCTTAGATCATACAATTGAAGTTTG
Organism: Pseudocheirus occidentalis; assembly: GCA_028646575.1. Classification (NCBI taxonomy): domain Eukaryota; kingdom Metazoa; phylum Chordata; class Mammalia; order Diprotodontia; family Pseudocheiridae; genus Pseudocheirus; species Pseudocheirus occidentalis. Next base: position 280,481,394 of record CM053593.1, on the reverse strand, counting down.
AAGTGACTTAGGGATCATCTAGTTTAACCTTCTCATTTTACAGAGAAGGAAACTGAGCTTCAGAGAAGTAAAGGTTTTCCCAAGGTCACACAACTAGTAAGTGCCTTTTGAACCCATTGATCTATCTATTGCACAACAGTAGAACATTCCAGAGGATTTAGTAAAGTGATGGCAGAACATGATAAGAACTAGATTGTACTAGGCCTGAGTTTACTTTGACAGTAGGAGAGAGAATTATTTGCCACCAGAGAGCCTAGACTGTATCTTTCACTGCCAATTCACTTATCTCATCAATTGTTTAATTATTCCCCAAGTCACAAATGATCATAACTGACCTCGGAATTGGCATAATAACTTTTTCATATCTCTGTAGTTCATGTTCTATTTAATATTACTTTGGTTCAAGGATGTATTTTGTCTTCTCTTTGACATCACAAGATTCTTGAAGAAAAGAGTGTGTCTTCTTTGTCTTTGTATCTCCATTAGGGCTTAGCACATAGTTGCGTGGGTCAAAAATTGAACCACTTACACAAAAATAATAAGCAGAGCCATATTTGCAGTGAACAAAAATATAGTTATTTCCTTTCCTGGGAATGGGATGTTCTTCTCCAAGGCTAGTTAGTAGAAGGAGGCATCCAGCTGATGGTGAAGTGAACTTTTAAAGCCTGATTTACTAG
>CM053593.1:280462794-280480217 GCA_028646575.1 Pseudocheirus occidentalis | reverse complement strand
CATTCTGGAGGGCAATCTGGAACTATTCCCAAAGGGCTATAAATCATTGCATACCCTTTGACCCAGTAATACCACTTTTGGGGTTGTATCCCAAAGAGATCATAGAAGTGGGGAAAAGGTCCCATATATACAAAAGTATTTATTGCAGCTCTCTTTGTTGTGGCAAAAAACTGGAAATTTAAGGGATGCCCATCAATTGGGGAATGGCTGAAAAAGTTATATGGTATATGAATGTGATGGAATATTATTTTGCTATAAGAAATGGGAAGAAGATTGACTTCATAATTACCTGGAGAGGGTTATACGAATTGATGCTGAGTGAGAAGAGCAGAACCAGTATAAATCTGTACACAGTCGCAGATACATCATATGTGTGATGACCAGTTTTGAAAAACTGGACGCTTCTCAGCATCGCACAGTTAAAAGACAACTCTACAAGTCTCAGGATGGAAGGAGATGTCTACATTCAGAGAAAGATCCAGAAAGATCAGAGTTTAAAACGAGACTGAAGCAATGCATGGTATCATTCTTTTCTATATTTGGCTTTTGTTTCTCTAATCTCACTGTTCACTCCATTGGCTATAACACCTATACAACCAGACTATTGTACAATGTGAAAGAGTTTGCAGATCCTATACATGATTGTATGCCACCATGGCGGGGGTGGGGTGTGGGGAGGAAGGGGAGAAAAATCTGAAATTCAAGTGACTCTGGAACTGAATCTTGTAATCTAAAAGTAAACAACGAAGTCAATAAAATAAAAAAAAATAAAGAAATCATAAGGAACTTACCAAAGTTGAACTATTTACATGCTTACATGGAAAAATGATAATTGTAATTTATGAAATTTTTCTCAGTATGAGGATCATTGAAGGGAATATAAATGTGTTTGTATGTGTGTATACATACATATATATAGGAGGGTATATGTGCATATGAATACATATGTGAGTGTGTGTATATATGTGTACAGGTAAAAAATAGTGCACAGGATCAATTGAATAGGGAGGAATGATATTTAAAAGGTGAAAATGAGAGGTGAGAGAAGAATATAAGGAGAGATGAGGAGAAACAGAATGGGGTAAATTATTTCATATAGAAGAGGCAAGGGTTAACTGTTACAATGAAGGGGAAGAATAGGAAGGCAAAAAGGAATGGATCAACCTTAGTCTCATTGAATTTGGCTTAGGGAAGGAATGACATACACAGTTAATTGGGTATCTTGCCCTACAGGAGAGTAGGGGGGAAGGGGATGGGAGGGAGGATGATGGAGGGGAGGGCAGATTGAGGGGCAGGGTAGTTAGAAGCACACACTTTTAAAAAGGGACAGAGTCGAAGTTAAGAATAGAACAAGTGGGGGGGGGGAATAAAATGGAGGGAAATATAGTCAGTCTTTCACAATATATCCACTATGGAAATGAAGGTTATCTTCCCAGTAAGGGTGGATGACAATGGAGGTAGGGAAAGAATCTGGAATCCAAAGTTGTAAAATCAAATATTTCAAAATTTATTATTATTATCATCATCATCATCATCATTATTATTAACATTATTATTTACATACAACTAGGAAATAAGATATATAGGCACTGGGGTATGGAGTTCCATCTTGCCCTACATGAAAGTCAGAGGGGATATGGGGGATGATATTGGAGAGAGCAGATTGGGGGAGGGGGTGTACAGTGGGATCACTGTTTTGGGGTAGTTGGTAGGGGAAAGATGAGGAGAAAATTTGTAACTCATAATCTTGTGGAAATGAATGATGTAAACTAAAAATAAACATAAACATTTAACTTAAAAAAAGAAAAAAGTAGAAATGAAAGTTTACAGACCCCAAAACTAGTTGCAGAAAATATTTGAAACTTGTGACAATACCTCTGCACCCCAGGAACAGAGCCTATGTTTATAATATAATATTTTATGTAATAAAGCCAAGAAATAAGCAGGAAAATGAGTAAATAATAAAAAATGTTTCTGACCATAGAAAGTTACTGTGTGACAAAGAACATCAAAGCACAAACTCAGAAAAGAAGAAGTCAAAACTGCTACATCCAAAACTTTAAATGAAAAAGTAACCTGGTGTCAGGCCCTAAAATAATTTCTGGAAGAGCTCCAAAAAGATTTAAAAAATCAAATAAGAGAGGCAGAGGAAAAATTGGAAGACAAAGGGAGTTAAGCAAGAAAATAATAAAAAAAAAGAGTCAACAGCTTGGTGAAAGGGGAAAGAAAAAGTTTTTATAGTGGAGAAGATAGGGGAGGTGGTAGGGAGAATATGAACGTTACTTGGTGGAAATGTCTCTACAATTAATTTTTTTCCCTTTTCATTTCCAAGCTGTTGACTCTCTCTTGCATACATCTAATTTCTTTTCCCAATTTTTCTTCTACCCGTCTTCTTGGACTTTTAAAATCCTTCTTGAGTTCTTCTAAGAGGGCTTTTTGGGACTGAGACCAATTCAAATCCCCTTCTGAGTTTTAAGATGTGGGTATATTGAAAATGTTATCCTCTTCTGAATGTGAGTTTTGATGTTCACTGTCCCTGCAGAAAGAATATGTGGTCAGTGTTTGTTTTTGCTTTATGTTCATGATGTTTGCCTATTTACTGGCTTTTTTTCAGTTTTTTAAGTTTTTTTCTATTGAAATGGATAAAATTGGTTGGAAGAAAGTTTCTCTCACTCTATGCTAACTCAAAAAATTATCTAGGTGCCGAGATTGGGGTTCAGATGGGGTGGGGAGCAGTGAGGCTCTGGGAAGGAATAGGTGAGGGTATACTCAAGTTAGGATCAAGATCCTTGAAGAATAAAAATACCCTGAAAAGAAGGGTTCATGAGAAGGGCTAACTTGGAAAGAGGGAGACTGTTGACTTTCACAAGTAACTAGAAACATACTCCTACCACAAACATAGACACGTCCAAGGGGGGTCATAAAAAAAAAAAAAAACCTCGGTACATAAACCAGAAGGGATTTTTGAGGTCTGCAGCAATCCATTCTACAGATGAGTAAACTGAGGCTTCAGAGGTTCAATGACTCAAAGGTGCATTGTATCAGTTGGGATTCTGAAACTATGCCCTTCAAATCTCCATGACCACCCTCTCACCTCCTTCAAGTTTTCTTATTGGGTCCTCCCTTGCACACCCTCTATACTCAGCTCTCTCTTGGCTCCACGTTGTGGATTCTTTCAAGACCTAGTGAAGATCCTGCTTTCTACAAGACTTTCTTTCTCAATCCTTGTTTCTAGTGTCTTCTTTCTACTAACCATTTCCTACTTATCTTCTCTAATGTTTGTTTGTACGTGGTGGTTTCCACATTGTCTCTCCAATTAGACTGTGAAAGCATGTCAGGTTTTGCCTTTCTCTGTATCCTTAGTTGTTAGCACAGGGCCTGGTACATTTTATAAGTCATTTATCAGCCATGTACAACTGTCCATGACCCCATTTGGGTTTTCTTGGCAGAGATACTTGAGTGGTTTGCCATTTCTTTCTCCAGCTCATTTTACACATGAGGAAACTGAGGCAAACAGGCTTAAGTGACTTGCTCAGGGTCACGCAACTAGTACTTGTCTGAGGATAGAATTGAACTCAGAAAGCAAAATTCTTCTGACTATAGGCCTGGAAATCTATCGACTGGAACACCTAGCTGGCACATAGTAGATGAATATGATTGGCTCAAATAAAATAGCTAAGCAACCAATGCTGGACTTCCTTAATGTTTCCTGTCTCTCAAGAGTCTATAGTATCCACCTGGTGTTGAGAGAGTCTGTTGGACTGAACTGGCCTGGAATAGCCCCCGGTGAGCTTTTCCTGATGGGGCTGCCTTCATTTGAGCTGACCCTTTGAAGTTTACAATGTGAAATTTGGGGGCTGTTTTGCAGATAGAGGAAGATTTCTTTGAAGGATTCCATAATATTACCTGAAGACATTACAGGTTCATTTTTGATTTTTGTTTTTCCTGAGCATCATTTCATGTAATTTTGCCATTTTTGAAGTAGAAGGGAGACCACAGACACCATTGAGTCCAATCCCCTATTTTTACACATGAGGAAACCAGAATCTTTGAGAGAACAGGGACTAACTGTACCCAAGGTCATTCATGCTGTTTGGTATAGTCTGAATTTAGCTTGGGGCACTGGCTCCAAAAACCAATATTCCTTCCACTGCTGCACCAAGGAAAGGCAAATTGTACAATGGATCTTTGAATCTCAAGTCCTTTCCTTTGTGGGCAGGGGCAGGATTCAGTTGGTCATGTAAGTCCTTTGGGACCTAGACCCCATTATTTTTTAATTTTCATTCTTCTAAATCATAGCATGGTAGGATGTCCAAGATCACAAGGAATCAAGACTCAAAACTGAGATCCTTGTCTCCAGCCAGAGCCAGACAGATCTTTTCCTTCCATTATAAATGCCTATTAATCACCTTGGGGATCATCTAACTGCACCCCCAAAAGTAAAGAGGACTCTGAGACCCAGAAGGGAGGATTGTTTAAGTTTACAATGGTGATAAATGGGCAACCAGGATCCTGAATCCAAATTGAGAGGTTTTCTTTCCACAAACCACCTATCTCCTGACTCAGAGAGAAGGAATCTTAGAAAATTCAGCATGGAAAATGGAAGGACCTAAGTTCTCCCTTCCCTCATCTATAACACCTGGAATTTCCACCAGCCTCCATCCCTGTAATCCAGGCAATAAGCTGTCATGTTAAAATTGAGTTTCCAGGTGCTGCTAGGATCTTTGTAATTCAGGCATTCCACAGTTCTGAAGCCCAGGCCCCCAGTTCCCAAACTCTGACCTGACAGGGAGGCTGGAAACTAACCCAAACGGGACTCCATGCCAGGAACAGAAAGGGGACAAATGGAAGAACCAGGTCCACCCAGCTGGGACCCCATCAATGAGAGGCAGACCCTCCTCAAAAGAAGCTAGAACTCCCATAAGGCAAGGAAGAGGCATTGAAGACTACTAGGGATGGAGGGTAGGTCAGGGCATAGGAAGAGAAGACAACAAAAGCCCCAAGCCCACTTTGGGTGCAGCTGAATGAACTCCCTGAAGCCCCCATTGCTGCCAGGAAGTCTGGCAGTGGAGAGAGGGCAGTATTCCAGATGGATACAAATACTGAAGAAGGAGTGGTCAAGGGAGCAGGTGCCGGGCTCTAGGGGCTTGTTGGTTCTGGCCCAGGCTCTGCTGCATCTTGGGGTGGGGAGACACCATTCTTCTTGGAGGGTCAGGCCTTGGACACTTCCCTACCTGTTGGTTACTGCTGGTGACACTTTGTGTGATGGTTCTTGAACCATATCTGGACTCAAGATTCTGGTAGGTTGATTTTTGCGTGCTACATCCTCTATCATGAATATATTGGGGTATTGGATCTTGGCAGAAAGGCCTTTTGGGATATTGAGTTGAGCCTGAGTGAATGTGGTCTGCTCTCAGCATTGCTTCCTCAGTTTGCCTGTGTAGCCAGCAGTAGTGCTGCCATGTAGAATCTCTAAGGCAAGTGCTGCCAGGGCCAGTGCAGAGGGAAGACAATAGAGACCCTTCCTCAGGAAAAAGGTTTGAGGGTGGGAAAGAACTTAGCACTCACACAGACCCAGAGAACCAGGGAGGAAGAGGAAGGATAGGGGCCTGGGAAGCTACATACAAAGGAAGAGAGATTCGGAGTTCTAAGGTGTCAGAGACATGAGAAGGAATTGGGATGGGATGAGGCAAAGTCAGAGCAGGAAACCCTCTGTTCACTGGCAAGACTAGGTTCAAGGGTTCCTAAGGTGGGAGCAGCTGGACTGCTGAAAACTGTGGCCATCTAGGCCTGGTGATTTTAAGCCTGGTCTCTGAGTGATGTCACCCCTGCTTGGCCTGGATCCTGAGTCCTAATCCTTTGGGAAGGCTGCTTCTCCCTCTCCCTGGAACCAAGAGAGGGTGGCAAAACCAGCCAGTCCCTTATCCTCTTCCCTTCACCCCCAACATTGACCTGGCAAATAGGGCTGACCGGAGAAGGGAAGTATAGATTTGGATCAGTTTCCTGACTTTTAAGGTTGAACTCACCTTCTGGAGCACAGGGTCCACAGTTTCATGTTTCTTGTGCTGAGGGGCGGCAGCCTGGTCACTGACTTTGCTGGCTGGCATCTCAGTGCTGGCAGCTGGAGGCTGTGTGGGTCTGTTAGCCTATCCAGGGTTGGGCTTAGAACCTAGCAGGGGTGGCTGGCTTGTACTGAGGTCAAGTGGGGTTTTTCTGCACTCTTGGGGCTACGCTGAAGCTCTCTCAGGGTGAGGCTGGGTGTCTGGCGCCTGGAGGATGCCTGCTCATCCAGGCTTTTCTGAAACCTGGGAAGATTTATCTGCTTGAAGATGCCTTCCCACCTGAACTTTGCTTCCTGGAGCTGTGCTGAAGAACAGGGAGGTTTGGCTGCTGGAGGATGTCTGCCTGCCTGCCTGCGCATGTGGTGGTTTTCCAAGCTAGAGTCTACCATTTCCCCTGGCTGTGCCAAAGAGCATGGGGGGTCCTGGTGTTGGTGCTTGCCTGCTCCACCACCCTGGGCCTCAGGCTCTTCCACTGATTTGCTGAGGTGGGACTTGCCTTTGACTTACTGAAACTTCTCCTGTCCTATCCTGTTTCCCTTCCACCAGAGCAAGAGGGACCTTTCCCATTAATCCCCCCAAACTCTCAGGATAAAAGAGTACTTTACCTAGTTTTTCTGTTGGCCTCATTATTTTAGGTTTTTCCTACAGGTGATATTTTCTGGGGTTTTAGAGGTCAATAAGGGAGAGTAAGAGTGCTTACTGCTTGCTCCACCAACTTGTCTCCCTCAGAAATGTCTCAAAGAAGGCGTAACATACATACTTAGTTTATATTTTCAGTATATATATTTATATTACCCTATAGGCAAGTAGGAGGGAAAGGGGATAAGAGAATGGGGAGGGTGATAGAAGGGAAGGCAGATTGAGGTAAACCACAGTCTAAACAAAACACGTTTGAAAATGGACAGGGTAAAAGGAGAGAGAAGAATAAAAAGAGAAAATAGAGTGGGAAGGAAATACAGTGAATAATCATAACTGTGAAAACATTACCACAAGTTTCTCTGATAAAAGCTTCATTTGTCAAATATGTAGAGAACTGAATTAAATTTAGAAAAGATAAACACCATACCACAATTGATAAATGGTCAAAAGATATGAACAGGCAAAGCAATCAAAGCTATCTTTAACCATATTTTTAAAAAATGCTCTAAATCACTATTGATTAGAGAAATGCAAATTAAAATAACTCTGAGGTACCACCTCACACCTATCAGATTGGATAATATGAAAGAAAAGGAAAATAAGAAATTTTGGAGGAGATATTTGAAATTTGAGACACTAATGAACCATTGGTGGAGTTGTGAAATGCTTCAACCAATTTGTAGAGCAATTTGGAAACATGCCCAAAGTACTATAAAACCATACATACCCTTTGCCCCAGGCATACCACTACTAATTCTGTATGCCAGAGAGATAAAATCCAAAAAGAGAAAAGACCTATATGTACAAAAATATTTATAGCAGGTCTTTTACTAGTGGCGAAGAATTGGAAATTGAAAAGATGCCCATTAATTGAGGAAAGGTTGAACAAATTGTGGTTTATGATTGTGATAGAATACTATTGTACTGTAATAAATAGCAAGAAGTTCACTCTCAGAAAAGCCTGGAAAGACATACATGAACTAATGCAAAGTGAAATGAGTAGAACCAGGAGAATATTGTACACAGTAACAGCAATATTATATGATGATCGGCTGTGAATGACTTAGTTATTCTCATCAATACAATGATCCAAGACAATTACAAAATACTTATAATGAAAAATGGTGCCTACCTCAAGAGAAAGAACTGATGGAGTCTGAATGCAGATTGGAGTATACTTCTTTTTCTCCTTTTTTTTTTCAGTTTTTTTTGGGGGGGGGTTGGGTTGTTTTTACATCATGACCAACATGGAAATTTAAAAAAATTGTAATTCTTAAGATAGAAGCAAAATCAGTTCTGATAAAGAGGAAAATGAGTAGTGACCTAAGGATACTCAAGTGTCTACTGAAGGAACTTAATGACCAAATCCAGTTGAGAAAAGGTTTAAAATAGTGGTTGTCAACCTTCCTAATGCAGCGACCCTTTAATACACCTCCTCATGTTGTGGTGACCAACAACTATAAAATTATTTTCATTGCTACTTCATAACTGTAATTTTGCTACTGTTATGAATTGTAATGTCAATATCTGATATGCAGGATGTATTTTCACTATTACAAATTGAACATAAACCACAGGTTGAGAAGCCCTGGTTTAGATGAAGCAAACAAGACCAAATAATGGAGAGTAAATACAAAAAATAAAGTAAGGCTCTGTAAGAATATCACAAGTACTAAAGAGCAGGATCATCAGAGGCCAGTACTAAATGATAAAGAAAGGAAAAAAAGGGGTTTTAATGCTATTCTGGGGGCATGACCAGGATCAAAAGAGTTACTGGACCGAGGTGTATTTGAGACAGCTTTAACCATCTTTAGACTGACTATTCAGTTTTCAATAAATGCATTTCAATAATCACTATAAAACAAGGCTAGATTTATTTTTCTGTCAATTGTCAAAATTTAAGAATGTAATGGAGAAAATATTAATAAGACAGATAAAACTTAAAAGTATGTTCAATGTACATTTTTGGAGGACAGCCTATTGTTAAATATTTACGAATACAACCTTAGATAGGTATATCACTTGGAATGGATGATGTGATGATAATGGATAACAGAGAAAGTTGAATTACTGAATTTCTATTTTCCTCATTTTATTGCTAAAAGAGAATGATCTTTGAACTGGGATGGACAGAATAAAAATAGCTAGCAAATAATAGAAATAGATGATAAGCAAGACAGCAATTGAACATTTACAGCTGCTTCTCTCCTTGAGCTTAAGTCATCAGTATATCTCAACTAACTCTTGTGGCAAACTGCCCTAGTCGCTTCATGGTTAACTCAACAGCTCATTGTTCTGGGACACAGGTGCAAAGCACTGATGAATTCAGAGATGCTGGGATTGTCTCTATTGTGAAGTGTAGCAAATTGCAGCTTCCCTAAAAATACCACCTTAAAAATTAGACAGTTAGGGCCATTTTAGATTATTCTCTTAAATAGGGAATGTAGAAATGCAGTTGTTAACAACCATAACAATTCCAAAGCATTTCTCCTTGGGAACATTTTTATTTACATTAAGTCCATATGGTTTATTATGTGCATTAGAATGAGTGCCTAATAATTTGCAACACAAGATCAGGATGCAGAATGACCTTGGCTGCTTGAAGGAATTGTGATAAATGGGTTAAAATTAAATGTGGGCAAATACAGTATTAAAACCTGGAAGAAATTACAAAAGTAAATGTATTAGTAGATGAATCAGTCCAAGAGTATATTAGACAGGGGAAAAGACTTGAAAACAGGTTGAAAATATGCATTTTATCTACTTAAATAAGAGGCTAAATAGCATGTCATTTCAATAGCAGCATCACATAAATGAGGTTTTTTCCCCATGTAATTGAATCTTGCAGCTTTAATTGTCATTAAAAAAAGTAATTGAATTCCATTGAACACTTATTAAACTCCTATTATATGCAAGCCATTGTTTTAGGCATTTTCAGATACAACAATGAATAACTCACAGTCTGGTAGTAACTTACAATACATAGTAAAAGGGAATGATCAATTCTTTTGAGAGCAACTTGGAAAGTATAATGGAGAAGGTAGTTCATCCTCTGGTCTTTGACAAATTGCAAGGATTCTAATCAGGGATATGCTGGAAGAAGCACTAACTGGTTACAGCTGATTGCTAAATTTTCAGTGTGAACATTTACATTTGCCTACAAATTAGGGTTTGGTTTATTGTTTGGTTGATTGTCCAGACTTAAGAAAGTGTTAATAATACAGATTAAACCTAAAAGTGCATGCATACATTTTTTTTTCTAGAGAGCCCAGCTGTCAAACATTCACCAGCACACCCTTATTTTCTCTATAAACATTGCTTAAGCTCAGCAGGAGTGCAGTAAAAGACTCAGGGAATGAAGTCATCAGCAGACGGTAGGCCTGATGACTATAGGCTAATAATAAAAATAACTATAACAATAATGATACCTGGCATTTATACAGTTCTTTAAGGCTTACAGATTGCTTTATATCCATTATCTCATTTTAATGGCACAAACATCCTTGATTTCAATGGAAGGAGTTGGTAGAACAAAGTACATTTCAAGTATCAAGCATGATATGAGCAAAGGTAAGGGCATGACTGTGTGTGTGTTTGTGTGTGTTTTTGTGTGTGTGTGTGTGCATGAGAGAAAAAGATGGAGAAGATGAAGAATAAGACGCATTCATTGTATTCTTTTAAAAATATGTTTCAAAGTTTGCTCTGTCCTTAAAGAAAAGTATATAGTATATTGAAAAGAGAATCCAGGAAGATCTGAATTGAAGTTCTGGCTTTAACAGACTTACTGTGTGAATTTTGGTGAGTAATTTCATCTCTTAAATTGTAGAAAAGGTACCAAATTGTAGGTATTTATGTCTGTGTTAAAAAAGTAGATTTTTCACCTACCCAGCAAAATTGGGTATAATGTTCCAGGGGAAAATATGGTCATTCACTGAAGTGGAGGACTTTCAAGCATGTTGGCTGAAAAAAAGGAACTGAAAAGAAAATCTGACACTCAAACACAAGAAGCGTGAAAAGGTAAATAGGGAAAAGCAATCATAAGGAAGTTATCCAAGCTGTATTATTTACATACCAACATCTAAAAATGATAATTGTGACTTACAAAACTTTTCCCAGTATGAGGATAGGTGAAGGGAATACAAATGTACATATACATATACATACACATATGTCTGTATAGGAGGGTTTATATATGCGTACAAACACATCTCAAAGTATGTGCATATATGAGTATACAGAGGGCACAGGATCAATTGAATAGGAAGGAACAATACTCTAAAAGGTGAAATTCTGAGGTGGGAGAGAATTAGAATGAGAGGAGACAGGGAGAGACAGAATGGAATTAATCATCTCATATAGAAGAGGCTAGGGATAATTGTTACAATGGAGGGGAAGAACAGGGAGGCAAAAGGGAAAGGGTCAACTTTGCTCTCATTGAATTTGGCTTAGGGAAGGAATGACATAAATTGGGTATCTTGCCACATGGGAGAGTAGGGGGAATGGGGATGAGAGGTGGGATAATAGAGGGGAGAGCAGGGGGGGAGGGGGTTGCTGGAAGTATGCATTTCTGTAAAGGGACAGGGACAGGGTAAAGAATAGAACAAGGGGAGGGGTGGGATAAGAAGAAGGGATATATAAGCAGTCTCTCACAATATGCCCACTGTGGAGATGTTCTGTGTAATTGCACATGTAAAGCCTGTATTTAATTGCTTGTCCTTCCAGTGCTGGTGGGTGATGAGGGAGGAAGGGAAAGAATCTAGAATTTTAAGTTCTATAATCAAATGTTTTAACATATATATATATACTGTGGTGGAGAGATCTACCCTACCAAAAAGTCAGAGGAGTGAGGGGAAGGACACAGGAGAGAGAAGATTGGGGGTGGGCTTATTCATTGAGATAGAGCTGTTTTGAGGCATTGGGAAAGAGAAGGATGGGGAGAAAATTTGTAACTCAAAATCTCATGGAAATGAATGATGAAAGAAGGACATAAATAAATATTTTTTTAAAAAAAAGGGAAAAAAAGTAGATTTTTGGTGATGGCTTTTAGTGATGAAAAATATTCCCCATTACAGGAGCAAGGGTCTCTGATGACTTTTTATATCTTCTTTAGAGTAATTCAACCTTCTGTTCCCAAGAAAGTCAGAATCATGATATAACCACTAGGCAAACATATTTAATTTGAATATACTTCAGAGTATGATAAAAAGGAAGATAGAAAAGTTTGGGGTGGGGAGAATTTAGAAGGGCTGATATTATTAATTTGAAAACTGTTTCTTCAAGTGTAGTCTAGACAAGGTTATTTCAGTGCTGTCCTGTTGTACCACAAAAATAACTCTTTCACTGTTACATCTGTCATATAAGCCCAGAGGGTGATAGGACAGTCTCAGTCAGTTGCTCTATCAGAGACCTGGCCCAAGGTGTCCCATAATGACTTTAGCAACACAGAATGTACTGTGACTGGAAAGTTGACCCAAAATATTACCAACTGAGGTCTAGAGGCATTACCAAAGAGACTCTCTGGAAATAAAAATGTATACAAGACCCAGTATTTCACTGGCTCCCTTCCTGCCAGTTATCCTACTCAAAAAGACCCTTAGAGACAGAATTATACCAGAGACTCTTGCTGGAACTCCTAGAAAATGCATCCCAAACTTTTGCAATCACAGGTTTCACAGTTGCGCTGAGGACCACAAATTCTGCAAAGGCACCAAGGATGCTATAATCTAACTTTTGTGAACAAGGGCTCTATAATGATTGTACCAACAAATTAAATATGCTAGAGTTTCCCTTTTTCATGGAGGAATCAGACAATGCAATAGCACAACAACTAGTCAGTGAGTAGGACTTCTCATGCCCAAGGCTGCTTGACATATCAGCAATCCTTTACAATGAATCTCAGCTAGAAGCTCATACCAGCTTTGAAACAGACCCTGAAGCATTTATTGGCTTGTGGAGCTTCAAGAGACATCTCTATCTTCAAAGACTTTCCAGTCTACAGGTTATGAGACAATAGATACACCCTGTCTATGTGGTTTTTTTTCCCCTTAGACAAGCTTATCCCCAGATACTCCCTAACTTTGGTTATATGACTCTTAGAATATTTTGTTTTGGGAGATATCTCCTTACCAATAATGAGATGATAAGGAGATATATGAACAAGTCTTGAATTGTGGACTATTTATTACTATGAATGTCTGATGATTTGTGTATCAAAGGGCCTCAACTCCAGTACCTGCAATTCCTCATTCCCCTTGTTTGCCAGGACCGGGACTTTCTTCCTAGCATCTACATAAATTCCAGTCTTTTCTACATTCCTTGTTCAAAATTTGTATAAAAATCTCACTCTTTCCAACTGGTATTCAAACATGTCAGAACAGACAATAGTTCCAGCTTGTGAGATCTTCCTACTCAGGCAATATAAAGCATCTATAATCTGTATAAGTTGTGATCAGATTCTGATTCATTCCAGGTCCCCATTTTGGGGCCGGGGTTTTTGTTCAAAGGGGTTTTTGTTTAATGCTATCAACCATTCCTTCCAGATTTGTAACTATATGCATATGTGTGTACACAATACATACACACATGTACACACAAATATACCTATGGATTTATACATATATATGTATGTATAATTATTTATTGCTTGGTAGTTTTCTATTTGAATCATTTATTTTTGCTAACTAGGGTCCAATCCAGTTCTTTTTACTTTGCTGAAAGATAGCAAGTGTTATCAGCACTTAATTTTGATGCCCTGGGGCAAAACCCTCCTCAATCTGTCCTAGTTTTGGCTCTGCTTCCTATTCCTTAAATAATTCAGCTAATGTGTTCTATATTTGCTAATGGAGTGGTGCCTCCACTACTAACAATGTATTTTATCTGGTCCTTGTGTGTATATTGGACTTCACTAATTACAATGCTAGCATCACCTAACTGGGAACTAGGAATTCTAGATGTATCTTTTTTATATAGCATAATGAAGGAAAAGGGAAGAGCATTGCTGACAGTACAGGAGGCAACAATCCTTACATGCCCTACCCTAAGCAGACCACAGCTGGAATACTATTCTTAGTTCTAGGCACCATATTTTAGGAAGGAGTTTGATAGGTTGGAGTTCATTCTGAGATAGGAGATCAGGGTGGTGAAGGGACTTGAGAGCACGCCATGTGTATATTAACGTCTATAGCCGCTGAAATCAATTGGTCAGTCAACATGGAACCATTAAGCATTTATCATGTGCCAGATACTGTGCTAAGTGTCAGAGATATAGAAGGAAGTGGGAATAAATATCTATCCTGAAGAAAAGATGTCTTATGGGAGACATGATATCTGTCTTCAAGTATTTGAAGGGCTGCAATACATTGTAGAAGAGGGCTTAAATTTCTTCTCTTTGGCTCCAGAGAGCAAACTAGAACTGAGGAGTGGAAGTTGGAAGGGGAAGTAGAAGGAAGAAGAGAGGCAGCACCTGTTGCCAATAGTCATATGAGACCATGAGGCTCCCACAATACTCAGCCAGTACATTTAGCAGGTCTTCATTCATGGTAATTTAGATTGCTTTTGCAAACTAAGATATTTTTGAAGGCAGAGGAAGAAGACAAATAGGAGAGAATGTCTTATGAGAACAGTTTTTTGGGTTGAGGAGGGTAGTATTGCCTCAAGGGTCTTTTGGGAGTGACTTTTCATCTCTTTCCTTGTCTAATGAATGTCCTTTGAAAATTCAAATATATCAGACCATGCAATAAGGTTTCTCAAACTATGGGCATTGTAAACCTCTGAAGGGTTTGATGGTGATGAAACTATTTTGTGAGGTCAGTGACAGCTACTTTTCTGAAAGTACCATCTGATCCAGGGGTGAGGAACCTGCAGCCTTGAGGCCACACTTGAGGCCTCTAAGTCCTCAAGTGCAGCCCTTTGACTGAATCCAAACTTCACAGAATAAATCCCCAAAAGGAATTTTTGCTTTGTTTTGCTCTGTGAAGTTTGGATTCTGTCAAAGGGCCACACTTGAGGACCTACAGGGCCACATGGCCTCCACACTACAGGTTCCCCACCCTTATTTTCTTCTTTCTCTTAGGCACACCTCAATCTGTGGTTTGGGAACTTTGTTATTAGAGGTCACAGAACCTTGTCACAAAAACCATTCATAGAAATATGTTAGGTTTTCAGTGTGTTGCAAAATTTTCAGTATGGAAATACAAATTAAAAAGGTACTCCTCATCCTCTGTACTCGTTAAATAAATTATAGTATAGATCCCCTTCATTTTAACAACAACTTTGGCAGGTTAAATTGAAAAACAAATATATGCAGAGTTTTAGGTGAGATTGAGAATAAAGAGTTTAAACAATCCTTGAAATATTCCTTGTGGTATTCAGCTTTGGGATTTCAAGAGATATAGAATCTCATACTAAGTTGATATAACTTAAGGGTTCATTGAATAATTTATGAACAAGATATGGACACATCTTCCCATATCACTGCCACCCAATGGACCCCCATCTATGTCTGGAAATAAGATTGTACAAACAACAGCTCCCTTAAGACTGGGTCTGTCCAAACAATGATACAATAAGCAGAGCCCTCAAACTCTAGGTGCTATGTACATTTCAAATTGAGTTAAAGAAACCTGGAGTCACAGACACGTGTTTCCTATGTCTCAAATATAATCTTTCTTCACTTCTCCCTCTTCAGAATGTTAGTTTTCTGCAAAATTTATCTCAAGTGCCATCACCTACACAAGACATTTCCCCCCAGTTCCTAGTGTCTTCATGAAATTATTTTTTATTTTGTATACAATACAGAAATCTGACCATTTAAGTCCTTTAGTCCTCCTCTACAGCATGTCTGTCCTCATGGAGCCAGCAAACCCCCACACAGTTACAAGGAAGGTATTCCAATCCAACATATTTAGATGTTCCCCTGATTATCTCCATAATAAATTATATTTATTTAAAAGCATAAGGCCATTTCCCTTAATAGAATGTAAGCTCATTGAGGGCAGGGCCTATTTTATTTTAGTCCTTTGTATTACCATGACCAGTGCAGTATTTCAGCTACTATAGATGGTTAATAAATGCTTAATTAAATGGATGAAATGTACTAATCTTGAATACTGTCAGTTAAGACTAGAGAAACATAAACACTGGTAGAATTCTTTGGGATTCTGGGACTGCACTAATGAATATTCAGCAGTTAGAGAAGCTATATTCTATGTATACTTCCCTTCCCACTAGATGAATATGTTGACCCTATCAGCCTACATCTTTCCAGAAATATACTATGGGATAGTTAAGACACATCATATATTTAGGAAATATTGATCTAATTCTGGGCTTAGGTTGGGAAGTATCTTGAAAGATCTCACATCTCTAATCCAGCCAAAGATCCCAAAGGCTTTTGTCACTACTTGAAAAAGGTGAACTATTTCTGCAACTAGGTTAGCAGGTATAGTATTTACACAAGAAGCAAGAGTTGTACTTTGTTAAAATAAAATAGTCCAGTCTGGGATCTACATTATAAAAATACTATGGAGAAACCATTCAGGTAATAAATAGAGGAATGTAAATTATTAAGAACCTAGAAAAGCAAAAGACCCAATGAAAATTCAAGGAATAGGGATTACTCTATAAGTAAGCTTTAGTCTAGACAGGAGGGATTATAGCATCATATATTTCCAGCAAGAAGGAAGTCTAACCCCATCACAGTGAAAGGAGGAAAACCAGCTGTAGGGTAGGTAAATTGACTGAGGTTACAGAGATAATAAGTAGGAAACCCAGAATTTGAAATCACTTTCTTTGATTCCAGATTCAAAATTCTTTCCAGTGTCTCATGCTCTCTCCATAGTAGTAATGGATATTTAATGTATAATGGGGTTAATTATGGAAGTCTTTCTAATATTCTGGATTGGACCATTTTCCTTGGAGCTGGACACTTTTAGTCTGCTTTTGAGGAAAGAGCTATCTCTAAATTGGTACTGAAGGACTTCTGCTTTAGGATGATACCAAAATCCCATCATTCAAGTCCTCCAGTGCTGTTAGAGCAGATGCTTCTCTCCGAGTATCCAGAGATTCTATGTCTAGTACCAAGAAGGTGCTCCAGTAAAACAGACTGGAAAAAGAGGGTACTTACTTGATTACTCTCTTTAAAAATGCAAGATAATTAGATGAAAATGCAGAAAAGAGAAGTTATTCCTCATATTTATTCAAATATTACATTTTTTACAACTAATTTAAATGTGACATAAATAAAAATGTTAAACAGTAAAAGCATTTAAGGATTTGACACAGGGACCTTTAATAATAAGAGAGATTACAATCCAGAATAATTGCATTTTGTCTTTCCTGCTTGGATAAATATATTAGGTCTTTTATTCAGGTCACTTCTGGATATGTGACATAATCTAATCTGACTTTATTTTGATAGAAATAAAATCAAAATGTGAATAAAACCAATTAAATGATAATATTTCATTTATTCATTTACCAGTCATCTACTGTATACAATACACTATGAATGGGATGCACTGGGTGAAAACTCCCCAGGAATAGGAAAGGAGAGGTCAAAACAGTCCAGGGGGTCCCCTGAAGAAGTGCAGAACTCGAGATGCCACTCCTTCCTTCTTCCCTTTTTTGAAATGATATTTTAATCTCCTTTAAGTCTTTCTTTTCTGACTCACTATTCACCTGTAGTTGTGCATCAATTTTATACACACACACACACACACACAC
>CM053593.1:280440888-280462294 GCA_028646575.1 Pseudocheirus occidentalis | reverse complement strand
AAAAAAAATAAAATAAAATAAAAGCATAAAGAATTCTTTATTCTTTATACAACCAGTGTCTCTGGTAATGGCATCATTTCTAAAATATACTGGGAATTGAGTCAAATCTATAAGAATACAAGTCATTCCCCAATTGATAAATGGTCAAAGGATATGAACAGGCAATTTTCTGAGACATAAATTAAATATATCTATAAGCATATGAAAAATGCTCTAAATCAGTATTAATTCAAAGAATGCAAATCAAAACAACTTTAAGATACTGCATCTTACCAGTCAGATTGGCTAAGATGACCAAACAGGAAAATGACAAATTCTGGAGAGGATATGGAAAAATTAGAACACTGATGCATTGTTGGTGGAGTTATGAACTGATTCAACCATTCTGGAGAGCAATTTAGAACTATGCCCAAAGGGCTATAAATAATTGCATACCCTTTGATCCAGTAATATCACTTCTACAGTTGTATCCCTAAGATATCAGAAGTGGAAGGAAGGCCCATATATACAAAAATATTTATTGAAGGTCTCTTTGTGGTGGCAAAAAAAAATGGAAATTAAGGAGATGCCCATAAACTGGGGAATAGCTAAACAAGTTGTGGTATATGAATGTAATGGAACACTATTGTGTTGTAAGAAATGAGGAGCGGATGGATCTCATATTTACCTAGAGAAGCTTATATAAACTGATGCTAAGCGAGAAGAGCCGAACCAGGAGAAATTTGTACTCAATGACAGAAGCAACGTATATGTGACAACCAATTTTGATTAACTGGACTCATCTCAGCAATGCAACATTATAAAGCAACTCTTCAAGTCTCAGGATGGAAGGAGATGTCTACATTCAGAGAAAGATATGGAAAGAACAGAGTCTAAATGGAGACTGAAGGAAATTACATGCTCTCTTTCTTTTCCATGTTTGGTTTTGTTTCCCCTTTCCCATTGTTCATTCCATCAGTTAAAACCCTTCTATACAACCAGACTAATGTCCAATGTGAAAATATTTGCAGATCCTATACTTGATTACAAGCTGTGATGGGACAGGGGGAGAAAATTTGAAACATAAGAGATTGTGAAACCGAATCTTGTAAATTAAATGCAAATAAACAAATAAACAAAGAGTAAAAATTAAAATGAAAATAAAAAGAAAATAACATCTTAAAAATGGACTAACTCAAATGGCAAAAGGGCCCTAAAAAGCCAATGAGGAGAGGAATACCTTAAAAATCTGAATTGCCCAGATGGAAAAAGAATTTCAAAAGCTCACTGAAGAGAATAATTACTTCAAATTTAGATTGTTACAAATGTAAGCTAATGACTTTATGAGAAATCAAGACACTATAAAACAGATCCAAAGAAATGAAAAACTTGAAGGCAATGTTAAATATCTCATTGGAAAAACTACTGACCTGGAAAATGGATCCAGGAGAGATAATTTTAAAATTATTGGGATACCTGAATGTCATAATGAAAAAAGAGCCTAGAAATCATCCTTCAAGGAATTCTCAAGGAAAATTGCCCCAGTATTTTAGAATCAGAGGGTAAAATAGAAATTGAAAGAATTCACTTCTTAAAAAAGATCCCCAAAAGAAAACTCCTAGGAATATCATAGCCAAATTCCAGAGTCCCCAGGTCAAGGAGAAAATATTACAAGTTGTCAGGAAGAAACAATTTGAGTATTGTGAAAACGTAATCAGGATAACACAATATCTAGTGGCTTCTACAATAAGGGACTGCAGGGCTTGGAATATGATATTCCAGAGGTCAAAAGAACTAGGGTTAAAACCAAGAGTCACCTACCCAGAAAAACTAAGCATAATACTTCGGGGGGAAATGGACATTCATTAAAATACAATAAAATACAAGCATCCTTGATGAACAAAAGAGAGCTGAACAGAAATTTTGACTTTCAAATATAAGAAGCAAGAAATGCATGAGAATATAAACAGGAAAAAAATCATAAGGAACTTATTAAAGTAGAACTATTTACATTCCTAGTTGGAAAAAAGATAATTATAACATATGAGACTTTTCTCAGTATGAGGATAGTTGAAGGGACTATATATGTGTGTGTTTGTGTGTGTCTTGTACACAGATGTATATGTATGTATAGGAGGAAGTATGTGTGTATAAATATATGTGAGTGTGTGTATATGTGTGTACGTGTAAACATAAACCAAGGGCATAGGGTGAGTTGAATATGAAGGGATGATATCTAAAAAATTATAATTAGGAGGTTAGAGAAGAATATATTGGGAGAAGGAAAAAGAGAGAGATAGATTACAGTAAATCATCTCATAAAATAGGCAAGAGAAAAGTATTACAATGGAGGGGCTAGTAGGAACTTGAAAGGGAATGGGTCAAACTCACTCTCATTGAATTTGGCTTAAGGAGAAAACACATTCAATTGGCTGTCTTACACTACAGGAAAGTAGGGGTGGGGGGAGTATAAGAGGGAACATGATAGAAGAGAGGGCAGATTAGGGAGAGGGTAGTTCGAGGCAAACACTTTTAAAAAGGTGCAGGATCAGAAGAGAAAATAGAATAGGTGCAGGCCAGGATAGGATGGAGGGAAATATAGTAAGTCTTTCACAATATAACTACTATGGAAATGTTTTGCATAACTACACACGTACAACCTATATTGAATTGCCTGTCTTCCCAATGGGGGTGGGTGAGGAGGGAAGAAGGGAAAGAATCTGGAAATCAAAGTTTTATGAACAAATGTTTAAAAAATGTTTCAAGTGCAACTTGGAAATAAGATACACAGCCATTGGGTTATAGAAATCCATCTTGCCCTACTAGGAAGTTGGTGGGGATATGAGGCAGTGTAATGGGAATCTGAAGCTCTTTCCTGCCCATACCCCCTTTCCTTAAGTGGCTCCAAGAATGTTCCCTGATTTGGTGTTCACGTGGAGCCCATGACGAGAGGCTTGTTTCTGGGGAATGGCCACACCTTGTTACTTTGTAATTGGACAGTGGGTCAAGAGGGCTGACTCAGGAGAAGCCTATATATATACACACACCCTGATATGAGGCTTTGTTGTGTGATTTTACCAGATGAGACTCTGGGAAGCCATTGAGCCCCCCAGCTTTGAAAAACTGAGATGTTGATGCTTCCCTCTCTGGTAACTTGTATAGGTAATGGATGTGATGATCAGATGGTTGGAAGCCCATCTGCTGATCTATTTCTTGGTCTTCTTGTAACTTGTCCTTGTAACTTGGGTTTGTATTCTCTGGAGTTCATGGTGCTGACTTGTTCCCCTGAACTAGATAAATAATGTTTGTTTGATTAAAGAAAGATTGTTAACCTATTTTGAGTTGCTTTCCTTTAGAAAAGCATACCTAAGAACCTGTGCTAGCAGCCACCCTGGATATGCTAGTGTGCTTGCTGATACAGGGAGGGCATAAGAAATAACAGATTAGGGGAAGGGATATTGAGTAGGCTCATTATCTTGGTGTGGGTGATGGGAGGGAGAAGGGGAGGAAATTTGTAACTCAAAATCTTGTGGAAATGAATGTTGAAAACTAAAAATATATAAATATATATTTTAAATTAACAAAAAGAAAGAAAGATCTACCTGTTTTTATTCACAGCGAGGTAAGGAGAGTCAAGGAACAAGCATACATGACACAACAACACAAACTGAAAGAACAAAAAAAATGAATGTCAGAAAAATCATAAAAGACAAATTTACTTGGAAAGAAAAGATAATGGAAGATACCAGTATGTTACTGCTTTGCAGAAGTGGGAATTAATGAGTATAGTACTTTTCACATATTTTCAGACTTTCTCAATCTACAGATCAGTTTTTTTCTCTTCTTATTTTTATCATTAAAATATTATTTCTTATGTAGGATGTCAAGATAATAGGAGACACCCTGCTTTATAGAGCTTAGGCCCAGCAGGCATGCTGGGCCCTGAGCTTAGCATAGAACAATCTTTTGCATTTATGTTCTAGATGATCTCTGTCACAGCAAACTTTCAGGATTCCTTCACATCAGTATCAGGTGGACTCTGAGCTTGGACAACTACCTGTAGTAGCCATGTAGAAGCCCTGCTATGACCATTACCCCTCATTATCAGGGCTAGAGCTCTCTGTCTAGCCAAAGGTATAGAAATTGAGATCTCCCTACACCAACCCTCCCCACTCCACTCCCATTAGGGGCAGGGCTGTGGTGTCACTCCTTGTCTGCAAGCTGGTTTCCTTACTTTGAAATTAAACTTGTTTGATTCCTCACTCTCCTCTCTCTGGGCTGTTTTGTTGGGCTCAGGCCACCCATAAGTTAGAGACAAATTCTGTATTTTAGTCTAGTTGACAGATGGCTCTCTGAGAGGGCAAGAGGGAAGGATAATGGAGAAAATTATAGTGACTTTTTTAAATCAGTAAAACTTATTTTTGTAGGAAAAAATTGCTTTGTATAACATTATAAACTTATAAGCTTAAGACAGGTCATAGACAAAAAGGTAAACTCCCACAGCCATCACCTATCTCTGCAAAAAAGTTTATATGACACATCCACCTATCCCAAAATTCCATGCTTGCTTTCTGGAAATGTAATACAGGTTTTTCCAAGACAACTGTGAACTACCAGTCTATCTTAGAATGTCTTCAAAAGGCTCAATCAGGGCGGGTAGGTGGTGCAGTGAATGGATCACTGGCCCTGGAGTCAGGAGGACCTGAGTTCAAATGCAGCCTCAGATACTTAACACTTACTAGCCATGTGACCTTGGACAAGTCACTTAACCCCAACTGCCCTGCCTTCCCCCTCCAAAACAAACCAAAAAATGGGGGGGGTCTCAATTACTGATTAGAGGACTGGATAGAACCCCCAGTCCATTTACATGGCAGGAGAAAGAGAAGGGGAGAAAGCTCTTTAAGCTTCACCTTCTTTCCCTGTGACTTGTCACCCCCTCCTCCTCCTTTGTGTCCTTAAAGACTGCTGGTCTCCAAAGCTTTCTTGGCCTCTGCCATCAGATTCCCCTCTAGTGCCTCAGCCACCTCCTCCACCTCACCCCACTCCAGCCTACACAGCCACCATGGCTGCCCCCAGCAGGTTTCCCAGCCACCACTTTCACAGCAGCAGCCTTCCCTTTGGCAGGTACAGTATCTATAGGTTCTTCAGAGTCATCCTCATCTTCTTCATCCTCAACATTTCCTTCATCATCATCATCCTTCTCATTTTCAGAGTATTGTGTGGTGGGAGTTGCTTCCATCTTTGTGGCTTTGGGAGGCTTGAATTCTTCATCTTCCTCATTCACTGTTTCCTTCAGATTCACTGTCCTTCCTGTATTCTTCCCATTCACCAAGGGGGCAACAGCTTCAGTTGGAGTGGGTCCTTTCTTTCCTGGCATAATTATGGCTTTGGCTGAGGTGACTGGGTGGGGAGCCATCACTGCTGCCTTATTACCAAGATATAGTCCTGGTTTTTTTGGCAGGATTGGTGACAATAACTTTTCTGGTGAATGGCACCTTCTTTGTTGGTGTAGTTATAGCCTTTTTGCCCTTCTTCTGAAGGACCACCTCTTCTCTGCTGCTTTCTTCTTCAGCCTCCGATATGTCCTTATCCTTATTGTCTTCTACCTCCTTGGGGGACGGGCCATTTTCTTTGGCTGACCTAAAGTTTTAGCAGCTTTCCCTAGTTTCATCATGGTGGAAGCATATGAAGCAGAGGGTGCAGATTCATTCAGCCATGGCCCAGGCAACATAGACAGCTGTGGAGTGGGTGGGAAGATTTCCATGAGCAGCACCCTTTTTTGTCCAACTAAGACAAAAGCAATTTAAAAACATATTTAAGAAAAAACACTAATGCCAATTTGGTTATATTGAGAGAGGCATTACTAAAATGAATAAGGAAGGTCATAGTCATATCTCTGCACTATTCCCTGAAATACTGCCTTTAGTTCTGAGTATGATGGTTTAAGAAAGAAATAAACTCCAGTTTTTACAGAGGTACAATCAGTATGGGAAAGGACCTTGAGTCCATGTTATTTGAAGACCAATGGAAGGAACTGTTTGTTTTTCCCAGAGGAGAAAATCTTCAGGGGTCATGAGAAATGTGCATATATTTCAAGGATTCTCATATGAAAAAGGGATTAGATTTTTTCTATTTGACTATAGAAGGCAGGAAAAGGAATAATGGATGGAAGTTACAAACAGGAAAATTTAGGCTTGATATCCATAAAAACTTCCTTAAAATTAAGAGCTATTCAAAAGAAGAATGAGCTGATTTAGGAGATAGTAGAATCCTTTCACTAGACATTTTCAAGCATAGGCTGGATAATTTCTTGTCTATATAGTAGTGTAAGTTTAAATTGTATGGGATGGCAAATGAGATGAAAAAATTTAAAACTCTGTGATTCTTTATAGAAATATTTTTTATTATTATCTTAACTTGTGCATGAGACACACCTAGCTATAGAATGTCTGATAGACTACATTTTTCTCTATATTTAATTAAATGCTTTTCAGAGTTATTATTGAATATGATGGAATCTTGTATTCTCTGAATCTTTTAATCAATTACATTCCTGTAAACTATATTATGTCATAGAACATTATTTCCAAAAGTTTGTTCACTCACACTGCATCTTGAATCTCATAAAAGATAGACTGTTTTGTTAATCATAAATCAATCCTGACTTCAATGCCAACCTTTTTTAAGTATTATTTCTTCTCTGTCCTGGGTGAAGGCAGAGTAGCTATAATTTATGTTCAATAAATATTCTCTACTCATGAGAAAGTATGGTATAGTGTAAAGGATGTAAGAACTACTGGAAATGACCTCAATTTCTGGCTTTGACATCACCTGTATGACTATGGATAAATCACTTAACTACCCTAAGATTCAGTTTCTTTCACTGTAAAATGGGAATATAATAATGCTTGTATTATCCACTTTATAGGCTAGCTTTGAGGAAAAAACATCTGTGACATTTAGTGCAAAATGAAGTTATTATTATGTGACTTTGATTATGTTATTTAAACACTCAAAATCTCATTTTTATTATTTTTAATAGGTTGGAGATTGCCTAGATTCAATTCAATCCAGTACAACTAAAAAAAATGTTTATTAAGCCCTTAAAAGGTTCAATGTACTGGTTAGGTTTAGGTAATTTCTGAGGTCTCTTTCAGCTGTAAAATAGCCTAATTCTATCAGTCAGATTAGCAAATCAATGGAATTTTTAGATTTAGAGAAAAATGTTTTTTCTTTGCCTGAGGAAATACTTTCCAATTCTATAAAAGAAAGCCAAAACAAAAATGCAATCCAATTAAAGAAGCCCACTTTATACAAAACATTTTAGGGACATGTGCATTCTCTAAAGTTAGGTTCATTACTCTGTGTAGATTTCTGTCTTCTTAGAAATCGAGGCATTTCTGAATAATTTTATTTTCTTGCATCTAAAAAGAAAAGCAAACTTCACAGTTCTCTTTCCCTGCTCCATACTTTCAGTTCCCTCTGCCCCACATCTGAGCCTCGGCTTATGTTATTCTATATGGTATATAGCTTGTCCATCTACATGGCATTGTATCAGTTTCCACCTGGTGTTGTATCCATAGCACTGAATTAATGTTAAAATAAATGAAACCTACCCCTGGCCCAAAGTCCATATGTAACAGGCCTGGTATGGTGGAAATGGATGCCCTGTCCTACATGAGGGGTAGTTGGGGAGAGGCAAGAGTGTCAGTTCTCAGAAAATCCTCCTTTTGGACTCTTCAGTGCCTTTGAGGGCCATGACACTTTGAACTCTCCTGACTTACAGCTCCTAGAGAATTGATGGAAGAAACCAACCCCAAGCAGAAAAAAGCTTTTGACAAAATACAACATCCATTCCTACCAAAAACACTAGAAAGTACAAGAATAAATGGATTTTTCCTTATAATAATAGGTAGCATCTACTTAAAGCCATCAGCAAGTATTATATGCAATGGGGATAAACTAGAAGCATTTCCAATAAGATGAGGGGCGAAACAAGGATGTCCACTATTACCCCTCTTATTCAATCTAGTACTAGAAAGGTTAGCAGTAGCAATTGGAGAAGAAAAAGAAATCAAAGGAATCAAACTAGTTAAAGAAGAGACTAAATTATCACTCTTTGCAGATGACATAATGATATACTTGGAGAATCCTAGAGAATCAAGTAAAAAACTTCTTGAGACAATAAATAAATTTAGCAAAGTTGCAGGACATAAAATAAACCCACATAAATTCTCAGCATTCCTATATATTTCCAATGAAGTCCAACAGCAAGAGATAGTAAGAGAAACCCCATTTAAAGTTACTGTGAACATTATAAAATATTTGGGAATCTACCTGCCAAAACAAACCCAGTACCTTTATGAACGAACACAACTACAAAACACTTTTCACACAAATAAAAGCAGAACTCGCTAATTGGAAAAACATCAATAACTCATGGCTGGGTAGAGCTAATATAATAAAAATGATAATTTTACCTAAATTAAATTACATATTTAGTGCCATACCAATCAATCTACCAAAAAAATTACTTTATAGAACTAGAAAAAAACAGTGACAAAATTCATTTGGAAGAACAAAAAGTCCAGAATATCAAGGCAATTAATTTAAAGAAACATTAGGGAAGGTGGCCTAGCCATATCAGATTTTAATCTCTATTATAAAGCGGCAGTCCTGAAAACTGCCTGGTACTGGCTAAGGAATAGAGTAGTGGATCAATGGAATAGATTGGGTACAAAAGACTCAGTAGTCAATGATTATAGTAATATACTGTTTGATAAGCCCAAAGACCCCAATTTCTGGGCTAAGAATTAACCATTTGACAAAACTGCTGGGAAAATTGGAATATTGTAAGGCAGAAACTGGGCATAGACCATTGTCTAACGCCATACACAAAAGTCACGTCTAAATGGATGCACGATCTTGATATAAAGGCTTATACTGTCAATAATCTGGAGAAGCATGGAGTAGTTTACCTGCCAGATTTATGGAGCAGGGAATACTTTATGACCCAAGAAAAGTTGGAGAGGATTAGAAAATGCAAAATAGATAATCTTGATTACATCAAATTGAAAAGTTTCTGTACAAATAAAGCCAATGGAACCAAGATTAAGAGGGAAGTGGGAAATTGGGAAAGAATATTCACAACCAGTGTCTCTGATAAAGGCCTCATTTCTAAAATATACAGTGAATTAAATAAAATTTACAAGAATGCCAGTCATTTCCCAATTGATAAGTAGTCAAAGGATGTGAACAGGCAATTTACAGAGGCAGAAATTAAAGATATATTTAAGCATTTGGAAAAATGCTCTAAATCACTATTGATTCATGAAATGCAAATCAAAACAACTTTGAGGTACTACAACTGACCAGTAAATTTGGCTAAGATGACAAAACAGGAAAATGACAAGTGCTGGAGAGGATGTGGAAAAATTGGAACTCTAATGCATTGTTGGTGGAGCTGTGAACTGATACAACCATTCTGGAGGACGATCTGGAACTATGCCCAAAGGGCTATAAATCATTGCATACCCTTTGAACCAGTAATACCACTTTTGGGGTTGTATCCCAAAGAGAACATGGAAGTTCAAAAAGGTCCCACATGTAGAAAAATATTTGTTGCAGCTCTCTTTGTGGTGGTAAAAAAATGGAAATTTAAGGGTTCCCCTCAATTGGGAAATGGCTGAACAAGTTATGGTATATGAATGTGATGGAATATTATTGTGCAATAAGAAATGGGAAGAAGATGGACTTCATAATTACCTGGAGAGGCTTATACAAATTTATGCTAAGTGAGAGGAGCAGAACCAGGAAAAATTTGTACACAGTCACAGATACATCATATGTGTGACCACCAACTTTGAAAAACTGGACTCCTCTCAGCAATCACAGTTAAAAGACAACTCTACAAGTCTCAGGATGGAATGAGATTTCCACATTGAGAGAAAGATCCAGAAGGACCAGAGGTTAAATGGAGACTGAAGCAATGCATGCTATCATTCTTTTCAGTGTTTGGTTTTGTTTCTCTTTTCTCACTGTTCACTCCATTGGCCATAATACCTATTCAACCAGACTATTGTACAATGTGATAGAGATTGCAGATCCTATACATAATTGCATGCCACCATGGCGGGGGTGGGGAGTGGAGAGGAAGGGGAGAAAAATCTGAAACTCAAGTGACTCTGGAACTGAATACTGTAAACTAAAATAAACAAACAAGTCAATAAAAAATTTTTAAAAAAGAAAGAAATCAACCTCACTTCAGGGCTCTGAATTAAAAGACCCTTGGAAGATATAAGAGGACCTGTCAGTCTCTATCATGTCATGATCTCCAGTTTGCTACTCTAGACTGCAGGTTGTTCCCCAAGGGTGAGATCAAGAAACAATCTCTGTTGTTTGATCTAAGTTATCTCCCTACCAATGAGAGAGCTATATTATCTAATAGATAGTCTCCTATATATTCCTTCTCTGATTTGTTTTGTTACTGATTTGGTTAAATGGGTTTCTTTGCTATTCTCTATGTGTGTTCATTGTGCAAATGGTATTTGGTAAGAAATAGGACAACCCTTGGATATAGAATTTATGGGCCTCCTTTCCTCCAAAAAAATGACAAAGTGATCAGAAGATAGATGTAACCCAATCATATCCCCTAAATTAATAACATTTAAGGGAGCATTCAGCTATAATTCTAGTCTGGTATCCCTTCTCCCTCTAAGATGAGAAGAGTTTCAACACCAACCTCTTCCTCTT
Organism: Pseudocheirus occidentalis; assembly: GCA_028646575.1. Classification (NCBI taxonomy): domain Eukaryota; kingdom Metazoa; phylum Chordata; class Mammalia; order Diprotodontia; family Pseudocheiridae; genus Pseudocheirus; species Pseudocheirus occidentalis. The sequence goes on along the minus strand of CM053593.1, from coordinate 280,451,563 downwards.
GGCAGAGGAAAAAAGGCATAATTTGGAGAAGGGTGAGGTAGTAAAGGCTAGATTACACCTTAATGATTTTTGTGAAGTCTTTTAATTGGCTATAATTCTGACAGTGCAGTGTTTGAGAAGTATGAATCCGTAACACAACACTGTAATTTATTTAATTGTTAATAAAGACCCTTTATAGGTTCTTCAACAAGGTGCTCTTTTTCGTACTGAAAAAGCTGATAGTTTCAAATAATTACTGTGGCACTGATGTGCAGGGTACTAGAGAAAAAATGTAGGGGGAAAAGGGAGAAAGGAAAAAGGTCATTGAATAGGATATTAAGGTAGTCAATTCATGCGGTAATAATAACTTGGGCTAGGGCAGTGGCAGTGAAAATGATACAGAAGTGAGAAAAATCATACAAGGATTTAGAGACTGACTGGCTAAGAAGGAACAAAGAAGTGTATGCCATCCCTCTGAGTGTAAATATGTAAAAAAGACTACAGATTGGTAGGATTATTATTTTATAGATGTTTCCCAGATTTATATGTCTACTCCTAATATTTTTCAAGAGTAGCTGTATCTCATGGTTAACTGTTTATTGGATATTTCAAACAGGATGGCCCACGGACATCTTAATCTTAACCCAAGTGGAAAAAAAATCATGATCTTTCCTTACAAAATGGCCCTTTTTTCTAATCTTGCCTTATTTCTGTAGAGAATATCACCACCCTTCAAATCACATAGTTTTGTCCCTTTTGTATGCTCCTTGCCCCATTGCCCTGCCTCAACCTCAATATCCAGTCAGTTGCTAAGTCTGCCTCTAGCTCTTTCTCTCACACTTCTGCCCACTTTTCTATTTACCCCCAAAAAAAACCCCAAACCAACAGAAAGCACTACTCTAGTACAGAACTTCTCCAAACACATTACAACCACATTGATCTATGTCTTCATAATTTCTCTTTTGGCTTACTGTGATGCTATCCTAGTTGGCCTCTCTGCTTCAAGTCCCTCCTCTCTTCAATCTAATCTCCCCAGAGCTGGTAAAAGAGTTTTCAGTGTCAGTTTATTTTATTCCAGCACTAAATAAACTCCAGCAGGTCCCCATTAGTAAGAACTTCTATTTGGTAATTAAAGCTTGACCTCAACCCATATTTGCAGCCTTGTTGCTATGTGCATGACTTCCTTTCACAAATCAGTTTTCTAACTAAACTTAATTTCTCACTATCCTTCACATATAGCACTAAATCCTATGACTGTGCCTTTGACCTAATTGCCTCCCATTCCTGAAGTACACTCCCTCATCAGTTATGATTCTAAGACTCCTTACCTTCCTTCAAAACTCAGCTCACGCATCACTTATCCATGAAGCTATTCTTCATCTGCTAGCTAGTTCTTTAGTTTAGTGAGAAAATGATGACCGAGCTGTTCCTAGGAAAGGGGAGATTACTATTGTTTTAAAAAAAAGATCACACACATTACTTCATATATTCTCTTATTCTAAAATATAGAACAATCAAAACATTTTTGCATTTATTTTGAAAATATATTTGCTTATATACATACCTGCTATGGACATATGTTCTTCCCTGGTAGAATACAGCCTCTTAGAGGGCGTAAAGTGTTTCATTTTTTTGTTTTGTTTTTGTATCACCAGAACAAAAGAGGCATATAATTAGTGCTTAACAAGTCCTTATTGGTTGGTTGATTGGTTGGTTGATTGGGAAATGAGTACTTAGCCTTTAGGGATGCTTACAACTCAATGTCGGGGAAGGAATAATCCAAAGGTAGGGAGAGAAACAAGAGAGTAAATATCAAAAGGAGTTAAGGTAGATGAGTTTTTAGAAGAGGGCATGCTTGTATTTATATATTTTGCTTGAAAAGATGGAGAGAAACTAATCCACAATTATAAATATGTCAGGCTGAGAGCAAGGAAGAATTTTAATTGAAAAATTAATAAAATTCACAAATAAGCCTCAAAACACAGGCAGTGCTCATTTGCTATTATAGCTCACTGCCATCTGAGGTTTCAGCAGTATGCCTCTGTTGCTAAAAAAAAAACTATTCTCATGAAGAGCTGATGTGACATGCCAGCCAACCTTTGTATGCCTTCCTCCCTCCCCCTCCCCACCCTTTTTGAGCAGAGGTCTTTTTGGAAGTCTTTTCTGCAAGGCAGCCAGATTTGGGACCTTAGCAACCACTCAACCTCAGTCTATCTCTTATTGCTTTACCTAAAGGAGAGTTGGGTGGAAAGGAGTGTTCATCATATTCGATTTTCACTTTTTTTTAATTGTCACTGCAATTTTCAGGCTTTTTTTTTACATTTACAAACCCAAACCCCATAGAGAAACAAAAACCTTCTTTTAAATGCTTTAGAAATTGTATGGCCAAGGAACTACAAGCACAACCATAAATACCATGATATTCCTCAAGTTAGTAAATTATTTGCTTTTATAATTATATTTAAATTTTATGTTCTGATAATGGAAATATATAGGGAACTCCACTTTTTCTTTGCAACTCCCTGTGTCTTCCATAGTTCTTTACCCTTCCCCGGGGTCCTGTGCTACACTCACAGCCAGGGATGTTGATATGCTTACGTACTTAATTGCTAAATGCTGCCAAACTGTAAGTGGCTGACTTTGCAGTCTTATTATTTGTATGAGATTTTAACATCTCTTCCACATCCTTCTCACCAGCAGCATATGGCTTCTCCTGGTCTATTCAGTAAATACTTGTAATTATTCCTCTGAGCCTTGGTGATGACGGGTGTGTGTGTGCTTCAGGAGATAAATTGTGCAATCTGCAAGGAAAACAGATAGTTTTTGCTCAGGTCTCTTACTCACTACCTGATAGAGACAGATGCTGGGACCCATGCCTGGGTACAATACACACTTTCTGGATGTGAGCTGACTGCATCAAATTCTTTTCTGGCTTCTTATCTATTTTTCTTGTCTGATTAGTATGCCATCTATGTCCACCACCCCCTCACCCCTTAATATATGATGTAACTGTTTTCTATAAAGGGTTATAGAAGTCTGCTAATGAATGCAAAACTGTACATCAACTGCAAACCAGAACCAGAAGCTAAGACTTCATTTAAATATTGCACCAGGACTAATCTAAATATTTTAATGTCTCTTGATTAAGTATTGGTGTTTTTTTTTCTTTCTTGAGCTCTGATAGAATGTACCTTTAAGCAGAGTAGCACAGAAGCTATGATTGCAGTAAAGACTTTTAAAGACCCATTTAAATTTTTCCTAATTGTTTCAATTTTTTAAAAAATAAAAAAATAGGGGCATGAAACCAAGTGGTTCTTAAGCTTACGGGGTAAGTGGTGAGTGAACTGTTCCCAGAAATGGAGTGATTACTACTGTTAAAAAAAGAAATTACACATATTGCCTCATATATTCTCTCATTCCAAAACACAGCTGACTATGAAGCATAATGACAATTCTTTGTTGGGTTAGAACTTAAAGAATATTAGAGTTTCTTTGTGCTAATTCCTTGAGAAAATGATTCTTTGGTAAAGAAGAGGGGGAGAGGAAGAAAGGGGAGAAAGAGAGAGACAGAGAGAGAGAGAGAGAGAGAGAGAAAGAGACAGAGACAGAGAGAGAGACAGAGAGAGAGAGAGAGCGCTTCTCATCCTGGGTTATGGTTGTCGGCAAAAATCAACATTATCTTGTTGCTAGAAAATATAGCAGCATCATATCACCAAAAGGAAGAGGAAGTCTGCCCATTCACACAAGTTTTGCCTTTGATTCAGTATAGTTGATAAAAGTAAGTATAGACTTTGATTTAGAGCTGGAAGGAACCTAAAAGTCCATTATAGTCCAAGTCCCTCATTTCATAAGAAAGAAAATTAAGACCCAGAGATGTCATGTAACTTGCCCTTGGACACACAAGAAATAAATGTCAGAAGCAGAATTCAAGCCCAGGGCTTCTGACTTTAGAACTAGTGATTTTTCCACTAGACCACACTTCCTCAAAATAATCAAGAGCAAAATATAATTGAACTGGTTCTATGGTTTTTCAAGGAAGGGAAACTAGCATGGAATGGAAACAAAGATCCCTTCTTTTTCAGGGTCAAAGGGCCTAGTTAAACTGTACACAAGAATGTTCAGATAAAGCTCAACAGTGGCTGATCCTTATCACCTGCTGTAATTGGTAAGAATGTCTTTGATTGCCAATTGGGCACTTCAGTTTATTCTTGAAACAGCTCATTGAAATAGAGAACTTCTTGTCCTATTTAAACAAATTCCTAGGACACCCCTATTGCAATTCTGTCAATGATAAGGGACAATTGCAAATATAATGCATAGACTTTTACTGATGAGTGGATGAGTAGGTTTGAGCTGAAGCTGTGGTACAACTAAGTAAACAATACATGTTATTGTGTAGGCTCTTTATACTCTTGAAATAGCATCTGCAACATGATCACTGTTGGAGAATGTTTGAAGAAAGAGAACAGTTCAGCTATCTCCAACTTGGAATAATGAATAGGGCATGAGAATTGAAGTGAGGAAAATCTGGGTCCAAGTCCTCCTTCATACAAATTATTAGTTTTGTGATCATGACACCTGATTTAGCCTCTCCCAGACTTAGTTCTTAGTCTGTTAAAAAAACTGTATATAAAAAAGCTTTGATTGCCTCTACCCTTTCTAATCCTAAATCCATGGTTCTATTATCTTTACAACTTGGTCTCTTCTAGTTCTCTGTATATTACACTTTAAATATAGCTTACATTTTAAAATATATATATACTTTATTTCTTTGTTAAATATTTTCCAATTATATGTAGAAAAAATTAACATTCATTCTAAAAATTTTGAGTTCTAAATTCTCTCCCTCCCTTTGACCTCTCCCCACCCCTTGAGAAGTTTAGCAATGTCCATAAACTGTTCCAGTAAGTCAACTTTTTCCTTGTTGCTACTCCTACTTCATACTGTAATAATAATTATTAATGATAATTAATTATAATAATGTATGCTAATTATTTATTATTTCTAGCATTTATATATCTTTAAATTTTGCAAAATATCATTCAGATATTTGCAAATATCTCATTTTATTCTTACAAAAACCCTGAGAGGGTAGGCGCTATTATCTCCATTTTACAGATAAGGAAACAGAAGCAGTCAGATATTAAGGGAACTACCTATCTTAAGCTGAATTGAAATTCTGCCCTTTGTCCTCTGTCTTAAAATTGAGTTGACAGGGAAAGGAAAGAAGGAATAGTGGAGTAGAATCACCTACCAGAAGGAAGACTGGAGAGCAGGGAGTTAGTGAAAGAGAAATAGGAGTCTGAAAATGCCCATACCCATTGACTATGGTCACATGAGAACTAGGAGGATAGAAAAGAGGAAGTGGCATATTCTGCTCCTCCTCTGGCCAATTTCACTACAATTTGGGGTTGGCAAAAGTGAAGATGCTCTGGTTGGATGAAATAATCCTGAAGCCCTTTTTCAGTTTTAAGTCCTATGATCCAAGAGAACAGAGTTACTGATCAATCAATCAACATTTATTAAGTGTCTTTTCTGTTCCAGGCACTATGTTAAGAGCTGAGTATACAAAAAGAAGCAATATGGTAACAGCAACATTGTTTGAAAAACAACTGCATACAAACCAACTTATTCAGAATATAAATAGTCAAATCAACTACAAAGGAATGCTATCCACCTCCAGAAAAGGAACCTATAAATAGAAGTGTGCACAGTGTAGTTTTACATATATCCATAAATCTGTGTCAGATGATGGACATCTGTAATGCCAAGCAAAGGCAACTTCTAAGGTTCAGATTACCAGCATAGCAAACCCCATTTATTTAGCAAACATTCACAGAACAGAGAAAGTGGAAATACAGTATAACTCATTCATTTAGCAAGTGAATTCTCAATTCAATCCAGGTACTACTCCACCCCTAGACAGTGCATTCATTTAGTCAGACAAAGTCTCTTCTCAAATGGAGATCAGTTTCCAATCATAAACAAAGTAAATTCATTTGGTCAATCACAGAGTACAAAAAGGCCAAAGGTTTCCCACCCCTGGACACAAAGTAATTACAATACCATCCATTAACAGCAAGCACTTTCTCAAAAGGGAGCAGGGAAGCACAAAAGGCAATCCACCCTTAAGTCATAACAAGGTCAAGATGTCATCTCAGCATGGAAAACCCAAGGAAAGGCCGTTTTTCATCTTCACTTGAGTCAATTCCTCAGCAATCTCAGTTCCTGGGGAGACAAGGCTCAACAAAGCCATAGCCAGTGTCCTCATCAAGTCACTCTCTGCCTGTAGAACAGTCTCAGAACCCCTGAACATATCAGCAAGGCACTCTTCCAGGATTTCTGTGAACATACAACAAGAAAGTCCTTCTTCAGGGTTTCTGAACCAACAGCCAGGTTCCAGGACCCCTACAACAGCAGCAACTTCCTTCACCATCAGTCAAATCTGGAAAAACAACATCAAAACAGACAAAATACCAGCATCACAGCCATGTCTCCTCAGTTGTTAGCAGCTCCAAGTGGCAGTTCTCAAAAGTCCTGGGCAGCTCTAATGGGCTCTCAGCAGTCTTTATCTCAGCAACTCAGGTTCCATGATACTGGATACTGTTCTCCCAAAAGTCCTTCTGCTGGCCTCATCTAACCTTGGGCCTCTCTTCCAATTCACAGCTCCTTCCAGTTCAGCTCTCTCTCTTCATGTCAACAAGTCCATCCCACAAGTGGGATTCACAAGCTCTGGGTTTTAACACTCAACCAAAAGACGAAGTCAATTCAGGGGCATCTCTAAATTCCATTAGCATTACAACTTCTCTAGTGTAAGATGGGGAAGGAGAGAAGGAGACAATTTGGAACTTAAAATGTAAGGAAAAAATTAAAGTAAGTTGAAAAAAAATGATTGTCTTTACCCTCAAGGAGCTCACAATCTAACAGGATAGATGATATGTAAACAAATATATACAAAGCAAGTTATATACAAATTAATAGGAAATAATTAACAGAGATAAGGTAATAGAACTAAGAGGCATTGGAGAAAGCTTCCTGTACAAGGCAGGATTTTCACTAGGATTTAAAGGAAGCCAAAGATTCAGTAGTTGAAATGGAAGACAGAGAATATTCCAGTCATGGAAGATAGTGAGAAAGAATGTCCTAGGATGAGATTTTGAGTAACTTATTCATGAAACAGCCAAGAGGCCTATGGCACTGGATCAAACAGTACTGGGGAGAAGGGTAAGTTGACTAGAAAGCACAGATTTTGACCAGATTTTAAAAAGTTACAGCAATTGCGAAGTAAACTTGTCTTTCTCAGGTAAAAGTCTACTGAGTTTCCACACCATAGTAGTCTTAAGCAAGCCCTGATGGAGTTGGAAGTGGGAAGTTAGAAAGAGGGTTGCAGAATGTTGTAGAAATGAGTCATGATCAGATATGGATTGGAATAGATGAACTTTAATTCCTTCAAGTCCTCAAAATGTATGAAATAGATAAGAATTGAAGTAAAAATGTCTTACAATAAGTTCCCATTCTTACTTTACTTCTTGAACTTTGAGCAAGGCACTTAACTCCTTTAAGTTTCAATTTAACCATCTGTAAATGAGACAATAATATATTTTCTTACTCTTATAAAAAATAAGCATGGATGAAAATGTGAACTATGGAGGCCTTTACACATATGTCATCACTTTTATCTCTGACAAGTTCTCACCCAGTGAAAATATTGAGTTCTAAGACCATCAATGCACCTTTCTACTTTTGCCATTTAATGCTGTGTTCATAGATAGAACCACTTATAGTGCTAAATACAATGATGTTTTATATGACTATGTATTCTGCAACACCTCCTTCATGTGCCATAGGCCTTCCCAACAGGGCCACTAATGAATTCATGCTGGTGAAGAATTCCACTTTCCTGAATTCTCTGTGCTTTCTTTTCTTCTACAAGACTTGGATACTAAAATGTTCCTCATTCAGAGACACTTTACATGAAAAAGATAAAATTAAAAATTAGCAGTGAAAAGTCATGGAAATCACTATCTACAGGGTGTGATTGGAAGGTGGAGGTGTGGGGATACCCTGCAATGAGTAAGTGTCAGTGGATAAAGTCACAACTGATTTAACTATATTGATAAAGGAATGAATGAATGAATAAACAAACAAATAAATAGAATGATAGGTAGATTAGATAGATAGATAGATAGATAGACAGACAGACAGACAGACAGACAGACTAGATAGACAGACAGACTAGACAGACAGACAGACAGACAGACAGACAGACAGACAGATAGATAGATAGATAGATAGATAGATACATGGATCGATAAAACAGTCCATCTTAAAGCAGGTAGTTACCATTAACTTCATATAGATTGGGAACAAAGTAATTGCTACATTCTGGATGAAAAGAGTTTCTATCACAAATGACATTTTGTTGGGTGAATATGCTATCTTTTTCATGAAGATGAACCTAAAATCAACTGGGGAACCTTCAGGTCAAATCCTGCCCAGAACTCTTACTCTCTGTATAGAAATATCATTTAATCTAAGTTTCAGTGTCCTTATCTGTAAACTGGGGACAATATTATTGATAGCATCCTCCTCACAGAACTGTTGTGAGGTGCAAATGAGAAAATGCAAACAATAAACTTCACAAACTTTAAAGTACTATGTCAATTATTAATTGTAGTATCAACAGCATACCCACTTTTCCAGTTGCCATGATGGTTTATGTTGAAAATTCCATATTCTATGCCAGAACTCAGTGATCAATAGCCCAAATGTGCAACTTTCCCAGGTGGTTGAGGGTGTAGTTTTAGCAGTGGAATGAAGTTTTGTATACCTAAAGTTGCTATTTGTAAAGTTTACCATTCAAGGAGCCTCCACACATCTCACTAAATGAAGAACCTCCAGGGAAACTCAAATCCCTTGAGGTACCTTGCCAAAGTAGGCTAACAGTGACTGCAGCAAACACTTTTTCCCTGGTGAGGATGTCAAATAGGAACTAATCACCAATTTCCCCACGCAGTTCCCCAAGCAGTAATTTCCATCAGTCCCTGAACCTTGATCCATGCAGCAGGTCTGGACGCTCCACTCTATCCCTTCAATATCTGAAGCTACTAGGTCCATATAAGAACCCTATGCAAACACAACATTTTAATAGTTTAGGGAACATAATTCTACCAGATATCCCAATAACCCTGAACTGATTTCATGCTCCCTGTTTGCCTTTTCCTGTTATATTTTCCATAAAGATGGCTTGTTATGTTCCATGATACTTTTTGCAGCATTTTTGGAATTCTGAAACCCATCACAAAATGCTTTAAGAGTCATACTTCGGGGGTAGAGCCAAGATAGCGGTATAGAAGCAGCAAGGATCAGCAGCTCCTGCAAAGCCACCTTAAATACACACAAAATAACAAATTTTAGACCTCCAAAATCCACAAAACTACAGAAAACATGTCTCTCACTGAAGGCAGTTCAGCAGGAGGAACCCATCGCAACAGATTGGGAGCCAAGGCCAGCCCAGCCTGAAACCACGGCTTGGCCCCAGGGCGGTGGGGAGAAGCTGCAGCCACAGCCAGAGCCATTCTTTCACTAAAGGCTAAAAAATGAATCTGAATAAATTCAAGAGTGACAGAACCCACTGACAGACTGAGTGAGGCGGATTCCCACCCCAAGAAAATGCCTACTCAGGTTGAGGTAAGAAGAATGCTGAGTACAAGCAAGCCACACCAAAGTGGAGCAGAGAGCAGAGAAGAACAGACCGAGAGAAAGCCCCAGCCAGGCATCCAGCAGACTCACCCAGCCTGAGACGTTTGCAGCCATCTCACCAGAGGAAAGAGGATCATCGAACCAGGTAGGAAAAAACTTGGGGCACACAGCCGGGGCAGCAGGTTCTGCAGGGGCAATCTGGATGTTTAAACTTATACACCCATACTGCCAGAAGTCAAGATGGAGGAATAAAGCTTAGTGGCTCCTCTAAATCCCTCCCAGACCAAGAAGAGTCCAGAATGAAATGTTCTAATCAGAGTAAAATCTTGAATTAGTGGAAAGAGCCCTAGGGACAACTGAGGAAAGGGGAAAGAAGACAATACAGAGTCTAAGCCCAGTAGGGTGGAGCCAGCAAGCCCTACCGAGAAAAGCCGGACTCAGACCTTCTGCTGTAGCTGGCTCTGAGCCTGCTTGAGCCATAGCTCAGGGACACAGACTCTGAAACCTGAAGGAGCTAGACCACCCAACCCCCACAAGTTACTCTGTAAGCCTCAGGGTAACTCAGGGGAATCATTCAGAGTCTTGGTATTGGCCTCAGGCTACACACTCAGAGCTTACAGCTACCAAGCTCCTACCTCCAAGCCTGAGAAGCTCAAGACTCCAACACCCCAGGTGCAGATATCCACTCCAAAAATCCAGGACATAGGTGCTCACAATGGGGAAGAAGGAAACTGCAAAGGCTAGGACCATCAAATGTTTTTATACTGAGAAAGAACAAACAAATTCAGAAGGCAACAGGGACTCTATATCCACACAGGAGACCACAGAAGGAAATGCAAATTGGTCTCAAGCCCAGAGAGCCTTCTTGGAGGATCTCAAAAGAGATTTTAAAAATGAAATTTGAGAAGTGGGAGATAAATTCAAATCTACCATGACCAAACTAGAAAAAAATCTCACTGAAGAAATCAAATCTTTGAAAAGCAAAATTGGAGAA
>CM053593.1:280429642-280440388 GCA_028646575.1 Pseudocheirus occidentalis | reverse complement strand
TCCTCTAATTCTAATCCTCTCCCACCTCAGAGTTTCACCTTTTAAAGTATCATCCCTTCCTATTAAGTTGATCCTGTGCCATCTATGTACATATATATACGCATACTCAGATATGGTATTCATACATACATATACATATACATATGTGTGTGTACGTATACACACACACACACACACACCCTCCTATATAGATAAATGTGTAGGTATATGAATATATACATTTGTATTCCCTTCACCTATCCTCATTCTGAGAAAAGTTTCATAAGTTACCATTATCAATTTTCCATGTAAGTAGTTCAACTTTGATAAGTTTCTTATGATTTCTTTTCCATGTTTGCCTTCTCATGCTTCTTGTATTCAACTGTCAAATTTTCTTCTCAGTTCTGGTTTTTTGAGCAAGAATCCTTGGAAGTTCTCCACCTCACTTAATGACCATATTTTACCCTGGAACATTACACTCAGTTTTGCTGGGTAGGTGATTCTTGGTTTTAATCCTATCTCCCTTGATCTCTGGAGTATCATATTCCAGGCCCTTTGATCCCTCAATGTAGAAGCTCTCAGATCCTGGGCTATCCTAATTGTGTTTCCACAGTATTCAAATTGCTTCCTTTTGGCAGTCTGTAATATTTTCTTCTTGATCTGGGGACTCGGAAACATGGTTACAACATTCCTAGACGTTTTCTTCTGGAGATCTTTTTCAAGAGGTTATTGGTGGATTCTTTCAAGTTCTATTTTGTCCTCTGGTTCTTAAATATCAGGAAACTTTTCCTTGAGAATTTCATGAAGGATGCTTTCTAAGTTCTTTTTTTAATCATGGCTTTCAGGATTCCAATAATTTTTAAATTATCTCTCCTGGATCTATTTTCCAGGTCAATGGATTTTTTGAGGAGATATTTCCCATTGCCTTCTATTTTTTAATTTATTTGGATCTTTTTAATAGTATCTTGGTTTCTCATAAAGTCATTTACTTCCCTTTGCTCCATTCTAATTCTGATGGAATTATTCTCTTCAGAAAGCTTTTGAGATTCTTTTTCCATCTGGCAAATTTGACTTTTTAAGGCATTCTTCTCCTCATTGGCTTTTTGGGCCTCTTTCGCCATTTGAGTTAATCTATTTTTAAGGTGTTATTTTTTCAGTCAGGTTGTTGACTCTCTATTCATGATTTTCTTGCATCATGCTCATTTCTCTTTCCAATTTTTTCCTCCACTTCTCTTATCTGGTTTTCAGAATCCTTCTTAAGCTGATCTATGGCTTCTAGACTGTCTTCATGTTTCTTGGAAGCTCTTGGTGTGGGAGTTCTTACTGAGTTGTCTTCCTCTTGTTCCATGCTTTGATCCTTTTTGTCCCCACAAAAGAATTCTAGAATTCAATTGCTGTTCTTACTTTGCTTCCTTTTCCTGCTCATGTTGCCAGTGAGTTACTTGTCTTATTAGATCTCTGTAACTCTTCTTCCAGGGGAGAAAGCTTTGTTCCAAATCACTGGGGTTTTTGCAGTTGCCAGAGATATTAGGAGGCTGGGAAAGACCCCACCAGCTTTGATTCACTGAAAACACACCCAAGACCACCACCCAAGACCACAAACCAGATCCAGGCCATTCAACACAAGAGCACATGGCCTCTGAAAGATCACTTGTACCCCCTGCACTCTGCATGCCGAGAGCTCTGAAGCAGCCAGGTGGAAGCCACTGCTGGGTTGCCACTAATGCTGCCTGCTTGCCCTGGAGGCAGTTTGGACAGACTGCTTTTCTCCCCAAAATTTAGGTTGAGTTCCACTGACCTTTCACTTAGTCCTTATTTCTTCTGGCTTGATAAATCTGGAAATTGCTACAGCTGCTGCTGATCTGCTCTCCTGAAGGCTCTAGCTTCACCTTATCCTGCTTGTCGTGCTCATCCTGCTTGCCCCAGGACCAAGCTATGGTTTGGGCCTGGACTGGTTTCAACTCTCAGCACTGCAATGAGCCCCACCTGTCGAGCTGCCTTCAGAGGAAGGCATATTTTTGTGACTTTTGGAGTCCTAAAATTTGTTTAGAGTCATATTTTATGGATATTTGAGGTGGCCATGTGAGAGCTGCAGTGTTTTCTTCCTTCTATGCTGCCATCTTGGCTCCACCTCAGTTTTAGTAATCTTAGTAGGAAAGGCATTAGTAGCCAAGATGACCATAAAAGGCATCCTGCAAAAGGGGAACTTTTAGCTGAGTTTTGAGGAAGCCTGGGAAACTGAAAGGTAGAAGTTAGGAAGAAGAACATTCTGGGAGATCATTCTAAGCATGGAGGAAAGCCTGTATAAAGGTACAGAGACAGGAAATGGAGTATTTCCTTGTTGTTCTGCTGCTACTGCTGCTGCTGTTGTTCATTTCTAGTTTTTTAAGAGCACTAATGATATGTCTTGACTCTTGCATGAATTGGATTTAAGTAAAGCAGAGTTGCACAAAGACAGCATCCTCACTATCTCTTCCAGAATAATTGAAGTCCAGTGGGCAAGACAAAAATCAGGATGTCTGGTGATGGCCAAAATGAAGTGGATGATCTTGGTGTCTTTGTTATCTGTCCAAGCTCTAAGCATGCCATAGCACCTGGCCATTAGAATAAATTTGTTCTTATCCACCAATTATGTTGGGGGAAGTCTTCACATTCTTTCAGTAGACATCCCCTTAACTCACTGATGTGTTTGAGGCCTGTAGATAACCTTCAACCTAATTTAGGAGTGTCTTGTGCAAGAAACAAGTTAGTGGGTCAAGGTGACCAGATTGTAGAATGTATGGATCAAAGTGTAAGAAAGTAGAAAATTAAAAGGGATCTTTGTTGTGAAAAAAATTTATGTTAAACAGAGGTTTTTATATTTTATTGGAGGATAATATGGGATGGGTAATTAGAATATCCTGGAGTTTATTCTGTGTGGGGATGACTTAATCAAACTTTTAAAAAATGCTTTAAAAATCACTCCAGCACCTAAGAAGAATTGAAGGATGTAGTGACCTGAGTAACAGAGTCCAATTAGAAGACATTGGAAATTACTTTATATCCTACTATTTTGCTGAATTTATGAATTATTTCAACTAACCTTTTAGCTGAGTCTTCATAATTTTCCAAATATGTCATCATATTTTCTGCAAAAGAGGTAGTTTTATTACCTCATTCCCTATTCTGATTCCTTCTATTTTTTCTTTTCTTATTGCTATTACTTGGATTTCAAATAGAATAGTGAATAATAATGCAGTGAGCATTCTTGTTTCACACCTGAACTTCCTGGGAAGCAGTAAGTGAATAGGGAGGGAGCAGGGAGAAGATCAGCATCTTTCTAAATTCATGGGATATTTTATACACCCTGGGATACAGGTAAGTTGTTTACTTCAAAGTAAATTTAAATGCCAGTATATACCAAAAGAGGGGGGAAAAGAAAGTCACATGGCTTACATTGTAACTTTATTACGTATGTAAAAGGAATAACAAGTTGGTTACGTGATAATTTTATTACATATTTAAAAGGAATTGCAAATTGTCTACATAATAACTTTGATACATATGTAAAAAGAAATAGCAAGTTGTACATTATAGAATTGTAGTTTCATGTGCAATCTGTTCTTCTTATTCTACTATGTTATGGAATACTTCTTTAATTTCTTAAGCTTAGAATAAATTTTTTTAAATCTACCTTTATAGATACTACTAAATGACCTAGAGGCATCCCTAACCTGGTTCAAACTTCTGAAGAATCAGTGTATCCCTTATAGAAAGAAATGGGCTTTTGAATAAGGAATATTTAACTACTAGAATGAGCTAAATGGGTTTCCAATGGGGAGAAGTCATTGTTTTTTCAATACTGAACTTTTAAAATTCATCCTATTACTAAATTATGAACTGTTTTAGGATAGGGAAAAGCATAGTAGCTCTAGAGTAAAACAAAACAAAACAAAACAAAAACCCAGCCACAGCCCTGAGTTTGAATTCTGGCTCGCTTACTTATTGACTTTGAGATCTTATACAAAACACTTTACCTGTCCCACCCTCAATATCCTCATCTTTAAAATCAAGGTGTTGAAGAGGATGATCTCTAAAGTCCCTTCTCAACCTTACTGATTGTTTGATTATGTCATAGGGAAGTCCAGTCATAGGGTTTGCAATAACAAATCACTTCTCTCCCTTCCCAACTTTTGTCCTTCAAAGGTGCAAAACATTTCATTTTGAACTACACTGTGTGTATATTAGTTTTCAAATACATATGTATATGCATTATATTATACACATATAAGATCCTAGTCCAAGCTTCAGTTGCTCATTGTTTGAGTTTTGATGACTCAGAGTGAATGTATATGGCAATTGTATTTGCTCTGGCCAGAACTCTGAAGGTCCCTCCCAGATTGATTCTTTTATGAAAGCAAACTACAGCATCTTTTGCCTCAGTTATTACCAAGCTTTAAAATGGTAAATGGACATTTCCTCAGATAAAATGAGATTTGCAAAAGACCTTAGCTTCAAAAGCCCAAGCTTAGGGTGGCTAGGTGGCACAGCAAATAGAGCACTGACCCTGGAGTCAGGAGGACGTGAGTTCAAATCCAGCCTTGACACAAAACCTAGCCGTGTGACATTGGGCAAGACACTTAACCCCAACTGCCCTCCAAAAAACAAAAAATAAAAAAGCCTAAGCTTTCCCACAGCAACTAGGGCCATCAACAGTCCTCTTGATCTTTATCTTGCCACTGGGCTCCAGTAACTCTAGAGAAGAGACTGAAGCTGATGACTTTTCACACCTCTGCCTCCCTTAAATTCAACTCACTGGCAAGTCAAGACATCACCCTCTTGTTGTCATTGGTCCTTTTTGAGAATGAAGGCTCAACAATGACAATGATGATAACAATACATAAATACATATGTATGTATGTGTGTATATATAAATACTAGGGAGGCTGAGATGCATTAAATGAGTTCAGAAGTTCTGAGCTGCACTGGGATGCTAATCAAGTATCTCACTTGGGTAAAAGGGGTATATATGCCAGTGAAGTGGGGTAAGCAAGTAACAGCACAAAATAGCACTGGAGACTCCATCATGCTAGCTCAGCATTCTAGGGGTCCAGCAGACCATCTGAGGCCTCCAGTTGCAGTGCATCAGGAAAACTGCAGTCCTAGAACCCAGGACACAACAGGATCAACTAGACTGTGTCATCCCAGTCTAGTTGATTGGCAGTGGGCAAATAAAAGCACCTGTGGCCCAAGTGCAAAAAACCAGTGACCAGGCCCCTGGCTCCCAGAACAAGAAACTTGGTTAGTGCCCCATATGCCTCAGGAGCAGAGCTCAACTTTTAAAAATGAGCAAAAAGCAACAACAACAACAAAAAACCCTGACCATAGGAAGCTACTGTGGTGACAGGGAAGAACCAAACACAAACTTGGAAGAGGACAACAATGTCAAAGCACCTACATGTAAAACCTCAAAGGAGAACATGAATTGGCCTCAAGCCAAAAATGTCCTCTTGGTAAAGCACAAAAAGTATATTGGAAATCAGTTAAGAGAGGTAGAAAAAATAATTGGGGAAGGAAATAAGAGTTATGCAAAATAATGACCAAAGAAAAGGAAACAGTTTGGAAAAGAAAGCACAGAAATTGACTGAAGGAAACAAATCCTCAAAAAATAAAATTGTCACTTGACAAAAAAAAGTGCAATAAATAAAATAATTCTCTAAAATGTATAATTGTCCAAATGGAAAAGGAGGTACAAAAATTCACTGAAAAGATAATTTTTAAAAAATTAGAATCAGGCAAGTAGAAGGTGAATTAGAAATTCTGAAAATCAAAGGGGAGATTAATAAAATTGAAAGAAATAAAATTACTCAACTAATAAATAAAACTAAGAGCTGGTTTTATGAGGGGAAAAGCAATAAAATACATAGCATTGGTTAATTTGATTTTTTAAAAAATGAAAGAAACGAAATTACCAATATCAAAAATGAAAAGGGTAAATTTATTGCCAAGGAAAAGGAAATTGAAGCAATAATTAGGTGCTATTTTTCCCAACTGTATGTCATTAAATTTAATTGTCTATGTAAAATGGATGAACAATTACAAAAAATGCAAATAGCCTGGATTAACAGAAGGGGAAATAAAATATTTAATCCCATTTTATAGATATTAATTGGATAAGCCTACAATAAACTCCCCTAAGAAAAAAATCTCCAGGACAATGTGGATTTACAAGTGAATTTTACAAAATATTCAAAGAACAATTAATTCAAAAACTGTAAATTTGGAAAAATAGGCAGAAGAGACCTACCAAATTCCTTTTAAGACACAAATATGTTGCTGATACCTAGATCAGTTATAGCAAAAACAAAGAAACAAAATCATAGATCAATCTTTCCCTAGTGAATATCCAGGCAAAATTTATAAGTGAGGTATTGACAAAAATATTATAGCAACTTATCACCAGGATAATACATTAGATCAGATGGGATTTATACAGGGTTGGTTAAATACTAAGACGTATCAGTATAATTTATCATATCAATAATAAAACTAACAGGAATCATATATTTATCACAATAGATGCAGAAAAGGCTTTGACAAAATACAGCACCCATTCCTATTAAAAACAAAAGAAAGCATAGGATATCTATATAAAACTATCATGTAGCATTTTCTCTAAAATGCTAGAAGCTTTCCCAATAAGTTCAGGGATGAAGCAAGGATGTCCATTATCACCACCATTAGTCAGTATTGTACTAGAAACTTAGCTTTAGCAATAAGAGAAGAAAAAGAAAATAGTATAGTACACAATGAGGAAAAAAAACTATGACTCTTTGCAGATTATATGATGGCATACTTATAAAATCCTAGAGAACTAACAAAAAAAACTACCTGCAGTATTTAACAACTTTAGCAAATTTACAGGATATAAAATAAAAACTCACATAAATCATCAACATTTATATACAGAAAGATAGACAGACAGACAGACAGACAGACAGATAGATAGATAGATAGATAGATGGATGGATAGATAGATCTTATCAACAAAGCCCAGCAGCAAGAGACAGAAAAAGAAATTTCATTTGTATAACTATAGACAAAATAAATATTTGTAAGCCTATTTGCCAAGATAAATCCAGGAACTATATGAACACATTTACAAAACACTTTTCACACAAATAAAATCAGATATGAATGACTGGAAAATATAATCTGCTTATTGGTGGGTCAGTTAATATAATACAAATTACAATTCTGCCTAAATTAATTTACTTATTTAGTGTCATACCAATCAAATTATTTAAAGTCATTCAAAGAGTTATAATAAATAATAATAAAATTCCTCTAGAAGAACAAAAGATCAAGAGCATCTAGAGAATTAAAGGGAAAAATGCAAAAGAAGGTGGCATGGACATACCAGATCTAAAACTATATCAAAACTTTCGTACTGGCTAAGAAATACAGTGGTGGGGGGTGGGGCAGAGCTAAGACGCCAGAGTAAAAACAGGAATTGGTTTAAGCTTACCCACAAAGCTTTTCAAATACTTGTAAAAAAGACTCTAAACAAATTATAGAGCTGCAGAATCCACAAAAATGACAGAGTGGAACATATCTCTAGCAAACCAGGCAGGGAGAAGAGTACAGTCTGCCATCAGCCAGAGCAGGCCTCTGGGGACTGAATCACTAGCAGCTGTGGTGATTTCCAGACTTCTTAACCCACAAATGTGAGAACAGCATAGAAGGTCAATGGGGGAACTCGGTGGGAGAGGAGCACATGGTCTGGCCCCAACCTCAGGGCAGTGGACATGGTGGAGGTGGTGGCAACAGCAGCAGCAGTGGCAATAGGTGCTTCTAGAGTTCTGGGACTACACCCTGTACTGGATCCAGTGGCTGACACAAAACCCTAAAGCCTAGAATAGAACACCTACCTCCACCCACACCCCTACTTCCACTGGAAGCAGAATTGCTTTGGTGACAAAAAAGATCAACACATACAACCAGAAGAAGACAACAAAATCAAAGCTACTATATCAAAAGTCTCCAAGAAAAATATGAACTGGTCAAGGCCATGAAAGAGCTCAAAGAGGATTTTGAACATCAAGAAAGAGAAATAGAGGGAAAACTGGGAAGATAAATGAGAGTGCTGCAAGAAAATCATGAAAAATGAAGCAACAGCCTGCTAAAGGAGACCCTAAAAATACTGAAAAAATAACATCTTAAAAAAATAGACTAACCCAAATGGCAAAAGAGGTCCAAAAAGCCAATGAGGAGAAGAATGCCTTAGAAAGCAGAATTGGCCAAATGGAAAAGGAGGTCCAAAAGCTCACTTAAGAATATAATTACTTAAAAATTATAATGAAGTAAATGGAAGCTAATCACTTTATGAGAAATCAAGAAATTATAAAACAGAACCAAAAGAATGAAAAAAATAGAAAATAATGTGAAATAAATTATTGGAAAAACCACTGACCTAGTAATAGTTCCAGGAGAGATAATTAAATATTATTGGACTATCTAAAAGCCATGATCAACAAAAGAACCTAGACATTGTATTTCAAGAAATTATCAAGAAAAACTTCCCTGATATTCTAGAACAGAGGGTAAAATAGAAATTGTAAGAATCCACCAATCACCTCTTGCAAGAGATTCCAAGGAAAACTCCTAGGAATATTGTAGCCAAATTCCAGAATTCCCAAGTCAAGAAAAAAATATTGGAAGCAGTCAGAAAGAAATCATTCAAGAAATAGAATGGCGGAGCAGTGGAACATATAGGTACACAAGACAAAGTATTCAATGACTAGTACTCTACTGTTTGATAAAGCCAAAGACTCCAGCTTCTGGGATAAGAACTTGTTATTTAACAAAAACCATTGGGAAAAATGGAAAAGAGAATGACAGAAACTAGGCATAGACCATATCTTACTCCATTTACAAAGATACGGTCAAAAATGGGTACATGATTTAGACATAAAGCGTGAAACAAAAAGCAAATTGGGAGAACAAAGAATAGTTTGTCTGTCAGATTTATGGGGAATGGAAGGATTTCCAGCCAATTAAGAGGTAGAGAACATTATGAGATGCAAAATGTATAATTTTGATTACATCAAATTAAAAAGGGTTTACACAAACAAAGCCAATGCAACCAAGATTAAAGGGGGAGCAAAAA
Source organism: Pseudocheirus occidentalis (assembly GCA_028646575.1). Classification (NCBI taxonomy): domain Eukaryota; kingdom Metazoa; phylum Chordata; class Mammalia; order Diprotodontia; family Pseudocheiridae; genus Pseudocheirus; species Pseudocheirus occidentalis. Next base: position 280,431,261 of record CM053593.1, on the reverse strand, counting down.
GCTAGAAAATAATCTTCATAGCTAGTGCCTTGGAGGCCTCATTTCTAAAATATAGAAAACTGATTCAAATTTATAGGAATAAAAGTCATCCTCCAGTTGATAAATAGTCAAACAGACAATTTTCAGATGAAGAAATTAGAGCTATCTATAGTCATATGATAATATGCTCTAACTCACTAATTATTAGAGAAATTCAAATTAAAACAACTCTGAGGTACCACCCCACATTTATGAGATTAGTTAATATGACAAAAAAGAAAATTGATAAATGTGGGAGCATTGGAACACTAATGCATTGTTGGTAGGGTTGTGAACTGATCCAACATTCTGGAGATCAATTTGTCACTGTGCCTAAAAGGCAACTGAACTGCATATCATTTGATCCAGCAATACCACTACTAGGTCTATATCCAAAAGAGATCATTAAAAAAAAGCTAAAAAGGCCTACATTTACAAAATATTCATAGCAACTCTTCATGTGTTGACAAAGAATTGGAAATTGAGGGAATGTCCATCAATTGGGGAATAGTTAAACAAGTTCTGATATATGAATATAATGAATACTATTATTCCCAAAGAAAGAATGAGCAGATGGATTTAAGAAAAACCTGGAAAGACTTACATGAACTATGCTGCATGAAGTGAACAGAACCAGAACATTTTACAAAGTAACAGCTACATTGTACAATGCCCAACTTTGTTAGACTTAGCCCTTCTCAGTAGTGTAAAGATCTAAGATAATTCCAAAAGATTCATGACAGAAATTCAGAAAAAAAGAACTATGGAAATTTGAATGAAGATCAAAGCATGCTATATTTATTTTTTCATGGCTTTCCCCTTTTGTTCTGCTTCTTCTTTCACAACAAGGCTAATGTAGAAATACTGACTGCAGATGTATAACCTATGGCAAATTGCTTGCCATCTTGTGGAGAGGTAATTAAGGGAGGGCTGAAAAAAATTGGAACTCAAAATTTTATAAAAAAATAAATGTTGAAATATATCTTTATATGCAGATGAAAAATACAATTTAATATATGCATATACATATGTGTACATATGTGTGTGTATAAAGAGAGAGATGGAAAGAGAGAGAGAGAGAGAGGGAGAGAGGTGGGGGGAGAGAGAGAGTAAGCTAGTCCCCTTTCTTTTCACCATGATGATTAGTATTGCTTTGTTATAATCCCTAGCAGAAATCCATGGATGGTGGTAGTATTTATCCAGGAGGGTGCTAAGGAAGCTATACTTAGTTTATTCAGAATCTGAGGTTGGTGAAGCAAGAAAGAACTGTTTGGCACTAAATGAGAAGGTAAGTTTTTGCCAGAGTTAAATTTCACTTAAGCCTTATTTTGGTCCAGGCATAGTCCTGGTTCTCACAGTTATCAGTTTGCAATATCCATCCTAGCTTTTACTCCCACCATTCAAGAAAAAAGTTGTGACACTGATTATAGATTCTACTTTGAACAGGACTTGAAAATTCGAAAACACTTTGTGCTACTCCCACAGTGCTTTTTGTTCCTTAAAATCCCCAGAGGTCAGCTCTTCTAATCAGTTAATAGCCCCACAGTTCTTCTTGGCCAATGTTATGCAGAAAAATTATTAAAATCTTGTTAACCAATTGG
>CM053593.1:280402949-280420550 GCA_028646575.1 Pseudocheirus occidentalis | reverse complement strand
TTCCTTCCTTCCTTCCTTCCTTCCTTCCTTCCTTTTTTCCTTCCTTCCTTCCTTTCTTTTTTTCCTTCCTTCCTTCCTTCCTCCCTTCCTTCCTCCCTTCCTTCCTTCCTCCCTTCCTTCCCTTCCTTCCCTTCCTTTCCTTCCTTTCTTCTTTATTTCTTTGGGTCATTTTTTTAGTGGTGGGGGTAGGGCTGGAGGGGATGGAAGGAAGAGTCCTAAACCTATGATTAGGAATTCCCAATAAGGAAACTCACTCTACAAAAGCAAATATGTAACTATTCTGTAATTTATCATCTAGAGTTTTCTGGGATACGAAGAGGTTAAGTGGCATATCTAAAACCAGTATGAGGGACTTAAATCTAACTCATTTTCACTCCTAAGGCTGGTTGTCTCTCCTCAAGTCTAAGGTATTTGTCAACAAATATTATTCCTTAGTACAAATGAGTTTGAAAACACTTGAATAGCTTTCTGTTTGAAGTTTATAGGCATTCATAATTGTATGCTCTCTTATTACCTGTAAATTAGTCCCTTAAGTGTCCCAGAATATTTGAAATTATAAAACACAAATTGCTATAGAAATGTTTTTTGAAATAAAACTTGACCATGAGGTGATACTTAGTAGTTAAAACAAGATGCCTAATTTTCCAGTGCTTTTCCCACTTCCATCAACATAAATAATCTAACCTCCCCTCGGGGGGAAAGCTGTTTGGGAAGACTTTTGAATTTTGGTTCATGAGACTTCTTTGCAAATCAAGGGGAAAAAAATAAACACAACTCAAACATTGTGTGTAATTAGCATTTGCCTATAATTATACTAAACTTGCATTTGGCTAATCTGTATTTTCTCCAAATAAGTTCTGACAGTTGTGCAATAACATAATTTCCATCTGAGCAGCATAAGGTGGTTTTGCATGATAGACACCGAAAATTGATGCTGTTAGGTAAAGTAAAACTAGCTTCCCTTTCACAAAGCACCTAATTATATTGCACTGGTCTACAATATACAATAATATTCCATGATCTTGCCTATTTGGGGTAGAAAAGGTGTTCTAGGTACTGATATTTGGATACTGATGTGTATATTCTTTTTTTTTTTTTGCTTTTTGGAGGGCAGTTGGGGTTAAGTGACTTGCCCAAAGTCACACGGCTAGATTTTTTGTGTGTGTTAAGTGTCTGAAGCCAGATTTGAACTCAGGCACTCCTGACTCCAGGGCTGGTGCTCTATTCACTGCACCACCTAGCCACCCCTGATGTGTATATTCAATACAGTTTTGTTTACAAAGTATTTGATCTTTAAAATCAGCATCACTTGCTTCTTCTCTCACTTAGCTTCTCTCAGCCTCAGTTTCCTTGCATGTAACATGGGGAAAATAATAGCATCTGCCTCCTAGGAATACAGTAAGGAGCATTGAAAGCTTTTTGTAAATCATATAGTGCCCTATAAATTTTAGCCCCGGTTCAGATAAAGTCAATAAAGCAATATTTAGTAGAAAAGCAACACCCTCTTGCTCATAAGAAGGGAATGAAGGGATTTATTAATGAATGAGCACTTAAACTCTTACTATGAGACTGGCATTATCCTAAGCATTGAGAGAGTCATGTGCAATGTACTATATTAAAGCCTGAGGACCTAGAGTCCTCTCAAATTGAAAAGCCAGACTGTCTCCAACATGATCTCAAGGATACACACACACACACACATACGCATAAATAATTTGAGATGATTTATAATGACATGACTATACATATGTAATATATAATTGCATTTATGCCTCACTTAAAGGTTTGCAATTTCTTTATACATATACTATCTTTACAACATTATGGGAGGTGTTATTGTTATGTTACTTTACAATAGAGGAAATTGAGGCACACAAAGGTTAGGGGACTTGCCTAGAGTCACACAAATAGTAAGGGGTCTTTGAAAAACTTACTCAGATCTTCCTGAATTTATCTTTGTCTATTACACGGCGTAGTTGTCTCTCTCTGAAAATGTATATGCATATATGCATATATGTACATATGTATTGCCAGGATCCAAGAACTACCCCTCTGTTTTCACTCCTTCCTCTTTACTATTAGGAGATGTCCTGTTTTCCAGAGTTAAGACCTAGCAAACAAGTTGTACCAAGGGCTAGGGATAATAATAATCCTAGATGAACACTAAAGTAGCTAAATCACATACCTGGTGGTCCCTGTGCTTAGGCAAGCACCAACAGGCCCAGACGTGAAACTCTGGATCAATAGACTTTTTATCACAAGATAACCTCACCCCTTGTCTCCTACTAGAGTAAGCCCCAAGACATTTGTCTCATTTCTCCTCTCCAATGAAATAAAGAAAGTCTTTCACGTTTAATTTCTGTGAGTTCTTTGGTATTTTTGGAATTAACAGTGGTTGCAAAACCTCTGTGATTCTTTGATCATTTGTTACCAGAGTTGACAGAATATGTGTGTGTATACACACATATTTATGTAAAATATGTGTGTAGATAATGTTAACATATAAATATAAAGTACATTTATGCACACAAACACAATATATATTTAAACTAATGTAGGACAAAGCACGTTTCTTTAAAAGTCCAGAGTATTGTTTTTTTCCCAGTTTACACACATACATCTGAGACAGAGAGATTGTGTTCTGTTAAAAAAAATTGAAAGTGTCACCACATGTAGTCAGTTATTCAATAAATGATTATTATATGCCTGCTATGTGCCAAGCCCCATGCTAAGTGCTAGGGACACACAGAAAGGCAAAAGACAGTCCCTACTCTCAGGGAACTCACAATTGCGTGGAGAAAACAGGCAAACACTATGTATCAACAAGCTATATACAGGATAAATAGGAAGTGATTAATGAAGAGAAGGCACTAGAATTAAGAGAGACTGTGATGTATGATGGTGTACACTTGTAACCCCTACTGACTAAGCTAAATATAATAGGTTATTTGAACACAGGAGTTCTGAAATGCAGTGAGTTAAACTAATCAGGTGTTCACACTAAATATGGCAACAATATGATGATCCCCTGGGAACAGGGTGCCCCAGGTAGCTTAAAGAGGGAAGAATTTGGGGCAACTAGGTGGCGCAGTGAATAGAGCACCAGCCCTGGAGTCAAGAGGACCTGAGTTCAAATCCAGCCTCAGACACTTGACACACTTACTAGCTGTGAGATCTTGGGAAAATCCAGTTTTAAAAACAAATGACAGAAAAAAGGCTAGTGATAATATACATATATGGAAACCCAGATATTCTAACTCCAAGTCTAGTGAATGCTCCAGTAGGGGTTAACAACATCAAAATTATTAACAGATATAGAGAGATAGATATATGATTGACTGATAAAATGAGTAAAGGATTGAATATATCTTTAACACAGACGTATAGTAGAAGCATCAAATATTCACTGTTGTCTTATCTTCACTACCAATATTTAATTTAATAAATTGTTTAGATAATGTCATGGCCCAAAATATGCTTTTGTTTCAATATAGTTATAGATATTTATAGGAAGCTAGCTTATGTGATGAAGAATTAGCCCTTAGAATTCAAGCTCCTTTAAGCCTGGGTCTCTTCATTTTTGTCTTTGCATTCTTGGTGCCTAGAACAATCATTACATATACTGGGTGCTTAAATATTTGCTGAATTTAATTGAACATGGGTAAAAACATACATACTTCACTATATTAGAAACTACTACATTGGAGTTCTATCAAATAATGTTTTTTTAAGATGTAAAAGGAAGGATACTATTCTCTTCGGCTGGATCAGAGCAAGCTTAATGGAGGCACTGTCATTTGGACTGATCTTTAAAATATGAAAGGAAGAAAAAGCTGTGTTCAATGCAGCCAATGTAACATAGAGAATAAAGAACTCTCTTGGTAGGCAGAAAGACCTGAGTTCAAGTCCTGTCTCTGACCCATACTGATTGTGTGACCCTGGGCCATTCAGCTAATTTATCAATAACTCAGGGAATTTTCTAAGACTATAAACTGAAGAGTGAGTATTGACTCATATTAGAGAGAATTTCCTCATTTTGAGTTCTTTACAACAGTGCAATATGTTTTATCTCATAAAAAAAAGAAAAGTGGAGCAAGGAGAGCATTGCAACCTGCAGAGTTCATGGTAAATGTTATTAAGAGTGTTTTAAAATGTCCTGTAACAGCTTGTACTGACTCATTTCCCATTACTTTGAGATAATACTTGTTTCTACTTTTTCAATTATACTGGAAGGATTTTCAGGAACTACATGGAACATACATGCACACAGACACACACAGACACACACATGTGTATGTATGTGTATATGTATGTATGTATGTATGTATATATAGTCTTCGGTCAACTGTTTAGTCAGTCAATAATCAACCAGTATTTTTAAAACTTCTGCTATGTACAAAGCACTATGGTGATAATGCAAAACCAACACAATGACAACAACGATGTATCAAAAAAAAAAAAAAAGAAATAGCCCCTTCCTTCAAGGACCTTACATTGGAGATCCCATAGTACAAAGTTATACTATTCTAAAAAAATGTTATTTAAGAGTTCCCCAGGACAATTCTACTCTGATAGTCACATTTTAATGCCATAATAAGTATATAAACAGGAGGTTCAAATAGGTAAATACAATGTTTAAGGAATGTTATTTGGAGTAGAAAAAAGCAACTCAGCTGTGTCACTCAGTTTTACTAGTAGCAAAACTTCTAGTCATTGGCATTGTTGAGTATGTTAGCTGAATACTACTCTTGATTCCAATATGGAAAGCTCAATAAACAGACTATATGTATACATATGCATATGTATGTGTGAATATATGTGTGTGTATGTGTATATAAATACATATATTTATATGTACATACATATAAATATATATCTTCATATTTTACTTTTATCCGTTTTATATTTTACCTTCTACAAGTTCCTTCTGGTAGTGGTTCCTCTCAGAAACCAAAGAGATGGTGTTGAGAATATTTCTCTTTATGAAATATTTGATTCTGTATCCATTTGATTTCTTTCTATTTGAAGCCATTTCTTCCATGTTTTCTAGTTTAGTTGCAAATTGAAAACATGGCCTTCCATTGCAGAAGGATATAAAGCTCAGGAAAGGATTTCATTGTTCACCACATCCTAAAATGTATACCAAATTACCCTGTGTACACATTCTATACAATTACAATATCCACCAAGGGATTTGGGAGACTGATTGTAAGGCTATAGTTAAGTCCTCTTTGGTAACTTCTGTTTAAGAGACATTCTGTCAAGATCAATGGCCCTGAAAATTAAATAGGGTAACACAACAGGCTGCATATTAGGATGGCTATTGTTAAACCTTAAGCCTGGATATTGATAAATCTCAGGTGAACTCTGTGGAAACATGCAGATCTGCATTTAAGATATTCCAGAAGATAATGGGATGCTAATGGGATCTCCAGGAGAAAAGGGACTAAACTCAGGCTATCTGAAGGATTAGAGTATGAACCTTAGTGGAACTGAAAGTTAATAAATTTGTAGACAATTGAATTCTCATTGAGACACTTTAAGACTAAAAGCATACAGTTTAGAACAAGGGATCTGGGAAAACACAAATTCTTTTCCAGGCAGTCAACTCTACTTTTCCCTTATGCCTTCTACTCATTTTATTACAAAAGACTATTTGCTGTTGATTCTCCACTCAAATTGTTCTCAATTATTAGATGGGAGAAAGAAAAAATGGACCTGATCCATACTGCACAACTCTTCACTCTCTCCTGGTAGCTGAGACAAAACATTGCCCTGGGAATTTGATTATGGTCAAAGCCCCACTGTCATTTGGCATGTGTGGTATACTAACCAGAATAGAAGCATCAGAGTGAAGACCTGAGTTCAAGTCTTATATCTGATAAGATACTGGTGGTTTGACCACGGGCACCTCATTTAACTCTTCAGTGCCCTATTAATGCACGAAGACTATAAGTAAGCAAGTATTTATTATGTGTCAGACATTGCTAAACCTAGGGATAGAAAGGCAAAAAAGATAGCCCTTAGGCACAAGAAGCTTGCAGTCTAATGGAGGAGAAAACATACAAATATATAAGATATCTAATATCTGGGCAATGCCTAGATTAGACGAAATGCACTTTGAGAGGTGAAAGCCTTAACTGTTACATTAATTCTTTAAGTTACAGGAGTATCACTTTCTCCTTCCTCAAGTTTCCTGCATGAAATCCTGGGTTTTCTTCAAGATTCAGTTGAAGCACTGGACTAGGTAATTTTTCCTGTTTACCACCTGCTTCTAAGCTGCTAGTGTTCTCCTTCCTAAAATTACTCTGTGTGTGTGTGTATGTAGTAGACACTTAATAAACAAAAATAACTTCTGTTTAATGGATTAATTGATTCACTCTTACTGCTCTATATAGTACAAGGAGTTTATGCATTAGGGAAATTGTACTAATGAAGCCACAAGTCAAGGTCAGTTTTCTCAACTATAAAATGGGGATAATAATAGCATTTGCCTCACAGGGTTGGGAAGATCTAGTAAGATAATATTTGTAAAAGTACTTAGCACCTGGCATGTAACAGGCACCATACAAATGTTTATTTCTTTCTCTTGATTGAAGTAGGAAGACTTTTTCTAGCTTCCTAGTTTTTTATACTTTACTCTCTTCTATTGACTATACAATCCAGTTCTACTGGTCTACTTGCTTCTCATGCATGACATTCTATTTCCTCTTTCTTCACCTTTGCACTGGTTGTCCTGTAAACCTAGAATGCTTTCCCTCCTCACTTTTGTCCCTTACTTTCCCTGTCTTCCTTCAAGATTCAGCTCAAATCTCATATTCAACAGTAGGCCTTTATTGGTCTCTCCAGATGACTGTACCTTTCTTTCTCTTATCTCATCCATACATATATACTCACACAACTGAATGAAATCCTGGTTTATTTGGGGTTCAGTGAGTAAAGGTGTATCTTTCCCCATCCAAATTTACAAAAATCCTGAAATCTATCTAGATTAAGAAAACCTGACCTAAATCAACACAATTTATAAACTAATGGATTATAAATTAATGAGAATTTGCTTTATGTATTATCTTCAAAAACAAATGATTCTTATAGAATCAAATTTATTAATTTCACCAACCTCTAATTTAGAAATCCAAGTAAACAACACAAAATTTACAACATTATCATAGGTAATAAGAAAGTTCTATTTGTCAGCAATGGGTTTTATTCTACAACCTTAATCTCAGCCTATTGTAAATTTGGCATTTTAACTTTTCAATCACTTGATTATATAGGAACTTAACAATCTAGAAAAATCCAATAAATATTTGAAACTTTTATAATTACATTATTAAAGAAATAGGTAAGTATACATTCACTTTTAAAAGTCAATTTAAAAATCAAGTGACTTTGTGAGGTATGGCCTTTGAATCCTGAGTTATGATGTATGTTACCATCACTTACATTAACTAAAATCACTGTTCTCACATGGAAAGGAAAAGTGCGTGCAATTGTATTTTGTTGCAGGTATTTTCATCAGCATACATATTCCTCTAGTCAAAACTGTTCATAAATTATTTGAATTAATCTGGTCATCAGTCTTCAGTGCCTGTCAAGTATTAAAGATGCTGTAATTGAACTAATGCACAAGAAAGAAGAAAGAAAATACTATTTTAAAGGATACTGATATGGCCACATGATCACCTACAAGATCTAGTCAGTTACAGTTTAATTTATGTGTATTTACTGAATAACAGAAATGAGCTGTCAAAGGTAAATAATATTTTAAATCTCTCTGTTTTGTGGTAAAAGAATTCTCTATATTAATTCCTTTGATCATCACAGATACTCTATAGTATAAAGATGATTGTGTTTATTTTACAGATGAAGAAACTGAGACTCACAGAGATTAAGTGGATAACCTAAAATCATATAAGTAGTAAGCAACTCAAAGTAGAGCTTCATGGGAATAAGGAAAGTGTATTTTATTTTCAGAACCTCATATATTCCTTCAATGATAAAGAATTAACTAAAGAGACTTACCAATAAACCTTAATGAATACAAAAACTCAAACATCTGGATTAAAAGCTAAATGTGATCAGCCAGCTAATCATGTTGCTCTGTATAATACCACCTGAAAATATGTGTGTTTTTAAAACAAACCAAAAAAGACAGTGCTTCTGAGTGCTTAAAATAGTGCTCATGAGGACAAAATCACATGTTTGCACAGTTGGTGAGTATATATCAAGTGCTTCTGAGATACAAGCTACCTGGATACATATTTGATCTCATTCACAGAGAATACGTATTTAGAGGAAAAGACTTTTTCAAAGTGCTCATTTTAAAGACTTGGAAACTGTGGTCCACACAAGTTACTTGACCTCTTCGGGTCACATTTTCCCAAATTAACATTAAGGATTTGGGCTTATTACCATTTTCTCTTCCAACTCTCAAAATCACTTCCTATTCAAGTTATCCAAGGTCAGAAAGATAGAATGCAATGTAGTTGGAATATGAACCTGATAGTTTGACTGCAACTTCAATATCTTGAACTCTTTGGAGGTTCTAGACTTGGAAATGTGATTTAAAACAATAAATCAATTGCCTAATAAATACTTTTTGGTATTCAGTAATAGTTTTCCCTAATGTCAGAAATGTCTTCTTCATTCCCAGGAAGTAGCATTGCTTAGTAGGATCTAGACCACTATTTTAAAGGTGAGACAACTATTTGACAATTAGAAATACTGTTAGCACAGATTTATTGCAGTCATTTACATATGGAAATTCATGACTATTCATGCAGGACTCTACTGGATGAATTCTGTCTCAGTGGGTGTCAGATGAAATGACAGATACAAATGACTAATAAGTATTTACTGGTTGGCAGGGCAGAGTTCTCAAAGTTAAATTGTTTATTGCATTTGAATGGGTCCATATAAACTGAACATAAACATATACTGATAGACATCAGAGTTTGAAGGCAACTTAGAGATAAATCCTAGCTCCAACATTTTACTGGGGAGAGAATATACTAACGAAGTGTATTTCAATACATAACACAGAAGAGGGTAAAAACCCTTATTTCAAAGATTATATATATTCCAACAATATCAGTGAGAGTCCATATTTTTTACCAGGACCCTAAATGTCGTTCTTCTTGTTATTGCTGGTGTTGCTATCATTGTAGATGGTAATAGGAATAGACCTTTGCTCAGTATTTACCCATTTTCACCTATCTTGAAACCAAAAAGAAAATATAAGAAAAATAGCCATACTGAGAAATTTACAAAAGAGAAAAATACTTCACTAATGGTAGAATTTTTAATTATCTTGAACATGACCTCTGTTTAGCATTAGGTTACTGAATGAATAAATAAATCAATCAAAACAGTTCAGTAAGTATCAATTAATCTTACAAACTATAGAACTTTTGCTACTTAACCTACTTGTATAAAAGGTTTTCTTGTGTGTTTTTTTGTTTGTTTTTCTTTTGTTGCTGTTGTTGTTTGGTTTTGTTTTGACTTTTTGGCAGCTAGTGGTTCAGTCAATAAATACTGGGCTTGTATTTAGAAAGACCTGAGTTCAAATTCAGTCTCAGACACTAGGGAAGAAACTTAAGCTCTCCTTGCCTTAATCTAGGCAAAAAGGAAGTGGCAAAGCATTCTCTTATCTTTGCCAAGAAAACTGCATGGAAAATAGTCCATGCGTGACTGAATGACACAGCAACAAAATAAAGTTTTATGATATTTTTCCTGTATAATCATTCTAATATAAAGATATGAAGGTGCTAATATATATTATTCTTTTTTAATATATCTGGAAATGGTGGAGTGGAGTCAAAATGGCAGAGTACAGACTGGGTCCTAACTGAATTTCCCCAACATTTCTCCCCTAACAACTTTAAAGTAATGCCTCAAATCAAATTTTGGAGGAGCAGAGGCAACCAAAGTTAAGAGAAAGAAATTTATTCGGACTAAGATAATTTAGAAGGTCTGCCATAGAGGTCTGTAACAGCAGGGTCGGTGCAGCCCCCAAGGCTAGAAGAAGCCTTCACCAGTGAAGGTTGCAGAGATGACCTTGACAGAGTACCAACCTTAGAAGTTCTTATCCCAGAGGCTATAAGGCAACTCACCAAACAGAGATTTTAAGGACCCTTTACTGCTACTGGGTGCAGTTGACTCTGTTTGGCAGCTCTACTGCCTACAAACAATTCTGAGTCATTGGTCCAGGAGAAAGAGAATAGCTTCTTGTAAGTCACAAGGGAGCAAGTACCCCAGCTGCAATTCCATGACCAAGAGGAGCAATAAGACTTGCATCTGTAGGAAAGCATGGGACCTGGTTATACTTTCAAGATCAAAAGGATAACTAATACCTGTGGCTGTGGGGGAGCAGGAGCCATTCCTGGGCAAAGACCAGAGATCATACCCACAAAGTAGTGACCACATCTCTCCCAGATGAATAACATCATCTCCCAGAATAATTTGGAAGCAATGAAAACTTGCAGATCTTCAGAAGTACCTCTGAAAACAGTAGTACAAAAAAAGCCTGGTATAATGTCTTCCATTCACCCCAGGTGAGCAGAGCTCAACTTTAATATAAAGTTCAAAGTGAGGAAATAGACTTGGAAAATGAGCAAACAATAACAACAAAAGAACTTGACCATAAAAAGCACCTGCTATGGTAACTCTCAAATTTCACTACAGTATTCTTAGGAGTTTTCTTTTGGGGACCTCTTTCAGGAGGTGATTCAGTGGATTTTTTCTATTTCTATTTTACTCCCTGGGTCTAGCATATTAGGGCAGCTGTGTTTGATAATTTCTTGAGAGATGATCTCTAGACCCTTCTTTGATCATGGCTTTCAGGTAGTCCAATAATTTGTAAATTATCTCTCCTAGATCTATTTTCCAGGTCAGTTATTTTTCCCAATGAAATATTTCACATTGTCTTCTATTTTTTCATTGTTTTGGTTTTGTCTTATAATTTCTTGATTTCTCATAGATACATTAGTTTTTGTTTGCTGCATTCTAATTTTTAAGGAGTTATTTTCTTCAATGAGATTTTGGGCCTCCTTTTCCATTTGGCCAATCATACTTTTTAAGGCATTCTTCTCATTGACTTTTTGTGCCTCTTTTGCCATTTGGGTGAACTTATTTTTAAGGTGTTATTTTCTTCATCATTTTTAGGGGGTCTCCATTAGCAAATTGTTAACTTGTTTATGATTTTCTTGCATCATTCTTATTTATCTTTCCAATTTTTCTTCTTCTTCCTTTAGGGGATTGTCAAAATCCTTTTTTTTAAGCTCTTCCATGCACTGTGGCCAATTTATGTTTTTTGGAGGCTTTGGATGCAGGTGTTTTGATTTAGTTTTGTTCTTCTGGTTTTATGTTTTTATCTCTTTTTTGTCACCAAATTAAGATTCTCTAGTTGGATGTTTTTTTTCCCTTCATACCACTCGCCCATTTTCCTAGCCAATTTCTTGACCTTTTTAGCTCTTTGTTAAAGTAGAACTCTGCTTTCACTGTGAAGGATGTACTCTCTAAACCTGTAGGGGTTTTTCTAGCTGTTTTCAAAGATACTTCTAGAGACCTGTTAATTTTCAGTTCTTCAAGGTGGTATGATCAATGAAGAGATTTTTTTCTCCTTTCCTGGCTTGTGCTCTGGTATGTGAGTGATTACAAACACTCTTTTCTGCCTTGGAACTCTAAGGAGCATTCTCTTTTCACTACCGCCACAACCTCTGCCATGCCAGTGTCCCTCCTTGCCCCAGGTTGCCACCCAGAACTGCAACCTAGATTTGAACACAGGCAAGGCAAGAGAATCCTGCCTCAGTGATAGCAAATAGATTCCTGCAATCCCTTTCCAATCAGCTACTCAATCCCCCAAACATCTGTGGGCCAAGAGCCACCACCATCACTGCCTCCACCATCACCACTGCAGCCCTGGGGCTGTAACCACACCTAATTTCTCTCTCACCTAGGACTGACAGACTTTTCTACTGACCTAATTTTCTTTGGCATTTGTGGGTTGAGAAATCTGGAAACCACCACAGCCACCAGTGATTCAGTCCCCTGAGGTCTGCTCCAATTTTGCTAGTACTTGGCATGTTTTTCACTGAATTGTGATCTTCTCTCAGACAGTGCATCCGGGCTTTCCTTCCAACCTTCCTGGCTGTCTTGGGCTGGAAATTTATTTCACTTTCATTTTGTGGGTTCTGCTGCTCTAGAATTTGTTTACAGTCATTTTTAATGGTATTTGGAGGGATCTGGGGGGAAACTTCAAGCAAGACCCTGATTTTACTCTGCTATTTTTCTCTGCCCCAAGAAAATTATGAAAAGAGAATTAATAACTTGGTAAAAGAGGCACAAAAATACTGAAGACAATAATGCCTAAAAAATAGCTTACTGGTAAAAGAGGCACAAAAATTCAAGGAAGAAAATAACTCCTTAAAAATCAGAATTGACCAAAAGGAAAAAGAGATACAGAAACTCACTGAAGAAAATGAGATCTTAAAAATTAGAATTGGACTAGTGGAAACTAATGATTCTATGAGACTTCAAGAAAACTTTAAGCCAAGTCAAAAGAGTGGGAGAAAAATAGAAGAAAAGGTGAAATGTCTCATTGGAAAAACTGACCTAAATAAATTAAAAAGAGATCATTTAAGAATTATTAGAATATGTAAAAACCACAAAAATGTATCCTAGACAATATATTCCAAGAAATTATAAAGTAAAACTTCCTCAGTACCTTCAATCCAGCATGTAACATATAAATTGAAAGACACGCATACGTTTAAAACAGGCTAAAGCTAAATCTGTTTATTCCCAACCAGTATTTTTGGCCATATTTCAATCTGTTTATTTCATGACAAGTTTTCCTTTTTTTGTCAGAGAAAAACACATTAAGTTTCTTGTCATCTTACATGAATCTACATAGTTGGTTTGAATCATTGACCTTTAATTACTTCTAAACCATTCTCATCCAGTCTTGTTTTTAGTCTATGTTCTTTGTATCTGTCAAGTAGGATGAGTTCTATTGTTTTTTTCTAATCTTAATTGTAGATAAAAACAGGTATTCTATGGTAATATTTTTCAGCATTATATTTTTTGTGCCATTATCTGCTAAAGAAATGGAATTCTAAGGGGAGTTTGCAGAAGTTAAATAATTCCATTGATGATTTAAGTGGATACAGATTTTTCCTTTCTCTTTTAAATTATTTTTAAATAATTAGACATATATTTTCCTATTTGTTTTGATTATGTACATAAAGGATAGGCTGAACAAATTCTTTCAGTTCATTGGACTTTATTTGTAAGCCAAAATAAGATAGTTGGATTTTCTTTGTTTTAAAGTCACTGTTAAATATACTATGATACACACTCTATCTCCATTTACAGTAAACATTAGATTAAAACTGAATTTGCATATTGTGTTTTGTTTTCAAACATCAGTTAAACATTTAAAAATCCCCTTTGAATTCTAGTGAAAGTAAGAAGCTCAAAGGTCTTGTGTACTAAAGTAATTTCAATTTGTCTTGCCAACTGTTTGCATAAGCTATGACTATTTTCCTAAATGTAAATTCTCCATACAATGCAATAACATATGATAGTAATTAGGAAGCTACACTTTTTTTAAGAAAAACATAATATTTGCTATTATTATTATCTTTAAAATTAAATGTTCTTAATTCTTACAGTATCTTTATTAAATATTTCAGATCAGTGATTATAAGACTATTTAATGACAAAACTAAAATCTAGTGGTCCCTTGTTCATTGAGATTTCATTTATAGGCCTACCTAAGTGCAGGCCAACAGGGATCATAGTAAAATGATGCTATTAGGAGGAGGGAGGATATACATGTATGCAGCATGGAAGTTGGTAAGGAGATGGCAGGGGAGTAGGGAATGAGTTTTAAAAAGTTAAGTCCTTTCTAATATAATAACCTATGTTGTTCAGTTACCCAATGGTTCAGCAGGGACTTAGGCCTAAAGTTACAGAAATAAAAGATTAAGCCTCCAAGGCATGGACAATAGCTCAAACAAGAAGATTCTTAGCACAAAGCAAAAGATTGTGGAGTGTGAACCAACCAAATAATCTTGGACAGATTCTAAATTACGGATAGTGGACCTTTTCTTGTTGGAAAGATACATTAATATTTAGCTGTAATCAATTAAGAGCACATTTAATTAATTTAGATATACTTAAAAATGTACATTATTTTGTAACAATCTAGATACCAAGTACATAATTACTTTAAAAAGATGAAAACTATTAATTAATTTTAAAGTTAAATAATCTTTTAATAACTTTGTTGTATCTGATTTTTGTTGGAAAACATTTAAATACTTGGTTGCAGCATGGACATCCAGTTTCAGTTGATTCTCTATATGGGTATCAGTCATTTGTGACCTTAAGGGCATCTTGATTTGTGTTAGGTAGGAGAATATAGATTCACAGCAATAAATGGTTGAAAACCAAGAATGCATTTTTTGAGAATGTGCTGAATATGTGGATATTCTATTGAATTTCTCCATATATCAATTGGATCTTTTTTAGCATCAAGCAATGACTTAAACATATCATCTACTAAGAGGTCAATTAATTCCATCTGTAGTTCTTTAGGTGCCTTGTTGACATCAACTAGGTGAGGCTGAAATGCTAAGTTGAGTGTGATGTCATGATTTTCAAAGTCAGTGAACCTTTTGTTGTTTTCTCCAATTAACAGGTCTATAACAGCTTAGTATTCTTCAAATTATTCATATATATATATATATATATATATATATATATATATATATCATCCTGCTTGTCAATGACCTTTGCTAAGTGGGGAAAATGTTAATCCAAAATTTCCTTCTGAAGAAGTGATTTGAAAAAAAAAAACAACTTTTTTTCCCCAAAATGCTTGATTTACTTTGCAACATGCCATATATAGACTTAGTCTTACCTTGCAAAGAAATATTCAAGTCATTTTGATTTGATATGATATCACAGAGAAATAAAGCATTCCTATAGAAATCTTCTTTCACTAATTCACATTGCTGATTCTGATCTTCATAAAATTTAACTGTCCTTACAAAAGAGAAAATCTTAGCTAACACCTGTCTCTGGGATAGCCAAAACGCTCTAGATTGATAAGGCAAATCCATACTGAATACCTCATCATTCAACTTGAGCATCTTATGAAACTGATGATGCCATATTGTATTTGCAAGAATATAGTTAACACTTAGAAACTGTTTGCACAGTATCACTTAAAATAGTAGCTTTAGCACAAAGATTTTGCTGATGCTTGCAAGATATAATGAAAAGAAATGAGAGCATCTAGATCTGTTAATATTATTTATTTATTTATTTATTTTTAGTTTTAAACATTCACTTATAAAAGTTTTTAATTCTCCCCGCTCTTCCCTCCCTTCCAAAGATGGCATGCAATATGATATGACTACTCATACATTCCTATTAAACACATTTTCACATTACTCATGTTGCATAGAAGAATTATAATGAATGGGAGAGACCATGAGAAAGAAAAAAAAACAAAAAAAGGAAATAGCCTGCTTTGCTCTTCATTATGACTTCATAGTTCTTTCTCTGAGTGAGGATGACATTATGAATCCTTTGGAATTGTTATTTTTTCATTTTGTGTAATAAACCTTTCATATCTTCCTGTCATGGAAGGTGCACCATCTGCACATACATTCACTAAATTTACCAAATTGAGTCCAACTTCATGACATTTATCTTGAAAGTTATTAAAGATGGTTATTCTCCATCTTCTGTTCACAAGAACACCTAAGGCCTTTGTAGCAATGAAAATCTTCTGTTATAACCCCAATGAAGTGTAAAACCTGTGCCCAGTAACATCACTTGATTTATCCAAAATGACTGAATAATATATATTTTCCTTGTGAAGTATTGCATAAAGTTGTTCTGTTAATTTGAAGAGGTAATTCATATTGCTGATTAGTTATGATTTTCCTTGAAGGAGGCAGTTTTTTTGTCCTTTAAAACATTATTAAGGTCTAAGCATCATCCAGCTCCTACAGCGCATTTTTTCACAATTTCTACATCATTGATTGACTTCCCTTCCCCCCCCCCAAGTATATAAGCTACTTTATAAATCGCTTTAGTGGCATAATTTCCAGATTTCATTGTTGCTTGAAAGAGTTGCCTTTGCTTTTGCTTTTCATCTTTTAGTTTCTGTGATACAATCGTTTGTGCCTCTCCCCATAATTTAACGTATTTGTGGTCATTATGAGTATTATACTGGTGATGAACATTCAACTTCTTTAATGTTGATATTTTAGTATCACAAAAAGCAAATCATATTATCTTTAGCAGAAGCATGATAATATTTCAATCCCCAATGCTCATTTAAAAAAGAATCTGATTCCTTCCTTCAGTTTTCTCTTGGTCTTCTTTGACATGACGAGCTGCTCAGCAAATAGGATTAAATAATACAGTTGAGCTGTGCAAGTATTCACAGATTTCACTTCAAAAAGAAGCTATGCACCATTGTCAAAAGGTGATAACAGACTGGAGAGCTCTGCCACCATAAACTCTCACCAATGAGTCTCATGTGGTACTGTCACCAGCCAGGTGGGGGAAGTTAGAACTAAATAATTAGCTTAGCAGCTGTCATTTTAGCCCTTACAGATTACTAATGTTCTAATTGTGTTAGTCAATCTGAGAAGATGATGTCACTGAAACTTATTTAATTATTCGATATTTTAAATACATTTGTATTAAAAATATAAAAGATGAATGAAAATATATTAATAAAAATAAAATTTTTTCTTAAAAAATAAAATAAAATGATTTCTTATGTAAAATTTGGATTCATTGAAATAACATCACTTAAGGACCTAAAAGGCCACATGAGGTCTTAAGGTTGCAGGTTCCCCACCCTTGTTCTAAATCATGAAAATTTCTTGTCCTCAAAATTTATTGTTCTCAAAAAGAGATGAAAATCAATGTGTCTTTACCTTATATAAAAGAAGTTATGGATAATCAGGTACTAAAAACAAAAGTTCATGTCTGGGTAAAGTCATGAAATTAATTATGGGATTCTTTCTTTATAGAAAATTAAGTATTGTTACTCTTTTCCAAATTGTATAGAAAAGAATAAATAAGGTACCCTAGAAATAGTGTCAATGAAGAAGAGATTCTAAAATATTAATTCACATAGGAATGAACCTTAAATTCAATTCATAAATAAGTTTTGTCAAATTATAAGTCTGCAATGATAGAGAAGATGATTTTATAATCAACCAAGATAAAATGTATTGCATATCCAAAAACTTAATTGGAGTTTTGAAAATAAAATTATTACCAAAATTGGAATATGATATGCTATAAGTTAAGGAACATGACTTCATCGCAAATCAGCTTCCAAAATCAGTTAAGTATTCTTTGAAGACAAAGGATAATCCTTTAGTATGCATTTAAAAATTTTATAACAATAAAAAAGGCTTCAAATAGCTTCTGATCTGCTGAGAAAAGCAAATAATAAAAAAAGAAAAGTTGAAAAATACTTTGAAAGCTATGGTTCTCAACCCAAGCGCATTAATGAATAAATAGAAAGAAAATTTTAAGCTAATAAAGTAATTAAAAAAA
>CM053593.1:280385426-280402449 GCA_028646575.1 Pseudocheirus occidentalis | reverse complement strand
GATAGTAAGCAACTCATCAGTTCTATTATTCAAAGGTAAATTCACCTATTTGTAATGAACAACTTGCTTGCCTAAAAGAGCCAAAAGTAAAATGTAGAGTGACTAAAGTGATTTGCATCAAAAGATTGCTAAATAAAGTTAAATGGGAAGTAACTAAAAAAAACATTCAGATGTTGTTGTTTGACCTTAATAGTATATAATGACATAATGACATAAAAAGGTCAAGAGGTGTAAGAGGGTCATCCACCTGTCCTTCACTCCATATGACTTTGATAGAAGGTCAATATGTATCAATAAAACATCTGAGAAAGAGATACAGAGAGCTAAGGAGACAGGAGAGAGAGGGGGGAGGGGGGTAGGAGAAGAAGGGGAGAGAGGGAGAGTGGGCCAACTTTCCAATTTTTATTTCCTAAAAATGTCTGTAAATATAATGATGGCATTTCAGGGTAGAAAGAAAATCATAACTTCTTTTTCCCTAAGGAACTCCAAATAACATAAATGCATCTTCTTTGAGCAAAGACATTTTTAAATGAGGGAAGTCAACCACAGATATTGTATCAACATGGCTTAAGTATGCCATTTATTTGGTCAATCTGTCATTCTGTAAAATATAAACTCTTCCGTCAGTTTTTGTGTAAAACAGTTTTTAGCATTTCAAATGAAGTCACATCTTTTCTCACCATGTATTCATCCATCCCAAGGGCAAAATCTTATTTGCAGAGATTGGTAGCATCTCTTTTTCTAATTTTCTACTGAGGTTCGATGTGCCAAGCATTGAAGAAGGACAGCATTTGAAAAGACATGTTTCAAACACAGAAAGCAAAAGAGAATTCTCCTTGAGATTTGCCCTCTGAAGAGGTGCATCAAACACTAGTTGAAGGAAATGGCAAGCTTGATTGTTTTGGAATCTCAACTGCACATATTTCCATGTAAATCTTATCCTGGTCCATTTAATTTATTCATAGATACACAAAATATCCTTTGTTGCATCGTATGCAGTTCTGACAGATGGCTCTTAGCATTCTGGCCAGGTGTAAAAAGACAGAGATAAATGAAACTGTTCCTTTTAATTCACATACTATTGTGATTTTCATCTCCAACTAAAAGAAAGCCCTGGCTGTCTCTCTTTCTTTTGCTAAGAGCCAACTCTTATTCCACTCAAATCATTTTATCCTTATACCTCTTAAGAGAAACTCCTACTGTTCAGAAGTCAATGTTCAGTACATTAATTAAACAAACTCCTCATATATATTTTCATATCAGCCATTTCCAGTTTGTTTTTGTTTGTTTAGTAAAAACAATTATTCCTAAACTTTAGAAAACACACGGAAATATTGCAACATTGTTTTCAAAGATACATGGGTTTTTTCAATTCCAGAGCAAAATGGAACAGGATTATAATATAGCTAGGGAGTCAAAACATAATTCTTCCAACATATATGAATCAAATCAATGTTAGCTACTTCTGACAGAGATTCCATACTCTATAATTCTGTAATCTTGCTAAGAACCCATTTAATTATATGATAGATTTCTGTTGTTATTATTTCAGACCTATAATGACAGAGGTGTTTCTTCCCATGAGAAAACTTCCTGTACCAATTCAAATTTATTACTACCTTCAATTACAGCTTCAGAAATTTACCTGGGAAAGGGGGAAAGGTTAAGTGACTTGCCTCAGATGACAGAGTCAATATGAGTTTGAAGAGACACTGGAATCTAGGTCATTGAGTACATTTAATGTCTGAGAATTCTCTCTCACATATGAAATCCTTATACTTCATGCCAACAAGTAAACTCTTTATCTCAATGTTAGTAAAGAGAAATGAGCTCTTTTATCAACATTCATTTATTTCAATTTTTCATATATTTAGACATAAGATTTCACAATCTTCTTAACCTATGATAAAAATCCCTTTCTTTAGGTTTTATTTTACAGAAATAGCAATCTTTCTTAGTCATCATGAAATTTACAAGATACAGTAACCAAAGGTAGTTCTTATAAAATTATATCTTTGTTGCCTTTGGGATCATAATAAAACAAACTTCACTAACCTCTTTATTTCATCCTGTAACTGTGATCTGCCCTTCCATATACTTGAAATTTTTTTGGTGTCTTCTAATTTTGTTTACCTGGGGAATGTCATTATGAATGTGGTTGATTTCTTCCAATTGCATCATATAATGTATTCTTAGTAAATTAACTCCTCTTTCATCTTTAATGGTCTAGGTCTGAAACAATTATATAAGGACTGAACACAAATACAATGATAAGAGAAAGATGAACTACTTTTCTCAACAACAGTTGTCCCTGGCATGATCAAGATGAATACAAGAAAATTTTATATTGCTAAAGTGTTAGATTGTAATTTGAATGGGGATAGATCTGGCTTTTTTCAAGAATTGGTAAAATTGAATTCTGAAAAATTGAAATAATTGACTTACACGTGGCACCAGGAATAATATTGAATCCAAAGTGTGGGTACATTTTCTTCTGAGACACATTCAAATCATTTGATATTTATTCTTTAAAATTTTAAATCATTGCTTACTAGAATTACATTTAAAGGAGAACAGACTCATTAATTTTCACTAAACAGAGAGTTAAAGCAAATACCTAATTTCTTCAGATGAAAAAGTACATGAACAAATGATTATAGAAATGAGATCTTCTGCCCCACAGTCACTAATTATCAGAATAACACCTTAGAAAGAGGCAGCACAGAATATAATGAAATATCTTTCTTATATGGTGACTGATATGCAATTTAGTATCAAGATTGGTAATTTATTATGTTTCATTTTCTAACTCCAAAGAATAGCTTTTTGTTATTGAAGCAAATAGTATATTTGCTTTCAGTGACATTCTATTTTCCAAAGGCAAAGAAATAAAACCACATTGTTTAGGAATGAAAATTCCATTTTAACCAACTACAATAAACTATCAAATCCTTATGGTATGCAAGAATTTTGTAAAAAATGAACAATTCTTGTCAAAAGTGAGAGATTATCCAGAGATTTTATCCTGCAGATCAATGGAGGTTTTACTGGGTTTTTTTTTTTGAGGTTTACATTTGTGAGTAGTATATGAATCAGAAAAGTTTTCCATGCATAATGAGATCAATGAATTCGTGGAAGATCCAGTTCAATATCAAATTAGGATAAAAATGAGATATGGAAAGTATTTCTAAAAGATGAATCAAGCTATTGATGTAGAAAAATATAAAATAGACAAAATAACAGATATTGAAACAATCGCTATTTATTTCATGAGTGAAGTTTATATAATTCAGTTGCCCCAACTGATTAACTAAAAGCATTTAGAAACTTTCTGACACAGCATAGAATAACAAAGGAATACGAGAACCAAAAACTACACAAATTTATAAACTGAAGACTTTTTATTTTTTCATTCAATTAATTAACAATCATTTGTCAAAAAATCTGTTACATGGCAGTGACTGTGCTAGGATTTGTTCAATTTAATTTTGACACACCAATCACTTTCCAATTATAACCCTTTATTCCAACTCATAATCATATTTCCAAATAAAAAGGTAAACAAAATGGTATAATATGGAAATTGTGGCTAGAAACATATATAACATTCAACTCTTATAGTTTACCATTGCTTAATGGAAAGGAAGTTTGTTTTAACCACAATGATCTAAAGCCACCATTTACCTGAACAGTTTTTTTTAATAGTGTCTTAATATACCTTGATGTAGTCATGATGTGGTTACCCATAAAATGTAGAGGGTCAGGGTTAGGGGTGCTCAAAACTCCAAAATACAAACATGCCAAGTCTTGCTGAATGAATTCGACTCAAGTCTTCTCTCAGTCAAAGTTTATTTAAAGTTCACCATATTGGGTAGACTCTTAAGGAGCCTCTTTATCTGTGATGCTTGCATTGGACAAGGGGGCCAGAGCAAGTCTGTGCTAGGCCATTCTATGGCACTCTCACACCATATGGAGGGAAGATGGTGACTTATACAGAAAGGTTTTTGGGAAGAATTTAGGGGTAGTCTGCAGGAGGAGTTTGGGGAGGGTCTTCAGGAGTAGTCAGATGATGTCAGACTCCAGTAATGAGTGACTAAGGGTGGGAAGTTGTCGGAGGCTACCTGGAGCTGACAGACAATGGTGGGCTAGGACAGTTCAAGGGTGGAACAGGAGGATCAAGAGTGGGAAATTGCTGGTCCAAGGAGGGCTAAAGATTTGGGCAAAGCCACAATAAAAGTCCTATGGCATCAGGCTAATGCCTTAGTTGGGAAGATTCAAGGGGAGTTTAAGGGGGCTCCTAGAGCCTGCACCTCATCAGATTTTAATTTGAGTTCACTTATTTTTGTTTTGCTCTATATCAATTTCAATTTTTCTATGTTACTTTGAAATTTTTACATTCACAGAATCCCAAGATATCTGAGATAGAAGGGATCTGTATGTCACTTAGTCCTATCTAAACCAACAAAGTGGCCCATGTACGATGCATCTGATCATACACATTTGCATGAAGAACCCCAATAACAGGGAAACCATTATGACTTAAAGCATCCCATTGCACTTTTGGACAACTCTAATTATTAGAAATATTTTTTTTATTGTATGTCTGTAAAATCCATGTATTGTTCCTTAATTTGCCCACAGGAGCAAGAGGAACAAAATTATCTTCCATATGCTATTCTTTCAAATACATCTCTCTTAAGTTACCAAACTAAACAAGTCCACCTCTTTCAAACAAGTCAAGAATTAAAGATCAGAGGATTATGCAAGGGCCTTCAGAGCTCATCTAGTGCAGCCCCTCCATGAATTGGTAAAGAATTTGTGTACCAGATGTATTTGTTTAAGGATATGCAAGTAGTACAAAGAAGTAGTGAACACAGCATTCCAACTCTAGTCCCTGTGATTCTATGTTGATTTAATTTTCAACTATACCAACTTATCTCCCTCCTACATCAAATTAAATCTTTTTGTTACTCTAGTTTCCATCTTCTGGATGTTACTTAGCTTATTAAGGCTTCCCTAAAATATGATGCCCAGGACTGAACAGAGTAATCTGAGGCAGAGCATATTGAAACCTTCACCAGGAATTTCTGTTTTTATTAATGCCACCAAGATGAATTAGTCTTTTTTATTACTCTCTCACATTGTTTATTTGTACTGAACATAAAAAAAAATTCCAAGAGAAAAATAGAACTTTTTTTTACCAGAAAACTGTTTCTTACCCATATCTTCCAAATGGTCTGATTATAAAATTCATTTTTAATTCAAAGGTAAAACATTGTCGTTATTCTCATCAAATTTAATCTGAAATTCATCCTAAAATTAAAGCATTCAAAGACATTTTGTTTATATGTGTGTATATGTACACATACTCATACATACATAATATATATACACATATATGTGTATATATACATGTATATGCATATATATGTTTGTTATTATATCTCCTAAATTTCCCCTTGTGTCCTTCTTCTTCTCTAAGGGAGCTATAGCACATAATAAATAATGAAAATAAATTATTACATGAAAAAATTGGAAATGTTTGTAATGTTAAACTTATGTGAATCAGATCCGGAAAGAAGTGGAAGACTTTTCTTTTTTTAATTAGCTTTTTTTATCTAGTATTTCATTATTCCCACAGTCACATGAAAAACAATTTTAACATTTGTTTTAAAAACTTTGAGCTCCAAATTCTCTTCTTCCCCCTCCTCCCCCCCAATTCCCTCTCACTGATAAAGTAAGCAATTTGATTTAGGCTATACATTTGTAGTCATGTTTGAAAGAAAACATTTTTTTAAAGCAAGAAAAATAAGGAAAGTAAAAAAAAAAAGTATACTTCAATTTGTATTCAGATACCATCAGTTTTTTCTCTGTGGAGGCATAGCATTTTTCATCAAAAGTACTTCAGATGTGTTTTGGATTGTTGTATTGTTGAGAATAGCTGTCATTCAAAGTTTATAATCTTACAATATTGTTGCTACTTGGTACACAGTGTATTTCACTTTGCATCAGTCCATGCAAGTCTTTCCAGGTTTTTCTGAGAGCATTCTTCGCATCCTTTCTTATAGCACAATAGTATTCCATTATGATCTTGCATCACAAATTGTTCAACCATTCCTTAATTGATGGGCATCCCTTTAATTTCCAAATATTTATCCCAGAAAAAAGGTGTGTTAGAGTATTTTTTCATGTGGCTACAGATAGCTGGAACTACTTCATTTAAAAACTGATTGTATTTTTTGATCATTTATCAATTTGGTAATGGTTCTTATATTTATAAATTTGACTCAATTATCTATGTGTTTGAGAATTGAGGCCTTTATCATAGAAACTTGCTTGAGAAGTTTGTTTGTTTTCACAAAGCCAAGAAGGCAGAGTAAGCATTAAGTCTTTCTTACTCTCCCTATCTAACCTAGAAAAACCCAGAAAATACCATCCTAGGAAAAATCATGAAACAGTGAGCTAGCAGAAAGATGAGGGACATCAGTTTTTAATTCATGAAACTTGATAGATTAATGGGAAAGGTACCTCTTACTATGGTTGAAGTGGACCAGTACGAGATGGGAGGCCCCCCTCCAAGCTAGCAGCAACCCTACCTCAGCAAACCAGGAGATCCTAAGCAACAGGGTGGTGGAGAAGGCAAGTGCCAACATCAGGACCACCTGAGTGTCTTCATACAACTAGGGGAAGCAGAAGGCACCAGCATAGAGAACTACCACTTGCCCAGTAGATGCATTTCAAGAAGTAGCTGAGCCTACCCATGCTCTAGTGCAGCCCTCAGTGAAGAGGTAACCTCCTGCAGCCAGACCACTGCCACCCCCACATCTCAGCCTGGGACCATCAGTGTAACCCCATGGAAATGTAGAAAAATCCCACCTGGCCTCAGCATCAGTCAACACCATCAGCTCCATTTCTGCATCAGGTAAGCTACAGCCTCCAGAACCTGAGGCCCCAGCACACAAAGCTAGTAACCAGACCCCAGTCATAAGCACATGAAGCATGGGAGAGTGCCACCTATATATGAAAAGCAAAGATCAACTTTATAAGCCAGGAAATAGGCAACAACCACAAGAAAAAGGAAACATAGAAAAACAAAGACCATAGATCTTATTGTGAGGACAGGGAAGATCAAAACACAAATTCAGAAGAGGAGAGCATTATCACTATACCAATATATGATACCACAAGGGGGAATATGAATTGTACTCAAGCCCAAAAAGCCTTCTTGGAAGAGCTCAAGAAGGATTTTAAAAGTCAGATTACAAAGGTAGAAGAAAACCCAAACAATTCCTTTAAAAATACGATTGACAAAATAAAACCAAAAAAGTACATTGAAGAAAACACCACCTTAAAAATAGAATTGGTCAAATAGATAAAGTACAAAAGCTAAATGAAAAAAATAATTCGTTTAAAATTAAAATTGGGTAAGTGGAAACTTATGACACTATATGACATCAAGAATCAGTCATACAAAATCAACAGAATGAAAAATAAACAGAAGGAAATGTAAAATACCTCACTGGAAAAACAACTGACCTGGAAAATAGATCCAGAAGAGGTAATTTAAGAATTATTGGTCTACCAGAACAAAACATTATCAAAAAAGGAGTGTGGACAGGTTCTTCCAAGAAATCATCAAGGAAACCTGCCCTGGAGTCCTAGAACCTTAGAGTAAATTAGGCATTGAAAAAAAAGAAAAAAAAACACTGATCATCTCTTGAAAGAGATCCCAAAATGAAAATCCCAAGGAATATTATAACAAAATTACAGAATTCAGGTAAGTGAGAAAATACTACAACCAACCAGAAAGAAACAATTCAAATACCATGGAATGTTAGTCAAGATTACGTAAGACCTTGCAACTTCTGCTTTAAAAGATTGGAGGGCATGGGATTTGATATTCCATAAGGCAAATGAGCATGAATTGGAACTAAGGATCAGCTTTTCAGCGAAACTGAGCATAGTCTTTCAGGAAAGGAGATAGATATTTAATAAAATAAAGGAATTCCAAACAATCTTGATGAAAAGATCAGAGTTCAATGGAAAATTCAATCTTCAAGTGCAAAACTCAAGAGAGGCATAAAAAGGGAAACATGAAATTTAAAAAAAAACAACAACATGTTTTTCACTAAGGGAAAACTCCTTACATCCTTACATGGGAAGATAATACTTGTAATTCTTGAGAACTGTGTCTTTACTATGACATTTAGAAGGAATATACATAGACACAGTGTGTGGGATGTAAAATGACTTTGATGTGATAATTAAAAAAAACAATTAAAGGTTGAAAAGCAGTTGTAATGAGACAGGAGGAAAGGAGGAGGCACAAAAGGGTAAATTACGTCCCAGTAAGAAACACAAAAACATATCAAAGTAGCAGGAAAGAAGGAATGCTAATGATAAAGTAAAAGGTCAGTGTGGACTTTGTGGGAACAGGCAGACCAAAAGTACCATCTGGCCACTGCCCCCAGGATGAGATGGCGAGAAGCAACAGATGCACTACTGGCCATACAGCTACCTCCATGTAGCTGCTTCAGAGTTTCTGGCATGCAGTTCATGGAGAACCAAGCAACTATACAGAAAGTAATCACTCTTGTTTTATTAACCTCCTTGGAGCTGGATCCTGGTCTTGGGTGGAGGTCCTAGGATGTGTGACCAGTGAGCCAGAGTTTGTGGGGGCTGGAGAGAATGCACCCAACTAATAGCTCAGGCATCCATGAAACCCCAGGGATTTGGGACAAAGCTCTCCTCTCTGGAAGCAGAGTTCTACTGTGGCAAAGACCTCAAAAGTCACGCAATTGAGTGGCAACTTGAGCAAGCAAAGGAAGCAAAGCAAGCACAGAAATCAAACCTTAGATTCATTTTTGGAGGGACAGAAAGGATAAAAGTATGGAAAGGGAGGAAGACAATACAGTCAGAACTCCTGCACCAAAAGCTTCCAAGAAAAGAAATATAAACTGATTACAGGGCATGGAGAAGCTGAGGAAGGATTTTGAAAAGCAAGTAAGAGAAGTGGAGGAAACAATTGAGAAGAGAAATAATAATGATGCAAAAAAAACCATGAAAAGAGAGTGTACAGCCTGATGGAAGAAAATAACACCTTAAAAATAGAATAACTCAAATGGCAAAAGAGGCCCAAAAAGCCAACAAGGAGAAGAATGCCTTAAAAAGTCAAATTTGCCAAATGGAAAAAGAATTTCAAAAGCTCATTGAAGAGAATACTTCCTTCAGAATTAGATTGGAGCAAATGGAAGTTAATGACTTTATGAGAAATTAAGATACTATTAAAGAGATCCAAAAACATGAAAAAATAGAAGGCAATGTGAAATATCTCATTTGAAAAACCACTAACATGGAAAATAGATCCAGGATAGATAACTTGAAAATTATAAGACTATCTGAAGGCCACGATCAAAAAAAGAACCTAGAAATCATCCTTCAAGAAATTCTCAAGGAAAATTGCCCTAATATTTTAGAAGCAGAGGGCAAAATAGAAATTGAAAAAAGATGCCAAAAAGAAAATTCCTAGGAATATTATAGCCAGGTTCCAGAGTTCCCAGATCAAGGATAAAATATTACAAGCAGCCAAGGAGAAACAATTTGAATATTGTAGAAACACAATCAGGACACCACAAGAACTAGCAGCTTCTACATTAAGGGATTAAAGGACTTGGAATACGATATTCTGTAGATCAAAGGAGCTAGAAATAAATACAAGAATCACCTACCCAGCAAAACTGAGTGTAATGTTTCTGGGGAAATATTGTCATTCAATGAAATAGAGGACTTTCAAACATTCTTTTTTTTTCCCTTTTGGAGCAGGGAAAACAGGACTATTGGGGTTGAGTGATTTGCCCAAGGGCGCATGACTAGTAAATGTTAAGTGTCTGAGGCTAGATTTGAACTCAGGTCTTCCTGACTCCAGGGCCAGTGCTATAAGCACTATGTTACCTTGCTGCCCCAAACTTTCAAGCATTCTTGGTGAAAAAAACAGAGTTGAATAGAAAGCTTGACATTCAAATACTAGGATCAAGAGGAGCATTGGTAGGTAAACAAGGGATAAGAAGTCATAAAGAAGTTATTAAAGTTGAACTATTTACATGCCTACATGGAAAAATGATAATTACAGCTTATTAAACTCTTCTCAGTATTAGGACAGTTGAAGGTAATATTATTGTGTGTGCATACACATATATACACATACACATATATACATATGTCTATATGAGAAGGTATATATGCATATGAATACATATGTGATTGTGTGTATATATGTGTACAGGCATACAGAGACAGAAGGTGTAGGATCAAGTGAATAGGAAAGGATGATATTTATAAAATAAAATTAAGAAGTGAAAGAGGAAAACAATGAGAGGAGATCAGGAGAGATAGAATATAGTAAAATTTATCACATACAAAAGAGGCAAAGGAAAACTCTTACAATGCAGGGGAAAACAGGAAGGCTAGAGAAAATGGGTCAACCTTACTGCCATTGAATTTGCCTTAAGGAGGGAATAACACACACACTCAATTGGGTATATTACCCTTCAGAAAGTAGAGAGGGGTATAAGAGGGGGGATGATAAAAGGTAGGGTATGTGGATGGGGAGAAGGTAGTTAGAAGCACACACTTTTGAAAAGGGACAGGGTCAAATAGAAAATAGAACAAGTTGGGGTGGGATAGGGAAATATAGTCAGTTTTTCACAATATATTCACTATGGCAATGTTTTGCATAAACACACATGTACAACCTATATTTAATTGCTTATCTTCCCAGTAAGGGTGGGTGATGAGGGAGGAAGGAAACGAATCTGGACTTCTAAGTTTCAAAATAAAATGTTAAAAAAATAATAACAATTATTGTTATTATTACTATCATTATCATCATTATTGCATGCAATTGGGAAATACGACATACAGGCTCTGGGATATGGAAATTCACCTTGCCCTACTTGAAAGTTGGAGGGGGAATGTGGGAGCATATAGGAGACAACAGATTGGGGGAGGGGGGCATTCAGTGGGATGACTGTTTTGGGGTGGTTGGTAGGGGACAGATGGGGAAAAAATTTGTTACTCAAACTCTTGTGGAAATGAATGTTGTAAACTAAAAATAAACTTGAAATATATTTTAAAAAAAGGAATATGAATGAGATGAACTCTCCCATAAAACAGAAGTAGATAGGAAAATGGGTTAAAAATCATAACCCTACAATATGTTGTTTACAAGAAACACATTCTAAACAGAGTGATACACAGAGGAAAAAGGCAAAAAGCTGGAGTAGAACATATTATGCTTTCACTGAAGTAAAAAAAAAATGCCAACAAGGGTAGCTATGCTGATCTCAGACAAACCCAAAGCAAAAATTCATCTTATTAAAAGAGATAAAGAAGGAAACTATGTTTCTAAAAGAAACCCAAGACAAAGAAGTAATATCATTACTATACATATATGCACCAGGTAGTATAGCATCCAATTTCTTGGAGAAGAAATTAAGGGAGTTAAGGGAAGACATAGATAACAAAACTATACTAGTGGAGAATCTCAACCTCCCCCTCTCTGAACTTATAAATCTAACCACAAAACAAATAAAAAGGAGTTAAAAAGGTCAATAGAATGTTAGAAAAATTTGATATGATAGACCTCTGAAGAAAACTGAATGGAGATAGAAAAGAGTATACCTTTTTCTCATGGTACATGGCAAATACAAAAACTTTGACCAGGTACTAGAGCATAAAAAGCTTACAATCCAATGGAGAAAGACGGACATATTAAATATATTGTTTTCAGATCATGATGCAATAAAATTATTTGTAATAAAGGGTCATAGAGAGAGCAAAAATTAATCAGAAATTAAATTATCTAATCATAAAGAATGAGAGGATAAGCAACAAATAAAAGAGACAAAAACTTCATCTGGGAGAATGACATTAATGAGAGAACATACCAAAACTTATAGGATGGAGCAAAATCAGTTCTGAGGGGAAGTTTCATATTTCTAAATCAGTGGTTCTCAACCTCCCTAATGCCATGACCCTTTAATACTCATATGTGGGCGTATCTGCATGTGGGCAGACCTGCCTGGAGACAGATAGAGAAGCAGTGTCTTGGTTCCTAAGACCATTGGAAATATGTGTTTTCCAGTGGTCTTAGGAAACCCCTGTGACCCCTGTGAAAGGGTCGTTTGACCCCAAAAGGGTCGTGACCCACAGGTTGAGAACCAGTGTTTTAAATACTTACATGAATAAAATAGAGAAATGGGAGATCAATATCAAGATCTTTTCATCTTGACTGGAGGCAGGTAGCTCCTACCTTAATCCACCAAACTGTCACCTGGGTTCAAAGGCAGATAGCTCCCAGATCCTTGTCCAGCTCTCAATGCAGTTCTTGCTCCACATTGGAGCTCACAGTGTCCAGTCCACCTCAAATCTGTCACAGTCTCTCTTCCTGGGAAGACAAGGCTTAACAGAGCCACAATAACATTCATACACATGAACAAATTCACAACAACATTTGTGCATAGTACTGGCACCACAGTAGTGCTTCCTCATTTTTTGGCAGCTCCAGCTGGCCCTTGGAAGTCTTGCCACCACAAGTTCGAGTTCTGTGTCAGTTTTCAGTTCTCATTTCTCTTCTCAGTTCTTCTCAAATGTCAATTCAATCTTAAGTCCAGAAGTAGCAGCCCAGCCTCCAGATGCTCACTGAGAAATTCTCTCTCTCTCTCTCTCTCTCTCTCTCTCTCTCTCTCTCTCTCTCTCTCTCTCTCTCTCTCTCTCTCTCTCCACAATGCTTATCCCAAGAAGTTCTCTCTGTCCAGCTTGTGCTCTTCTTTATACAGGTATTAGCTCCTCCCTGTTCATACACTTCCTGTTATGTCAGCAACAGGGGATTCATACCTCCTGTTTCTTTACAGTCTTAATTTGAATCTAGGTGCTAAGTACCCTTCAGCTTTGCAATATAAAGGGTTCTTCAAATTTTGTTACTATTACAGTTATACATGTGTATTCATGTGAAACTTACATGATAATCAAGTTGTGAAAGACTAATTATATTTGTCTCTATCCAATCCTGCTCCCAATTCTCTCTATTCTCTCCTTTGACCCTGTCCCACCTCAAAAGTGTTGGCCTCTGATTGCATATCTCACCATTTGTCTTCTATTCTATCACCCCCCCTTCTCTTATTCTCTTTTCACCTATTCTGCTGTAGGGTAAGATAGATTTCCATATCCAATTGAGTGTGTATGTTATTCCATCATTAAGTCAAATTTGATAGAGATAGGGTTCATTCATTCAATCTTATCTGCCCCCCTTTATCTGCCCCCCTTTCTCTCCAGTATAAAAGTTTTTTTCTTGCCTCTTTTATGTGAGATAATTTACTTTATTCTACCTCTCCCTTTCTTCTTCTCCAAATATTCCTCTACCATCCCTTAATTTTATTAATTTACTTTTTATATTTTATCCCTTCATATTTATCACACCCTATACCCTCTGACTACACACACACACACACACACACACACACACACACACACACACACTGCCCTAATGTGGAGAAAGGTCTCATAAGTTACATATATCATCTTTCCATGTAGGAATGTAAACAGTTAAACTTTAATAAGTCCCTTATGATTTCTCTTTCCTGTTTACCTCTTCATGCTACTCTTGAATCTTGTATTTGCAAGTCAAATTTTCTATTCAACTCTGGTCTTTTCATAAAGAATGCTTGAAAGTTTTCTATTTCATTGAATTTAAATTTTTACCTCGAAGCAATTATGCTCAATTTTGTTGGGTAGGCGATACCTAATTTTAATCATAGCTCCTTTGATCTCTGGAAAATCATTTTCTGGGTCCTCTGATCCACTAATGTAGAAGTTATTAAATCTCGCATTATTCTGATTGTATTTTCATTATGCCTGAATTTTTTCTTTCTGACTGCTTGTAATATTTTCTTCTTGATCTGGGAACTCTGGAATTTGGTTATAATATTCCTAGGAGTTTTCCTTTTTGGATCTCTTTCAGGAGGTAATTGGTGGATTCTTTCAATTTCTATTTTACACTTGGCTTCTAGAATATCAGGACAGTTTTCCTTGATAATTTCTTATTTAAAAAAATAAAATCTAGGCTCCTTTTTGATCATCATTTTCAGGTAGTCCAATAATTTTAATTATCTATTCTGGATCTATTTTCCAAGTCAGTTGTGTTTTTTTTTCTAATGAGATATTTCATATTGTCTTCTACCTTTTTTTATTCTTTTGGCTTTGTTTTATACTTTATTGATTTCCCAAAGAGTTAGTAGTGTCTATTTGCTTTATTCTAATTCATAAGGAATTATTTTATTCAATGAGCTTTTGAACCTCCTTTTCCATTTGGCCAATTCTACTTTTTCAGACATTCTTCTCCCCATTGATTTTTTAGATATCTTTGCTCTAGTCTGTTTTTAAGGTGGCATTTTCTTCACTATTTTATGTGGGTGCTTGTGTGGATTTATGTGTTTGTGTGTGTTTCTTTTACCAAAATATTGACTTTTTCAATGATTTATTTGGAGTACTCTCATTTCTCTTCCCAATTTTTCCTTTACTTCTCTTATTTGATTTTCAAATATATTTTGTGCTTTTTCCTGGCCTGAGAAAAAATCATATTTTTCTTGGATGCTTTGAATATGGGATCTTTGAATTTGTTGTCTTCTGAATGTGTGTTTTGATCTTCTTTGTCACCATAGTAACTTTCTATTGTCAGAGTTTTATTTTCATTTGTTTCCTTATTTTCCAGTCTATTAGTTGGTGTAAAGCCATGTACAAGCAGCTTTCCAGAGGACTGCTGCTGTGAGCAGCTTTTAAGAGTCTAATTACATAGTATACTGAACTTTCTATTTATTCAATAACAAATCAAATCAAAACTTTCAAAGAAAATCAAGATACAGAATTCACCAATTTAGAACTTATTGCAGAGAATCAAAATGCAGCATTCACAATGACTTATCACTAAAATGGCCATGTAGTTTTCACCAAAATGATCACACTAGTTTTCAATAAAGTATAATCATTTAGTCAATCACAAAATCATTAATTCAATCAAAAAGTATAAAAGTCAAAGCTCTCCACCTCTAGGTCACAGTAAATTATAAGCTTCTTAGTCAGTACACAATACCCAAGTAAAGTCTTCTTTCAGCTTGACTCAAGGCTGGCCGTCAGCTTCCATGGTTCCTCTTCCATGGTCCAAGCTCCAGATGTCACCTGGGTTCAAAGGCAGACAGCTCCCAGTTTCTTGTCCAGTTCTTCATCCAGTTCCCATTCCATATTGAAGCTCACAGTGTCCAGTCCATCTCAAGTCCTTCACTACTGCTATTTATGGGAAGAGGAAGAGTCACAATAATATTCATACACATTGCCAGGATTATCATCAATTCACTATCTGCCTATGAAATCAACTCAGACCTACCAACAAGGTCTGAGAACTGAACAGAAATCACAACATAGAAATCAACACAGACTCACAAACAAGGTTCAAAAGGTCAGCATCAGTAAAGTTCTAGGACCTCCAAAACCCTCCTCCAGGAATTCTATAAACAGCTAACCATAAAATCCTCTTTCAGGACTTCCAGGAAGGTCCCAGGGCTTCTGTACAAAGTATTACAAACAAACATAAACACACACAGCAGATAAACAAAGTGCTGGGATACCACAAGTTTTCTCCTTCTTGACTCTGTCACCACAAGGGTCCTCTTCTCAATTCTTCCCAATTCTCAGTTCAGTCTTCTGTCTAGGAGCAGCAGCCCTGACTCCAAGATACTTATCCCAAGAAGTTCTGACTTCCCTCTTTGGGGCTTTTCCTTATAAAGATATAGCATCAGCTGTTTCCTGTTTCATCCAACCCCTTCCTGTTACATCAGCAACTTCCTCCCAAGGTGTTAACTACTTCTGTGTTAATTAAATAGCTTAAACAAGGTGTTAACTTGAAACAAGGTGCTAAATACCTGCTTACTTGCCAATACAAAGGGGTATTCAAATTCAAATTACTTTACCATTATAGTTGGCTTTTAGTTCTTTGTTCAAGTAGGACTCTACTTCCAGCATAAAGGACACAATGTTCCAAGCTTCAGAGTTTTGTGCAGCTGTTTTCAGAGACATTTTTAGGGGCCTGTAGTTTTTTTTTAGTTCTTCCAAGGTGGTATGATCTAAGAATAGGTATTCACTACTCTCCTGACCTGTGTTATGATTTGTGAGTGACCACAAATACTTTTTTCTTCCCATGAATAGTGAAGAGGGTTTACCACTCTACTGTGGGCACAAGTCCTGCTATGCTAGTATTCCTCTTTCCCATGGGACTGCCATCCAGGATTGAGAGCAGCATTGAGGAATAGGCAAAGCAACAGAGTCCTACATCAGGGCTAGCAAAAGACCCCTGTAATCTCCTTCTGACTAGTTGTTTTATCTCCTACCATCTGTGGAGTGAGAACTCTTGAAGCAAGTACTAATGATACCACTGTGGATTCAGTCACTCCCAAGGCCTGCTCCTGCTTTACTAGGGCAGGGACTTTGCTGGCTCAGTCTATGTTGGACTGCACCTCACTCTCACCTCTGTGTTACAGACCTTTCTGGCTGACCTTCTATGTTGCTTTGGCATCTGTGGTCTGAGAGGTCTGGAAACAGCCACTGTTTCCAGTGCTTCAGTTGTCCTGAGGCCTGCTCTGAGTTTGTTGGGTCCTGGTCTGCAATGGTGCAGCCTGAGCTGGAATATACTCCTCTCTCACCCTTGTACAACAGACCTTTCTTGGAAGATTTCCAAGTTGTCTTGGGCTGGAAATTTGTTCCACTCCATCTTTTTGAGGGTTCTGCCATGATTGAATTCATTTAGAATGATTTTTTACACCTCTTTAGAGGGGGTTTCAGGCAGAGCTCAGGAGAGTCTCTATGAAATTTAATGCAAGAATAATGGAATTTAGTGAGTAATAATGCATTATGGTCAATTTTTTATTTTAGGGGAATAATTTTGGCAGATCTGTTAAGAACAGATTGGGGGGGGGGA
>CM053593.1:280362365-280384926 GCA_028646575.1 Pseudocheirus occidentalis | reverse complement strand
TGGAATGCAAGGGATGCACCTGTTTGCAATAAGCAGGATTATCTCTCTGGCCTTCGGGGTGATACATGATTGGATCACTGTGGAGAGGGCAAGGCCAGGGGAGGGGCCCTAAGGGCCCTGGAGAAAGGACTTAAATACAGACTACCCGGAGGCAGAAGAAATTCCAGCCACGCCAAGCTTAGAGAATGAGAGAGAGTTCCAGCCACGCCAAGCTTAGAGAAAGTAGCTAGAAGCAAGTCCTGTGCCCTAAGTTTTCTGTGCAGCTGTTTCTCCCGGAGTAAGTGGAAGCTGGGAGCCCAGGACGCCTGAAGCCTGTTGAGGAAGGGTATAGGTGAAACCTATACAGCCTGACCCCCCAAAACCATAGCAGGTGGGGTTAGCCAGAAATGAGCATTCATAAAGAAAACTAATGGGAAACTGGGAGCTATGGGATTCTAGGTTAGTATCTAGTGACACATTAATGTGATGTAATTTTGAATTATGAAATTAAGACTATAATAAAGATTATTTCACCATTTATGAAGAATAGCAGATTGAGGAAGATTGATATGGGAAATAAGAAGGATCCAATGAAATGTAGTTTTCATGAAAATTATTAAGAACAGAATTAGTATGAGTGAAAGAGAGGTAGAGATATAGAAGGCTGAAATAAGAGTTTAAAATTATGAAGCTCCAGAAATTGTACAGGTGATGGAATTTTAAAAGACAAATCTAGGGTATGACCATTTCAGTGTGTTCTCCATCCCAAAGAAGGGTGGAGAAGTTTAAGCTATTGAGAAATCAGGATAGGTTATCAACATGGATATATGACCTTCTCTGAAAATTTATTCCACAGTTTACCCCTGAATTCCCCCAACTGTCTGCTGAAAGGAGTGAGATATGATTCCTCATTTTCCCACCAGCACTTAGAATGATTACTGAAATTTCCCAGAAGTCAGGTTTTTTTAAATTCTTTTTTTCCCTTATCTTTTCTTTTGTAAGTAAAAGGTCTCATTTGGCTGGGAAATTTTTGGATGACCTTGCCTTGAGGTAACAAAATGAGCTAAATTGCTTCCCAAACTCTTTTATAGAATAAAGAATAATTCTTAGGCTATGGAAGGTGATGAGTGATAATATTTTGGTGACAATACAAGAAGTTCAGAAAAGAGAATGCAATTACCTGAATTTGAAATTTTGCAGATATAATTAATACTGCTGCTCTCAAGATTTTATCTTATGGCTCATTTAAAATACAATGCCTCTAAGGATGAATATGTGAGCTGCAGAGTAATTGTCTTTGCTTAAGTGAACACCACAGATGTTATAAATTGAGATTACATGAAGGGTAGAGTAGCAGGAAGTGACTATCCCCCAGGTTCCCCCACTAATAGGGAAACTTCCACCTTCTTTGTGAAGCTATAAGAAACTATTGCAGATTTTTACTGTTCTTACGTCTACATTCAGTCCACTCTCTTGGAAAATCTGCTCCCCACTAAGGTTTACAACCCTCTTCCAAGAGTATTTACATTTTTTACAAGAATCAAAGACTCAATTAAAGGGATTGATTTTTAAGGGAAAGAATCTCAGATTTCTGTCTATATAAATGGGGGAAAAGTTGGGGGGAACCATCTGAGTCTTCTGAGTACATCTCAAATGAGAGTTTTGCAAAATGAATAAATTTATTTCCTATGCCTAAGACATCTCTGCTATTATCCTCATATTTAACAAGTGAGTTTCACTTCTGAAATCCCTTTGCTATCAGACTCAATTGCTGCTCCAGAACATATGAATGGATGCATGAAAGCCAGTTAGTGTCAACAGACTCAAGATCAAGTACAACAGGAGTTTAACCAAGATCAGTACAGTAACTACAAGTATATATTAAATGTTTACTATATGTCAGTCACTGTACTAAATATTAGTGACACAAAGAAAGAGGGAGAAATCTTTAAGAGCTCACAGCCTTCTTTGAATTTTCTTGCCTAAAATTGTTCAGACTTTATGCTAGTTCAACCCCATTGTCACAATTTAGGTCCACAACATCATTTCTTTGTGTACCAAATATCTGTTTATTGATCTACACCAAGGGCCATTGATTGGCTTCTTGTCATCAAGCTATTCAGAAGTCTATTTATTCATTTTTTCCTTAATTGTATATAAAACCATTTAAAATATTCATTTATAAAACATTGAGTTTCACATTCCCTCTCTTCCTTTATCACCACACCCCCTCATTGAGAAGGCATACAATTTCATATAGCTCACATATGTCTAGTCATGCAAAACCTGTCCATGATAGTCATGTTGAAAAGGAAAAGCATAGACAAAAAAAACTCAATAAAAATTTTTAAAAAGTTAAAAAATAGTATGTTTCAATCTGTATTCTGATGCTCTGTTTTCTTCTCTGGAGATGGATAGCATTTTTCATTGTATGTCTGTCAGAATTGTCATGGATCATTGTATTGCTGCGAAGAGCTAAGTCATTCATAGTTGATTAGTTGATCATCTTGCAATGTTGCTTTTACTTTGTACACAGTATATTTCACTTTGCATAAACCCATCCAAGGCTTTCCAGGTTTTTCTGAGAGCATATTTCTTATTATTTCTTACACTATAATAGTATTCTATCATGATTGCATGCCATAACTTGTTCAATAATTCCGCAATCCATGGGAATCCCCTCAGTTTCTAATTCTTCACCTCCAGAAAAGAGCCTGTATAAATATGTGTGTGTGTGTGTGTGTGTGTGTGTGTGTGTGTATATCCTCTTTCTTTTTGTGTTTTTTAATCACTTTGGGGATATGTACCTAGTAGTGATATTATTGTGTCAAAAGGCATGCATGGTTTTATAACCCTTTGGGTATAGTTTCAAATTGCTCTATGGAATGGTTTAATCAATTCACAGCTCTGACAATAGTACAGTAATGCCTCATTTTCCCCACATTGTGTCCAATATTTGTCATTTACCTTTCCTGTCCTATTAGTTGATCTAATATGTATAAGGTAGTACTTCAGAGTTGCTTTCATTTGCATTTCTCCAATCAATTGTGAGTTATAATCTTTTTCATATGACTATAGATGGCTTTAACTACTTCACCTGAAAACTGATTATATCTTTTGACCATTTATCAATTGAGGAATGGCTCTTTTTTAAAAAATAAATTTGACACAGTACTCTATGTTAGAGAAATGGAGCCTTTATCATAGAAACTTTCCTCAATTTTTTTTCATACTTAACTATTGTTAACTGTATTTACCTCTATCCTATTTCTCCCTCTTTTTATTATATATTCTCTCCCTTTTTTTACCATCCCTCCTTAAACATATTTTGCTTCTGACTGCCCCTTCCCCTAATTTTCCCTCCCTTCTATCAGCCCCCCTTCTTTTATCCCTTTACTTTCTATTTTCCTGTAGGGTAGGATGATTTCTATACATCATTGTCTGTGTATCTTATCTCCCAGTTAGATGTAAAAACAATTTTAACACATGTTTTTAAAACTTTAAGTTCCTAATTCTTTCCCTTCCTCCCTCCCCATGCCCTCTCATTGAGAAGACAGGCAATTTGATCTAGGTTATACCAGTGTAGTTATGTAAAACACTTCCATAATGGTCATGTTTGAAAGTCTAACTATATTTCC
The DNA here is from genome assembly GCA_028646575.1 of Pseudocheirus occidentalis. NCBI lineage: Eukaryota > Metazoa > Chordata > Mammalia > Diprotodontia > Pseudocheiridae > Pseudocheirus > Pseudocheirus occidentalis. The sequence goes on along the minus strand of CM053593.1, from coordinate 280,381,309 downwards.
CTCCATCCTATCCTGCCTATCATTACATTTTATCCCTTCACCCTGTCCATCCTCAATAGTGTTTGCTTCTGATTAACTCCTTCCCAATGTGTCCTCCCTTCCAACACCTACCTTCTTATCCTCTTCACCCCTATTTCATGTAATGAAAGATAGTGCTGTATACCTAATTGAGTGTGCATGTCATTTCCTTTCTAAGCCAATTCTGATGAGATTAAAGTTCACTTATTCCCTACTATCCCTCTCCCCTTCCCTTCCATTATAAAAGTTTTTTTCTCAGCTCTCTCATGTGAGCTAATTAAATACATTCTACCTTTCTCTGTCACTTTCTCGCAGTACATTCTCTTGAGTCTTGTATTTGAATATCAACTTTCTATTTAGTTCTGATCTTTTCTCAAGAAGGTATGAAATTGCTCTATCTAATTGAATGTCAATTCCATGCCCCGCCCCCCCATGCATTATACTCAGTTTTGCTGGGTAGGTGATTCTTGGTTTTAATCCTAGCTCCTTTGACCTTTGAAATATCATATTCCAAGTCCCTTAATATAGGTGCTGCTAAATCGTGTGTTATCCTGATTGTGACTCTATAATACTTGGATTGTTTCTCCTTGCAATATTTTCTCCTTCATCTAGGAGTTCTGGAATTTGGTTACAATTGTCTTGGTAGTTTTAATTTTGGGGTCTCTTTCTGGAGATGATCAGTGGTTCCCTTTAATTTCTATTTTACCCTCTGGTTCTAGAATATCAAGGAAGTTTTCGTTGATAATTTTTTGAAAGGTGATGTCTAAGATTTTTGTTATCATGGATTTCAGGTAGTCCAATAATTTTAAAATTGTCTCTTCTGGATCTATATTACAGGTTAGTTGTTTTCCAATGATTTCCAATGTTTTCAAAATTGTCTTTTTTATGATTTTTTTGGTTTTGTTTTCTAATTTCTCAGTTTCTCATGGAGTCATTAGCTTCATTTGTTCTATTCTAATTTTTAAGGAATTATTTTCCTGCATTAGATTTTGCATCTCTTTTCCATTTGGTGAAATCTATTTCTCAAGGCATTCTTCTCCTCATTGGCTTTTTGGACCTCTAGACCATTTGGTGTAGTTTATTTTTTAAGGTGTTACTTTCTTGAGTATTTTGGGGTCTCTTTCAGCAAGTTGCTGACCCATTTTTCACAATTTTCTTGTATCACTCTCATTTCTCTTCTGAAGTTTTCCTCTACTTCTCTTACTTGATTTTCAAAATTATTTTGAGCTCTTCCATGGCCTGAGAACAATTCATATTTTTTTCTTGGAGGTTTTGTATATAGAAGCCTTGGCTTTATTGTCTTATGAGTTTATTTTTATCTTATTTGTCACTAAAGTAAGTTTCTATACTCTTGATTTTTTCCTATTGTTTGTTCATTTTCCCATCCTAGCACTTGACTTTTTAACTCTATGTTATGGTAAAGCTCTGCTTCCAGTGTGGAGGGCATACTGTGAGCTGTGTGCAGTTATTTTCAGAGATACTTTTAGGTGTCTGTAGGTTTTTGGTTCTTCCAAGGTGACATGATGTAAGGAGAGGTATTTACTCCTCTCCTGGCCAATGCTCTGGTTTATGAGTGACCATAAGTACTATTTTCTGCCCTGGAATTATGAGCAAGCTACCCTCTCCACTGCTGCCAAAAGTTCTGCCATGGTAGTACTCCTTGTTGTCCCAAGACTGCCTCTCAGGACAGCAACCCAGATCCAAGCATGGGCAAAGGAATAGAATTTTGCCTCAGTACTAGAAAAAATTATTCATCTAATCTTCTGATGAGTCATTTGAACCCCTTGCCATATGTGGACTGAGGAGTTTTGAAGCAGCTGCTGCTGCTGGTGCTGTTGATTCAGTCATTCCCAAGTACTGCTCTTGGTTTGCTGGAGCTGGGGTTATGGTGGAGCCAGGGCTAGACTGTTTTCCTCTATCACCCAGGTCTTATAGACCTTTCCTACTTAACTTCTAAGTTGCCTTTCATGTTTGTGGGTTGAGAAGTCTGGAAATTGCCACAGCTGTCAATGATTCAGTCCCCTGAAGCTTGCTCTGGTTTTGCTGGAGCCTGTATGTGCTGGAACAAGTAGCCTGTGCTGGATTGTGTTCTCCAAGTCCAGTGCTAGAGATCTTTCCTGTAGACCTTCTGGGTTGTCTTAGGCTGGAAATTTGTTTCGTTCTGTCATTTTGTGGTTTCTACTACTCTATAATTTGTTCAGCATCGTTTTTTTACAGTTATTTGGAAATGTTGGGGGGAGATCTCAGGGGAGATCCCTGCCTTTCTGGGCTATCTTGGCAATCTCTTTTCTCGCTACTTTTACATTAATTTTGTCCCTAAAATATAATTTTTTAATTTCATGTAATCAGAATTATCTTTTTTTCTTTTGCTGAGATGTTCCATGTTATATTTATTCATTAATTCTATCCTAACCACAGAGAATGAAGATTTCTCATTTCTGTCTATGTTTTAAATGATGTGACCTTTCACATGAAAGTAATTTTTCCACTTGGGACTTATTGAAAATATGGTAAAGTTGCAAATTTAAACCTATTTTCTGTCAAGCTACTCATCCTAATACTTCTCAGCAGTGCTAATTGACTAGCAGTCCTTCCCATACTAGATTCTGTTCTTGAATGATTGAATATGTGCACTCAAAGAGTCATTTTTGATGATTCTGTGGAATGCTCTAGGTACCTTTGACCCTGTGCACTGACATTTTTTTTACTTAAATGAAGCTACAAGAAAATATTGTTATTAATTTTTAGGTGACACAAAAGGAAAAGGGGAATAGCTACAATCATTTTGCAGTTGTGATCCAAATGTATCCTGAGAAGCTATATAACATTGGAATGAGTATCATAAGACAAAATCCAAAAAGAATAAATTGAGTCACTTTGAACTTCAAGAAATAAATTTCACAAGTACAATTTGGCATGAGATATTTCTTTAAAGAAGATTCTATTTTTTTAAATGAAGGTTTTAGTGAATGAATTGGAATTCATTATAAACGAACAGTATGATATGACTGTCCAAAAATTATTATTATTATTATTATGATCTTGGACTGCATTAGGACTAGGTATAGCTTCTGTGAATAAAGGCCTTGTAATTTTGATTTAGTTAAACCATATCTGCAGAATTATGTGCCATTCAGGGTGCCTTATTTTAGAAAGACTCTGATAAACTAGAGTAAATTCAGAGGTAAACATCCTAAATGGTGAATAACTTTGAATATATACTGTATTAGAACAGGATGAAGGAATTGGATATGTACAGTTTGTTGAAAGAAGACTCAGGGGTCAAGATGACTATCTGAAAGGATGTCCTCTTATAAACAAATTATATTTATATTTATATTATTTACTTCCCCAGAGAGTAGATGTAGAAACAGAGGGTAAAAATTTTGAACAAGTAAATTTAGGTTTTGATGTAAAGAAAATTTGAAAAAAAACTTTGTGGTATTTAGTGCAATTCTGTAGTGGATTGATTACTTTAGGAGAAGTCTCAGAAGTCTTCAGGAAAAGACTGAATGATGCCTTTTCAGAAAATTTCAGTACATATTATTTTTACCTATTATGAGTTAGATTAAAAGGTTGTTGAGATTTCCTCCAATTCTGAAAATGTGTTACTCTGTGATCCCATGATATAATATCCTCTCATGGATTTCTCTTATAATTTCTAGCTGCGTGCACAACTCTAATCTTTTGAATTCAATTTTCACATTGCCCACAGGGTTATTTTATTAAATGAAGTAATATTTATGGAGGAATCTGTCAACCTTAAAGCATCATATAAACATTACCTATCAGTATATCTTCTCCATCTGCTTCTCTCCTTGCAGAAAGTCACTGCCCCAATTTAGGTCCTATTTAGTTCTCACCTTGAGATACTACAACAGACTTCTAAATTTGTATTTACTTAATTTTTAATTTATGTAATAAAAACATTTTAATATAAGCATTATATTTTTTAAAAAAAAAGATTGCAAATGGAAAAGCAAATCTATTATGTATAACTTCTTATTTCTTTTGAATATATATTAAATATGTAATATTTATCATATAAATTTATATTTTTATTTTGTATTTTATAGATTTTTAATTAGTATTTCAATGACAGCCTCCATTCAACTTGGAATATGATCTTGCTAATGTATAAGGTGAACATATCATCCCTCTATTCGATAAACTCCAGTGGCTCTCTATCACTTCCGGGATCAAATAGAAATTCCTCTGTTTGACTTTGAAAGTCTTTCACAAATGACTCAGGTGCCTGTGTTTTCTGTCTGTTTATTTACACCCAGCCCCAGAGATACAGTGACACTAACCTCCTTGGTGTTCCTCAAACCTAACATTCCATTTCCCTGCATTAGATATTTTCACTGGATGTCCCTCACATCTGGAATGCTTTCCTGACTTCCTTCAAGTCCAACTTAAATCCCATTTTTACCAAGAAGCTTTTCCCCACCCTCTTAATTCTAGTTCCTTCCTTTATTTTTTCTAATTTATTCTGTAAATATTTTGTGTATATCATGATCTCTGTGAGCTTTGGTCCTTCTCAACATTGAATAAGGTATCTGGTACAGAGTAGGTGCTTAATGTTTATTGACTGATTCATGTCACCTCTAGTTTTCCTCCAGGATCCTATGGTAGGCCCATAATGAATCTTAAGTTTTCCAAACTGATGATGATCTTCCATGATCCATGGGAGTCAGAATACATAATGGCCCCAGCTTCTGAGACTTTATATTTCCAGAGTTCCATTTTTTAGAGGTATCATTTGCTTCCATACTTAATTCCTAAGACTTTTAACAAAATGATTGACTGAGTCAGGGACAGCTGGACTTAATACTGCATTGTTTGACTCCTGCTTCTCAAAGGACTTATATTCAGATCTGGAAAACTATGTTGTCTATATCTACCCAGACCATAAGATGTACCTCTTCCTGGTAAGATGACTATTTTTACAGAGACTTAATTATTGGAAGTTAGAAAATCAGATTATATAGAGAGACTTCTCTACACAGATAGTCATCATCTTTATAGCAATGAAAGAAATGGAGGTATACTAGTGATTACACATTGATCTAGGTAGACATACATTAAGAATGTGAGATATAGCATGGACTGTCCCAATATAACCAGCAGATGATGTTGGGGAGATCAGTGTTGGCTGGATAATACTCCCTTTTCTCTCTCTTCCTTGCCAGAAATGGATGGATATCAATCTTTCAAGCCCATGCCTGTCTTAGCCTATTGAGCCATGATTTTGGGTGTTACTTTTCCTTTTTCACAACTCTATTCCCCACTACTTTGTTGGAGAAAACCCACTCATTCTTGTTCAAAGCTAATAAATATAATATTGCCTATATTATTTGCAGTTTTAACTTAGAGCAGTGATCTGGCAGGTTCATGTGATAATCCTTTTATTCTTCATTACTTTGAGGAATTTAATAAAATAATTATTAATAAAAAAATAATAGCACCTTGAACTCCTAGACCTTATCCTCTCTTTGGTTACCAGAACTGGATTGAAGTTCTTTATTTGTGTTAATCAGTGTATGAATGTGTAAGTCATTACTGCCTCCCATTAACACCTTCCCCTAATCATTATCAAAATGCAAACATGCAATATTTAACTTAAAAAGTTGACCATATATTTTATGGGAATAAAAATTTAAATTATTATTAAAACAACAAAGTAACAGAGATAAATCAAGCACAAAAAAATGACGTATAAAAATAGAAGCAGAAGTAGCTCTATATGGAAACTTTTGATATCTTCATGAGTAGTTATAAAGGGAAAGTTATCTCCTGTATATATGTACAAATTTACATATGCATGTGCATATACACATATGTATGCGTTTATATATCAACTTATGCATATATGTTTGTATATATAATCTGAGTTCTTTGTCCACACAGTTGCGTTTGAGGCTGAGCTGCTGATGCCAACGTCTCTGTCTCTGTCTCTGTCTCTCTGTCTCTCTCTCTTTCTATCTGTCTATCTCTGTCTCTCCCTGAAATCTTTCATTAACCAGAGTAACCTTCCCTAGTCTAATATAGTCCATGTAATTGTTCATCTTTTCCTGAGCTAGAAAAAAAAGGAAAACCCAAAAATCCTTAGCAAGCCTTTAAACCACTTTCTCTGACTTCAGGTGGATTGATCTGGCCCTGTCCAAACATTTTGATACATTCAGAATAAAGGCAGGTATAGAATGAGAAGGGGGAACAAAATATTTTATTGGAGAAATTGGCACATAGTATACAAAAGACACTAAAAAGAAGCTTTCCCCCTTACCTTCCTTCAAAACCTTTAATAAATTCCTTTAACTCCTTAGGCCTCATTCTCTTCATGGGTAAAATGAGTGATTTAGAGTAGATGGCCTTGAAGGTTCCTTCCAGGAGTGGAATAGAATGAAAAACCATTTACTAACTGCTATGTTGAAAGGGCTACGGTAAGTGCTAGATATATAAATGCAATCCCTGATTTCATGGAACTTACATTCTAATAGGTAAGAAAACAGATATAGGGGACTGGTGGCCAGGGATGATGGATTGGGAGTATTGATTTTGGTACTTTTCTCATGGATAGAGTTGCAAAGAGAAAAGGAACTCTTAGTCTATTATCTTGTGAGTTTAGTGGGGAAAAATCACAACAGAAAGGCCTATAAGCAGGCAGCAATATCAAAACAAAACATATAAATGACAGAATAAGAAGCCAGGGTAAAGTACTGAGAGCTACATAAACTTTCAGGCAAGGTATCACTTGGGCACTTGTTTTTGCTCAACTCTTTCTCCTTACTAAAGGAACCTCTATGATGGTAATTGAGAACTGATTCTTTTTTCTTTTTCTCTCTTTAACATACACAGATATATGTGTGTGTGTGCAGATGTGTCTATTCTCATATGTATATACATATATGTGTATATATCCTTATTTATGTATATTGTAGGGATATACACACATAGATAGGTAAAGATATATCCACACATCAGTTCTTATATGTGTATATATATATATATACTTATTTATATGTATGTATATTATAAGAAAATTAATCTCAAATAGATTAAGAATAAAACAAGACAATAATAAAATGTTATAATAGTTACTCAAGATAATATATCTTTAATTTAGAATAGGAATATGTAAGATTATGAACACTTTAGTAAAAAACTCCTGAATAGTCAATCTGATGCTGATGTTTGAGTGATATCTGGAGAGGACCAAAAAATATGAATATTTACAAATGGATAATTGAGAGGAGATTGATACATTATTTGAAGTATATAATGTTATATATCTGGGAGGTGAAAGGAACTTGAGTTATCCATGTATAGGAAATTCATTCTTCATAGTTTCAGTAAGAAATGTGTATATGAGAGTATATATACAGACACATATATGTATTAATACATACATGTAATTATATGTAGATTAATTTGTATATATGCACATGTGTATGTATACTGTACACACGCATCTATATGTATATATACATTCAAAGAATTCAGATTATTCCTGCTTTTCCAAGGATTCTCTGTGATACTGGATGCACTGATGGAATGATGACATTGGGAGCAACACAGATAAGCATAACTGAAAAATAATCAAGACAAACTTAAAGACAAAGAGGACCTTGGGTGGGGGGGCACTAGATAAGCAAAGATGATAATGTGTTCTGTTCTTTTTTGTTTGATTTCTGTGGGGAGACTATTTAATGCAGAGCTGTCAAATTATAACATTACAGTGGCAAGGAGCAATAGTGATATTTGCTGAGTCCAGTGAATATTGATCAGGTTGATTACACTTTTGGCATTATGTATAAGGGTAGTCTAAAGAATACAGTCCTTTAATGATGAATTGTATCATAGTCATAATTGTTTTCATCAATATTGTCATCACAACTCATAATTTTTATAGCACTTCAAAATTCACAATGCATTTTCTGTGCAATAAACCTGGAAAATAGTACAAATATTACTTATCTGCAGTTTGTAAATGTAAATTGTAGAACATAAATCACAGCTGTTAGGTCAAATAGATCTGAGTCAACAAGAACATGAATCCCCACCCACGATTTTCTCTAGGATAAACAAAATTTTGCTTATGGTTTTCTCTGACCGAGGGTGTTTTCTTAGTGTACCCAAGTCCCTCTTCCAAGGGTATTATTTACCTTGGTAGAAAATTAAATGTATTAATGCTCAGTCCCTTTTCAGTAAAGGCAACTTCATTTAACTCCCTCTCTTTTCTACCTAAAGAATCTTCACTATTCACAGGGAATTATAAATCTTCCAGATTTATAATACTGCCTTTGGTGGTGGGCCTTCAAGGAACAAGGAATCAAGCATCATTGTTTTCTGATAAAACAGCTTTCTTTAGGGTCCTTCATAATTCACATAACTCAAAGCACTAATAGAGACCTAGAATTAAAGATTATTTCATGTTATGGCTCTCTCTTGTGCCTATCATTCTGTTTCATTTCTCCATCTAATTCAGTAACCTTCCTTACTCTCACTTTTTAAAAAAATTGTAGGCTCCCATTCCCTCTATTGCCTCCAATAGGAAGCTTTCATTGTCTCTGGTATCTACAAATTCAAGAGAACTATTCTTTTTTTACTTGGGCTGTGTCTTTCACTCGTATGGATGTATAAAATCATAGGCACATAGATTTAGAAATTGAAGTGACCAAAGATGTAGTTAGCCCAGTACTCTTATTTTGTATATGATGAAATTAAGTCCATTAGAGATTAAGAGACATATCCAAGTCCCACAGGTAGCAAGGAGCGGAGCTACGATTTAAATTCATGTATTCTAACTCCAAATCTACTTCTTTTTGCACTCAGCCATATTCTGAAATTCTTCTCTGGAACTGAAACAAGAAGTCCAATAGAAATTTAAGGTGGTGCAAACCTAAATAGGAGACAAAAGGGTCAAGGAGTATCACACATCAAATAAGAATAGGGGCTGATTGAACAAATCATTCAATCACTTCACCCCAAATGAAGAAACTAAGAAAATACTATGGCTCTAATATCTTTACCTGATGAGAAACACTTTAATCAGTTAATCACTCAATCAGCATGGGGTAATTGTGAACCAGAGCCACTCTGTGTGACTTCTGAAAAAGAATAAGCCAGTTTTCCATCTAGAATTTGAGTATCTAGTGGTTTAGAGGAGAAAGTAATTTCAACCAAGATGTAAGGGAGGAGGGGAATAGAAGATTCGTGGTCTCCTATATCTTTCCACCATGAGTGGATAAATTTGTGACTTTCCAGATATTAGAATATTTTACTTCTCATTGGCATCCTACCAGCATTCCTAGAATGGCAGCAACTGATGGCAATGTCTATATCAGAAGCCTAAGAGAAACTAGAAACACTAAGCAAAGGTAGCATTTGGCCTATAGGGAGACCAGGGGAAAAAAAAAAACTAAACCATACCTAAGGGAAATATTATGAGGACTTTATAAAAGGGGAAAAATGATTTCCATCAACCAGCAGCAGCCAGTTGCTTTTTTTTGCTACAGGTGATCTCTAATAATAATAATAAAAAAAAACAACCACTTTCCCCTTGACTCAATGCACTAGGAAAAAAGTTATATCAAAGACTTTTTTTTCTTTTTTGTGGGAAGTGTCTTACTATTTTTACTTTTCCATCAATTTCTATAATCTGAGTGCAGCTCAGTAATGGAAATTAACTGATAATAAGTATGTAAAATACAATGGTAGCACCTCATATAATATAAAATTAGAAATATTAACCATCAGTGTTACTTCTAGGACCAAGAGGAGAAATCTAATCCATTGTTCTATAGGGATACAACATGCCAGTCCAAATGGAAATGGACAATATTAGTCCCAAAGCATGTACTACTAGGATGTGGGAGTCCTCCAGGATAATGAATGAATCTGTAGTATTTGTGGGAACCTCTGAAAGTAATCTCTACACTACAATTTTGTTACTGGATATTCTAGTTACTAAATCTACTAGGTAAGACAGTCTTTTTTTTTGATCTGTGGATTAATCAGTCTATTTTCTGATGATTAGTTTTTGTGTGTGACTTTTGTATGACTATCACAAACTTTAGGTATGAATGCCTAACTGGTTTACTTAGAACACACTATAATAGCTCATAATTGTTTTTTACATTTAATCAGATGTAGAAAATTGCATCATTTATCACATAAATTGACTTAATTTGTCCAAAATCCTTATGTCATAGGGAGCTATAGGATAATGCTTTGCCTTCTGGCCTAAAAACACCATTATCAGTTTTAAATGCTTAAGCCTGTTTGATGTGATTCCTCTATTTCAAGACTTTTTTCAGGTTTTTTTTGTTTTGTTTGTTTTTCCTGCTTAAGTTTAAGCAGTTAATAGACACTCCCTTTGGATTATACTTTCAGTAGTAGTGGTGGAAATTTTGGATACCATTTTAATATAGTAACCCAGAGGAAAATATCTTGGACCTTAAAGAAGATCTATCTTATAAATGTATCTCCATGGTATAAGTATTTCTGGATATTTTTTTTTGTATGCACTTTATAAGAAAGGTATGTAGAAATTTTGTGCAGACCTCATTCGGACTTTCTTCTGTATTTGCTTCCCTTACCCTATAACCATGGCTCTCATTTGCAGAATTTTACCTGTATCCCTATGCTCTATAATGCATATTAATGTTGAAAAAATTCCGTCTGAAAGCATTCATGCACTAAATAGATGCCTTCAAGAAAAACATATGTTCACTCATGTATTTACTCCTAAAACTCACAGTCTGTGTTCTGAGCACTAATGTGTTAGATGGTTAGTTCTGTTAGGCACCACAAAGGCAGATGCATTCCCTCAGGCTAGCTCATATAACTTCTAAAGGAGTAGAATTTGGGGTTATATATGCTTGTAGATGCTCCAGTAATGATTTTGGTGACAGTTTATTCATTTCACAGTCTGAAAAACAAGGTTATCAGTAAGTATTACTATACGCTACTACCAAGGCAGCAACTGAATGAAACAACTATCCCTGAGGGACTATGAAATAGTCAACCAGCCCAAAATCTTCCAAAAACAATCTCTGACTTCTGCAGCCCCCATACACAGAATAACATGACACAAATACCATTCAACATCTAAATGTGTAACATCAGCCCTGTATTGTTAGCAATGTGGTCATTATTCTTTACAGGGTTTTCAAATATTTTTTAGGAAACACTGATGAATAAATCAGAGGAACAATCACTAAATCAATGGTGATGATCAAGGTGCTCTTATAGTCAGAGCAATTTTAGACACTTAAATTCTAGGCAGTTAGAAAAATCTCCTAAGTATCACCTGGACTTCAGAGTGTAGTTAGTTGATACAGTGGATAGAGTGCTGTGCCTGAAGTTAAGAAGACTCATCTTCCTAAGTTCAAATCTGGCCTCCAATACTTACTAGCAATATGACTCTAGGCAAGTCACCTAACCCTGTTTGATTCAGTTTCCTCGTCTATAAAATGAGAAGGAAATAGCAAATCACTCCAATATCTTTGCCATGAAAACCTCAAATGAGATCACAAAGAGTTGAACACTACTGAAACAACTGAACAACAACACTCACATAGACTTCAAGTTAAACAGAATCTTTAAAAAATGAAAAATCTGAAAAGATATAATTAACTCTGGTGGAACTGCCCCCACTTCTCTTGCCTAAGTTTATATACTGATATGTGTGTGTGTACATGTGTGTATGTGTGTGTGTGTGTGTATATATATGTATGTATATAGTATATATACTTACATATGAACATATTAATTTTTGCACTTTGCTGTAAGCTTCTTGAAGTCACAAACTGTATTAATTTTACTTTTGTGCCTGTCACAGTTCCTAATACATTGTAGGTGCTTAATAAACTCCTACTGCTTGATTGCTTGACATAAATAATATTTCACTATTCTTTTATAATCAATACACTATGTCCTTTAGATTTCATGCAAAATATACAAAAAAAACAAAAGAAAAAAGAAAACAAAACCCATCAAGTGCCAATGGATATTTCAGAGAAAAAGCCTGATTAAGCACTGTATGATAACTGTACACTCAATGGAGAGCAAAGACAAAAGAACAAAAAACCAAAAACCAAAATGCAAACTAAAATATTTATAGCAATACTTTTAAAATGTTTTATAGTAGCAGAAACATTGAAACAACAAACATGGCCATCTATTGGTGTAAAGCCAAACACAAGCAGATTCCCAAAAGAATGCTACTGTGAACAGCTTTTAAGATTTGGATTACACAGTAAGAGTGAACACTCCAATTATTCCATTACAAATCAAGATTCAGTACAATATTCACAATATAATATTCTCAACACTATATCTTATTACAGAAAGTCACAAAGTTTAGAACAAGGAACAAAAGAAGAATCACCTGGTTTTCCTAAGGAGGAAACCCTTCTCACTTAATCATTCAATCAATTAATTGACAATATATTAATCTTCCACTCATGGGGCAACCATTAACTTAATCAGTCACTCATCTAGCCACTAGCCACTAAGCTAGATTCCCAATTACTAAATATCATTAGTCCCTAACACAGTCATTAGAAAACCACACAAACTTTCCACCCCTTGATTTCCAGCAAACCTCAGTTTAGTCCAAGGGGAGGCATTTCCTTCATATTGACTCTGGGAGGTATCTCTGATTCCCTGGATCCCCTTCCATGGTTCCAGCTCCCTCCTGAAGGTGCCAATCACCTGGATTCAGAAGCAGACAGCTACCAGGTTCTCATCCAGTCCTCAGAGATGGACAGCTCCCAGGTCTTTGTCCTCAGCAAACCTCAGTTTCATCCAAGGGGAGGCCTTTCCTTCACCTTGACTCTGGATGGTCTCTCTGATTCCATGGATCCTCTTCCCTGATTCCAGCGCCCTCCTGAATCTTCCAAACAATCATCTGGATTCAGAAACAGACAGCTGCCAGGTTCTCATCCAGTCCTCAGAGGTAGACAGCTCCCAGGTCCTTGTCCAGTCCTCAGGGAAATCCCTGGCACACACTGAAGTTCACAGGGTTCAGCACATCTCAAAACCTTCACCACTTCTCTTTCCTGGAACTCAACAATCTCTCAGGCCATGAATAAACAAAATCTTATCCTGTTCATGTTTCAGTCAACTTCCAGATACTGAGCGAGGAATTTTCTCTCTCTCTCTCTCTCTCTCTCTCTCTCTCTCTCTCTCTCTCTCTTTCTTCCTCCCTCCCTCCCTCCCTCTTTCTCTTTCTCAGCTGGCTTCAGTCTCCACTTTCGCTGAGGAGCCAATTCCAATTCTGTCTCTCTGTCTCTAAAATTATTCTTTATATACAACACTACCCTCCCATCTCAGCCAATAGCCTTCTTCCAAATCAACAGGGGAATTCATACCTTCTCAACAATGGACAGAGTTCACACCTTCCATACTTAGCCCTAAGTTACCAGGTACTACTTAGCCCTAATTTACTAAGTGCTAACTGTTTGATAAACTGATTACTATTACAATTGGGGGATTACTAAACAAGTTGTGTTGTATCAATGTAATGGAATATTATTGTATCATAAGAAGCAATACATATATGGAATGCAAAGATTTGCTATAATAATATAAATGGATGGGCCACAACAATAATAACAACAATTAGAAACAGTGCTTTGTAATAAAAAAAAAGCTAAACTTCACTACCCTCGCAAAAAGCCCTAACTTTTTGCATAGGTGGGGTGAAGTGGACAAATCCTCTATCCCAAATCATGGTTGTGGGTTATAATTGCATATCCTGCTAGTCCAATTATATTTTGTCTACTTTTCATATACTTCCTCCTATCTCTCTTGCTCATGAAATATTTACATCTCTTAGGGATGTTATGAAGAAAAGATCTTTGTAAAGTTCTGTCTAAATATGAACTATATTTTAATTAATTAATGTTAATTTATTAATTGACACTAATGCAGAGAAAATAAATCAGTTCTAACATGTGATAGACTCTCATTTTGTACCAAAGAATGGGTATTCAAATGATAATTTCTTGTAAGTAAAATGTTAGAAATATACCAAAGAGGAATTTTCCAATTTCCTTTATAAACTCCAACATTTCAGTGTGCCTCCAAAGTCTAGGAGATACTATATATGAATGGAGAAAAAACAGTGGAGATATATTCAATAAATCATCCATAAGAATTCAATGAAAAATGAATTATCTGACTACCATTTCTTAACTATTCTTTTTTTTTTCATAATGGCTTCCATGTGACCCCATTGATGATGGAATAATAAAGAGAAAATTAACCCATCTTATTGATCCTCTTCCTTACTCAGGGAAAAAAAATATGCAAAAATGGAAAGAAATTTTTAAAAACCTAAATCAAAAGATGGTGTAAATAGATACATATTTTACATTTTTTCACACTTACCAAAACCCAAATAGATTTCTAGTGATTATATTTTAATTAATAAGAAACAAAATATGTTTTATTAAACTCATTTAATGCAAATTAAACAGTTTTAGATAATACACGCCATCTTTCCTAGCAGATAAACTTTCTCATTAAGTATTAAATCCCCTGAGTTTTAAATGATGGGTTACAAAAGGATGATTTAACAGGCCTAGCAAGGAAAGCCATACAAATATTTGTCTTCCCATCCTAAGTTATTTTGTCCAAAAATCCCAAAAGAACTGACAAATAACAAAGATTTTATTTGTTCTTAATTTTAGCCAAAGGAACCATGTCAAAAGTATCATATATTTTTATTTATAGAAATATGTAACAGTATTTTATGGACATTTACATGTTTTAGCATATTCAACAATTTTTATTAAATGAGATAAAGAAATTGATAGCCTGAGCAACAACAATCATGAAAAGGAGAAGCAGTAGTAACCAGCAGCAGCAGCAGCAGCAGCAGCAGCAGCAGCAGCAGCAGCAGCAGCAGCAGCAGCAGAAGAAGAAGAAGAAGAAGAAGAAGAAGAAGAAGATGATGATGATGATGATGATGATGATGATGATGACGATGATGAGGATGAGGATGAAGATGAGGATGAATATGAAGAAGGAGGGGAAGGAGGAATGGGAGCAGAAGAAGAGGAGAGGGAGTAAGTGACAAAAGAGAAGCAAGAAGAGGAGGATGAGTATGAGAAGTTATAAAGCCTAAGGTTTATATCCTTAGGGCTAAAGGCAAAGGCAATGTTTCAATTCTTCTTTTGTGAAATAAGTTAGCTTATTTTAGAATAATGATGGTACTCCAAAATTTTTCCTTATGCTGATAATGTAAATATTACTTTGATAGTAATTCCAAATTGAAGAATAACTCACAGAAGAGAAAAAGATTGTTAGCTAAAGGAAAAATCAAAACAATCTGAGATAAAAGTGGGAAATGTGTTGACAGCATGGAAGGGACAGTGGTGTTGTCCAGAAAATAAGAGCAATCCCAGACCTGGGTTCAAGGTAAATTTAGGTGTGGATTTATTAAGCAAGCACACAACTACTGGAATGTTCATCACTCAAATTGGTAGTGATCTTTGGGGGTACAGACTTTGATTGTAAAGGCTAAAACCACAAAAACCAAAATCAGGGAGGGGAGCTAGCAGAAGCCATGACATACAGAAGCAAAGAACAGCCACTGGTTAGATTTATAGTTCAGGGCAAATTTTGGAATATGGTACAAGGGTACAAGTGTGCAGTCTTCCTGTGACTCAGGTGTCCCTCTGAAGATCAGAGTGGAGGATCATAGTCAATGCTTTCCAGAACAGGGTGGCAGGTCATGGGGTAAGGGGTAACTGGAAAATCCCAAAACAGGCCAGGGTCATGTTCTGGGTGAAGGGTGTGGGGCCTCTGCTTGGTCAGTGGAACAGGACAAGGTAGTCTCTATATTACACTGTAACCCTGAGTTGCACTTTGTACACTCAAATTGATTCAAGGAAAATATATAGAATGCTAATAGGGAACTTTGCCCCGAGAAATGCCCAGACATGCCTTAAAGCTTTTTCAAGCTATGACAAGATAAAGGATAGTGACAATACAGAAATATAAAGGAGGCTTAATGGTGGGCCACAAATCAGGTGGTATGCATTGACCTGGGATTTGGGTTTCTGTATAACAGTAGGACTACCTACAAGATGATTGTCTTGTAATCAATACAGGAGGATGTATGTCTTGCAATACATGAGGATGGATTCTTGTTTTAGTAGTCACTGTGCTCTATATTGTATAAAAGTCAAATGACAGAACAATTCACTCATCTTAGGACTTCCCTTATACCTTCACTAATTTGAAAGTGATGCCAGAGTATAGCAAAAGGGCCTATATTCTGATGTGAGAGAAGTCTGTATAAACACCGTGTCTTCTCCAGAGGAACTTATAATGTCTGCATTAGATCTGGGGCAAGTAGTAGCTACCTTTGTTTGCCCACAGAATTCTTAGTATATTAGAAATCACAAACTAGAGATTGAGAGTGAACTTTGACAGCTTAAGATGTGACAAGAGGTAATAGATCTTTACTGACCATAAGGGTGAGAGAAGATTTAATGGGGGAGACAAGGTTTAAGATTGGGTTTAAATATTGAGTTGGAGATGAAAATATGAAAAAGAGGGAAGGAGAATAATTTAAGTGTAGGAAATAACAATTGAACAAAGGCAAAGAAGTGGAAGAGTATATCATATGTACTTACAGAGCAGGCAATAGTTTAATTTGACTAGAATATAGAATACATATTAGGAGAGAGCAATATGAGATAAGACTGAAGAATTTAAAATGATAGTAAATTTAGAAAGGCTTTAAATGTCAATACCAAGAAGTCTGGATTTCAATTAGATACAACAGGGAGTTAATGAAAAAGAAATTGAACAAAGTGGTAATGTGACCAATTTAAATATAAGAAATATCTCCCTTGTGATCTTATCCTAACCAAAAACAATTTAAAAAGAATGACATTTAAAACTGATATAAGACAACAACAAAAACAAAAGCAAATCAACAAGGTGAGGACAAAGGAGGGAATATTAGCTTACCCTCTCAAAGGGAAAGCAAATACTAAATAACCTTGCAAAGCAGATGAACATATCCCAAAACTGATTTTTAAAAACTAGCTGATCTTTTTTGTCATTTTACAAGCTTAATTCATACAAATGAACACATTCTCACAAACTCAGGACCTGATTGAAATTTAATGAGGACACTCTCTTCTTTCTCTGATCTGTCAGTTAAGGCTATATATGTTTATAGAATTTACTTTACTTTAAAATACATAACAATTTAAACATGCAACTTTCAAAGTTAATTTGTTCATCTGTGATTATTTCTGAACGTGTTTTTTCATCTTTTCATTTTTTTTTCCAAAAATCACATATCTACCTCTCTTCTACCTCCCCCTACCACCACCATTGAAAAGAAAAACAATTGTGACAAATATGTATAGTCAAATGAAACAAATCTCCACATTGGTCTTGCATGTTTCATTTCACATATTAATTCCATCACTTCACTTTCAGGAAGTGGGTAATGTTCTATTATTAGTACTCTGGAATCAAGGATGGTCAATTCACTGATCAGGGTTTTTTAAGTCTTCCCGAGATGTTGATCTTTACATTGTTGTTCTTATTACATAAACTTGTAAGGTATGAACATAATCTGTGCATTTTCCACTCTTCTGTCCTCTAAAACAATTTTCTCTGTCCTCTTTACTGAGAGAGAGAGAGAGAGAGACAGACAGACAGACAGACAGACAGAGAGACAGAGAGACAGAGAGACAGAGAGACAGAGACAGAGGATGGTAAGAGGAGAGTGCTCAGTAACAATGCTCTAGATTTGTCAAACTATTTCTTTTCCCTTTTCCCTCTTCTTTTTGCCCTAGCCCAAAGTTCAGTTGTAGGTTTTTTTGTCATTAATTTCTTTTCTTTTGAGCTCTCCATTCTCTCTCTCTTCCCCCCCCCCTTTCTCCTATCTTCCTTTGGACAATTCAGATGAAAATGAGGTTTAATACCTCTACCAATCCCTCTACCCTTTTTTCTTATTTTTGTAATCTAATTTATATCAGGCTTGTGGGATATATTTAAGTTATTCCTTTTTCTTCCTCCCCTTTCTTCTTTAATGTATTCCTTTTCAAAATCACCAAAACTAAGAAAACCACTCCTAGGTCCTTTGTCTTATTTCAAATCCCTCTAGAATCTTTGATAATTGTGGAGTTCTAAAGGGACACAAATTGTTTTAACTTCTTGTGAAAAACTAGCATCTAGTAGTAAAAACAATTCACACTTGATCATCTAAGTATATTGAGTAACCCAAATATTTCTCTAAAATTACCATGGCAATTCATAGGATATTCAAGATGAAAGTCAAGACAATTCCTCCAGACTAATCATTTCATAGAGGTTATAAGTGGTGTTGATTGGATCATGCCAACTATTTTACAGTAGAAAGACCATTGGTTTTAGAATATGTACCTGAGTTCAAATCCCATCTCTGAAGCTTGCTACCTGTGTAATCTTGGGCAAGTCACTTAATGTCTTTAGGTGCCAGAATCTAATAAGGAGAAGTGAATACAATCATTATGCAATTCCATTTTAGTACCAAAAGATATTATTAATACCCTTCTAAAATGGGACATTGGGAACCATATACAATGCTCCAGATTTGGTTTAAGTTAGGCTACAGAAATACTATAGCCTCCTTCATTCTAAACACTGTCTTTCTGATTAATACAAACTAACATAACATTAGCTTTGCCTGCCAGGTCTTATTAATCCTTATTGATCTTACTGTCTATTGAAACATCTAGATCATTTTCATAAAGATTGTTGTATATCCACGTGCCCTCAAGAATATACTTGGTTTTAAAAAATAATATTTTTTCCAATTACATGTAAAATGATTTTTAAATTCAACTTCTTAAATTTTGATTTCCAATTTCTCTTCATTCCCTTTTCTGAAACGACAAATAATT
>CM053593.1:280344673-280361865 GCA_028646575.1 Pseudocheirus occidentalis | reverse complement strand
AAACTTTCCACCTCTTGATTTCCAACAAACTTCAGTTTAATCCAAAGGGAGGACTTTTCTTCATTTTGACTCTGGCTATTCTCTCTGATTCCCTGGATCCTCTTCCCTGGTCCCAGCTCCCTCCTGAATCTGCCAGAAAATCACTTTGGTTCCGCAGCTGAAAGCTGCCAGGCTCTTGTCCAGTCCTCAGAGATGAACAGCTCCCAGGTCCTTGTCCAGTCCTCAGGGCAATCCCTGGCACACACTGAAGTTCACAGGGTTCAGCATGCCTCAGACCCTTCAGGATTTCTCTTGCCTGGAGCTCAAGGATCAGCCAGGCGACAAGCAAACGAAGTCCCATCCTGTTCATGTCTTCAGTCAGCTTCACTGAGGAGCCAAATCCAAAAATTCTCTCAGTCTCTCTAAAATTCTTCCTTATATACAGCACTGGCCTCCTGTCTTGGCCAATAGCCTTCTCCCAAGTCAACAGGGGAATTTACACCTTTCCACCAACGGAGAAGTTCTATACTTAGCCCTAAGTTACTAGGTGCTTCTTAGCCCTAAGTATCTGATCTACTTAGCCCTAAGTATCTAATCTACTTAGCCCTAAGTATCCAATAAACTGATTACCATTACACTCACTTACTAGTCATGTGACTTTGGGCAAGTCACAACGCCAATTGTCCTCCAAAAAGCAAATAAATAAATAAATAAATTTATCAACTAGTACATGAAAATGGGATAGAGGATAAAGGACTCATTTTTGTGGTTTATTGTTCTGATGCTCTCCAATTATATTTATACCAGAAGGTAAACATGTATCAGGTGTTTGTCTAAATGAAAATCTTTAAATATAAAAGAAAATAGGGAAAATCTATTGAATCACCAAATGATATTAATATGTTGAAAAGTTTTAGACAATTCCTCATGTCTTTATGGGCTATAATATGGAATTTTTCTCAATTAAAACAGAGAAATAAAAATCTTTGCTTTTTGTTTGTTTAGGGATTATCACAATGTGGGCTGCATGTTGTAATAAATGTCAGAATAAGTCTAAGAACCTGTAACCTTAACTGTTGGTCCTTTTATAGCTAAAATAAAATTAAAGCAATTATCTGGTTAAGATGGCATTCTTTGAACATTTTTTTCTCAAATTGGAAGAATTTCTTCCTTGAATACTAAGTTACTAGTAATACAGCAAAGCTTTTCACATTTACATATTGGTAATTCTTATTGATAGGTTCAATTTTGAAAGTCTAGTTGAATAGTAATATAAACATTTTTAATGGTATAAATTATACCCCCATGAGTTTACAGTTCTTCCAACCCAAATTTCTAGCTACATGCCAGAATTGTCTTTTTGTGTTCTTTTTATTCACTTCAATTTTCCCAATATACTGTTTCTTATATTAACTTTCACCACTGCCTCTATCTGCTCTGCTCTCTGATTCTTTTTCTTTTTTTCCCTTTGTCTCTATGTTTCTTTCTCTTTCTCTGTCTTGCTTGTCCCTCTGTCTTTGCTTTCTTTTTCCCAGGTCATATAACAAGGATTTGATAGAAAATCCTTTACTACTTGTCAAATGAAATGACTACCACCCACTTATAGTAGTAGCAATGATACCATCAGAAGAAAGCTAGAAAATATTGCTTTAATTGTTAAATGTTAGGTGAATGTATCAGAGAATGAAGGAGGAAAATGCTAAAGAAGTCATTCGCATAGGAGGAGACTGGAAGGATCTAGTGAAACTGATAGGTTTACTGCTGCTGTATGATTTCACTATCAATAATGGACAGGACCATAATATAAACAAATCCCACTGAGAAAATTTACCTTCCAGCAACCAGTTGGTCAAAATGGATGCAATCTTGAATGATGGAACAATTTAGTTAAGAGAATTCTCCAAAAGAGTGAAAGAAGAGTACTTACTTCAAAGTTTGCTGTAATTTTTAAGATTCTTAAAAAATTCACTATCATATGAAAGAGATTGATAGTATTGTACCTAGAAGCAAAGGAATAATGACATTCCAAATTGATTATTTGGCAATAAATTTGGCCATTGATCTCCAAATAGGAGACATTTAACAATTATGTCTCCAAATTGAATACCATGTTCCTCAGTATTCATGAGATTTTATTAAAATTTGATAACTGTTTTCATTTGTCACACTAACTTAATATCAACTTGTTACTATTGTCATTATGCTTTGGAAAACCTAAACCAAATTTTGAAGGATTTGTTTAAAAAATTCAACTTATCTCTGTCTTAATTATGCTGGTATAAATATTAATAAGTAAGAGTCCAGACTAGTTTTTCAACATCTGTCAAATTCCAATTATAGAAACATGATTGGCAAAAAGTTTATGACTTTCTGGGGCACATGTGGTGTTTTTGTCAATACTAGCTATTGAAGACACACACTAACTTTGGGAAAGAGAGCTAAAGAAGACAATATCTAAAGTTAGTTTAATGGTTACTTCAGTCAATTAATGATGCATGCTTCCTTCAGCAGTGCAAGTTGCAATCCATGCAGGCCTGTGCATCCTTCTCTTGTCCATTACTACCTATAAATTCTCCACTAGAGGAAATTCTTCATATTTCTTGACTATGAATAAAGCCAAATAAACTGACATTTGATTATCTCTTATTCCCACAAAATGACTGACCCACTTCTGTTTCCAGTTACACACCACTCTGGTATCATCTGTGTCACAATTTTTAATTTCTTTTTCAATATAGCCCAAGACACATGTCACTTTAGAGTAACACCCAAATTCAATTCTTCATGGATTATTTATTACATGGTTCAGAGACATAGTATCAGTGTAAGAATCTGAATATTAAGGTAGGAGGTTTTCAAAATACTGACCCCTTGCATAGCCTATATGTAATGTATAATATATTCTATTAGTTAACCAACCCCTACATAAATCTATTTCCCTCTCTAATTCCTACTATCCTATTTCTTTATTAATCCTCTACCTTATTAATTCTGTCTTCCAAGGAAATCAAGGACACATATTCATATACTGTGTTGTAAATTGGTAGAAATGTTCAATCTCTCTCATTATTTAATCAATTACCTCTGATTTCCTCTATCCCCACACACATATATTATAAATGAAGTTTTCTTGTGAACTTCCATTTCTCTTCTTTTTCTCTCAATCTCAAACCTCTTATAAAGCAGACTTAGACAACATCATTGTTAATCATTATATCATTAATTACAACAACAAGTAATACAAGAATGATTTGCAGTGTACCATAGTGAGTAAAATTCACAGCCAACCTTATCTTTATACACTCCAAAAGAAGGAGAAAGAGATGCTAAATTGAATGATTTCCCCAACTATGCCACTGATTCTTTTTAAACTACAGAAATACAGTTTAGGATGGTAATTCAAGTCTCTCAGGGATTAATAATACTTCATCATAAAATAAGATCTAAACTCAGTTCTCTCAAGTTGTGGTTTTTTTTCAATCTTTACTTCAAAGATGACAGTTAACTCACTCTGTCTCTTGAGATAGAAATTACTTTAGTCTTTCCTCTTTGTGCCTC
This sequence comes from Pseudocheirus occidentalis, assembly GCA_028646575.1. NCBI lineage: Eukaryota > Metazoa > Chordata > Mammalia > Diprotodontia > Pseudocheiridae > Pseudocheirus > Pseudocheirus occidentalis. The sequence continues at coordinate 280,358,328 of CM053593.1, read as the reverse complement.
ATACAGTGTCCTTCATCCATGACAGTAAATTCTTTTAAATGACAAATAAACTTTTTCCTAAGGCTCTTATTTTTTGCCTTCTTAAAGGTACAGTAACAATAACCAAATTCTCTGTGAAAGACTAAACCAGGATTACATCAAAAGGAAGGACTTTTAGGCCAAAACTCAAGGCTATTAAAGAAAGTTTGTAAGTTCCCAAAGGCAAAACAGATATATAATTCCAATTTGGAGTCTGATTCACTCTTCAACTTTATTTTCTGTTTAAAATATATTTATTGTTGGAATGGCTTTAAATATGGCTCATCAGTCTGACTGCATATCATAATCTCCATGATAGCTATTTGTATACACTCATTTTTTTTTCTATGTGGTTAGTCAGACAAGGTTAATTTCCTTTAAGTAATCATGGATATCACCTTAAAGATGCACTTTATTTCAGAGCTTCATGCAATTAGCTCATTGTCACCTGCCAGGATTTAAATTATCTCACTGTAGGAAGAGAATTCCTCTTCCATTTGCATTCTCTCATGAAGATCCTTCAGGATAGTGCAAAAACCTTTGCAAACCTATCTCCCTACTTTATACTCTGCCTAATCAGTTCACATTTCCAAGAAGGGTCACTTCAATTTCTGAGACTAGAAAAATCAGCAAAAAAGGACAGGGACAGATAATTTGATGTATTAAATTGCTGCTGTCATTGTAATTTTTCTTTCTTCTTCCTTTTGAGAGAAAGGAAGATGGTAGCCTACTTGGAACTGTAAGTAGACAAGAGATTATTTTGAACAGTCATTGTGAGGAGTCAGATGAGAGAGTCAAGCAAAGATTAGTAAAAAGAAGTCCCATTCAGTGATGAGTAGGCACATTCCCTTGAGAAATTTATAGACCTTATGTGTTAATGAGTTACATCCTGAAATATAGATTCAAAGTTTTCTGATAGTTGAAAATCTAGAAGAGAACTCAAATTGCCCTTCCTGAGCTGCTTCATCAAGGTCTCACTTGGTACTCTAATATAGGAAGATTTAGTGTATAGTTTGCTCAACTCTAAAGCCATTCTCATTAAAATTCAACTAATTCATTTGAGATGAACATGAATAAAAGAATAAATGAAAGGCTACTGAAGGTTTTTAATACAAGAGGTAGCCAGGTGGGACAATGGATCGAGCACTGGACTTGACATTAGGAAGTCTTGAGTTTAAATTGAGCCTCCAACACTTTCTGGGACATTGGGCAATTTCTTTAACTTCTCTCTTTTTCAGTTCCCCTAATACAGCACATATTCCCCAGGTCGTTGTAAAGATCAAATACGATAATATTGATAAAACATTTGTATCAGCAAGCACCCTAGCATACTCAGGAGGACTGCTGGCACAGGTTCTTAGATCTGCTTTTCTAAAGGAATGCAATTCAAAATGGGTTAACAGTCTCACTTTAATCAATTAAACACATATCATTTACCTAGTTCAGGGGGAAAAGTCAGCACCCTGAACTTCAGCGAATACAAGTAGAAGTTACAAGCAGACAAAGAAACAGATCAGCAGATAGGCTTCTGGCTGTCTCACCATTATATCCATACCTAGTTAGTTACCAGAGAGGGAAGCATCAACGTCTGGGTTTTCAAAGCCAGGGGGCTCAAGGGCTTCCCAGAGTCTCATCTGGCCAAATCACACAAAGTGTGCCACAAAGCAAAAAGTCACATCAGGATATATATGGCCTTCTCCTGGATCAGAGAATGTTACAACCTTCTTGACCCACTGCCCAATCATGAAGTAATAAGGTCGGGGCTTTCCTGAAAAGCAAGCTTCCTTCCACAGGATCCATGTGACTATGCCTACATTCATCTTATTTGGGGGCAGAGTATATTTTCAAATCAGGGAAGGTTCTCAGAGTAATCACTTAATCCTATCAAAGAGCCTAGGGGCAGAGAAGATCTTCAGATTCCCATAGCAACACATTATAAACCTTGATGCTTTCTATCTAAGTGATGGCCAGAGTACAGTATTTATGAAGTATGAATCACTGGGGAGAGAGAGAGAGAGAGAGAGAAAGAGAGAGCGAGCAAGAGAGAGAGAGAGAGAGAGAGAGAGAGAAGAATACTGTAGTTTCTGTAGTTGATTTCTGAGGTCCCAGTTAACTCTGCAAGACTTTGCATTAGAGAATAATTGATGCTTTGAATTTGTAAAGGGAGCTGCCTCATTAGAATTTCCCTATAATAGTTTCTCAGTGTGGTCCTAGATCCATTTCTTGGAGACAGGGAGGTCAAGTTTATTTGCATAACAGTAAAATGATGTTTTAATTTTTAATATAATAAATGACTCTAGTTATAATACACACAAATGGAAGTTCTTGGTGGTAGTGTTCTCAATAATTTTTAAGGAATAAAAAGATACAGAGGCCAAAAACGTCTAAAACAGTGCCCAATTACAATAAAATTATAAGTATCTCTTTTGAATTTCTCCTTTCTATGTATAGATAGTGCTCTAATAATAATTATAAAGAAGCCAAAAATTAATGTAGCTTAGACTCCTGGAAATTAATTACTCTAAGTAAAGTTGGCTGCTGATTATCACTTATCAAACCATTTCTTTAGTCTACAAAGTCTATCTTAATAGAAAAGCAAAATATGCTTACTTGTGACTTTATCATGGCTTCGGACTCATAGGTCAAGAGGGATCTTTCCTCATAGCATTCATACATATTCAAAATACTCATGAATATTCACATGTTCTATATCTTTTAGCTTACACTAAAGAATTTTTCAAATTAACAAAGATTGATTTGTTCCTTGTCACCTCTTTCAGTTGCCAGTTAGGTTTAGATGTTTATATTAATGGTAACTGTGAAGAAATAAACTTCATAAGCATCTTCATCATAGTCCAATTTTAATAAAACTCACTGAGTAACAAATGCAACTGGGAAATAACACATACAGGGACGGGGGCAGGGGGTCCCTCCCTGCCCTGCTAGAAAGCTAGAGGGGTGTTGGAGGAGGGCATGAAAGGGAACAGATTGTGGGAGGGGCCTTACAGTGGGATCAATGTTCTGGGCTGGGGGGTAGGGGCACAAAGGGGAGAAAATTTGTAACTCAAAACCTTGTGGAAATGAATGATGTAACCAAGAAAATAAATTAAAATTTAAGAAATGAGAAAAAAACTCACTGATTAAAATAAAATATCTAACTGAGGTTTTTTCTTTCTATCATAACTGTAGAATGAATCTTGGGAGAGTGAAAGTTTAGAGACAGAGCAGAATGCCCTCTTATGACCCAAGACTGACTTTTACAATGTACAACTTTACCTTTAACAACACAATATTTTGCATTTCTCTCTGTACACATTTTCTATCTGAAGCCCAGGCTATAGTTTAATGCTTTGAAGAAGGAAGTTAATGACCCCTCCCTTCCCACAGCAAAACTTTTATATGTCCATGGTCCCTGAAAGGCTTCAGAAAACTGCTCACAGCATTGGTAAGCCAGAATCCTCCCCTGATGTTTCCTTTGTGGCAAGTCAACTATTAGATGAAGTTCTTAATTTAAGGCACTGCAGAGTGACAGAATGCCTAGGGTGGCATATGTCCCAATTTTTGAAAGAGAGAGATACTTGTCCAAATCCTTAAAAGTAGATAATTCTTTACTTTTAAGCATATTTTCCTTCTAATTTTATAAATATATCCTTTAAAGATATTATCAGCCTTATTAAAATAGTGCCCTATTTTAGTTTTCTATACATAAGTGTCATTGGAATTGTTCTATTCATTGCTTATGAACCCCACAACCCTTAAAATTGCTTTTACAGTTGTACATTTCCTTAGTTATTTTCTGTCATTTTGAGATATGTTTGTATATACATGCATATATGTTTATATATGTGTATGTACATACATACATGCAAAAGTACATGTATATATCAAATTATAGGATATAGATTGGTGGCAGAGGTATTATGGGACAGAATGTGTTTTAGAAATACTGTAAAAATGGAATTTATGAGACACAGCAATTATTGGATTTAGGAATGGAGGAAGAGAGCAGAATCAAATGCAATTGAGAGCTTATTACTGGATAACTGGGAGGGCAGTGATAACATAAATGTTAGAGAAAAGTTGGGAAAAAGGTCACAAAATATGGTAGGTTCTCCTGATAGTATACCGAATTTGAGGTGCTGGTGGAACATCTGGGTAAGATGTTCAGGAAGCAGCTGGAGATGTAAGTGTGAAGCTCAGTGGCAAGATTAACTCTGGATAACTAAATTTGGAAGTCCTTTGTGTAGAAGTGATAGTTGATCTTATAGGAACAGATTAACTGTGTTAGGGAAGGAATGAAGGAAGAAAACAGAAGGATTTATGATAAAGTCTTCGTGGCTTTCTTGTAACTAGAATACAAAGAGGATGGAGGGTTAGAAAGATCAATCCAACAGGTAGGATAAGAACCAAAGGATACAGTTACATGGAAGCTATAGGAAGAGAGAATAACCAAGAGAAGATAATGACTAGAATTAGACAAATGCTTCAGAAAAAATTAAAGAAGATAGGAATAAAAGGCTACTAGATTTAACAATTAAAAGGAAGTTGATCATCTAGAAAGAGGTCTCAAAGTCAGAGAATATCAGGGGTAAAGTTCTATAGTTGGGAAGGAACTATTGGTGCAGTAGAGCCAGTTTTGGATTAAGCACTGGCCCTGGAATCAAAAAGACCTATTTCCAAATCAAGCTTAAGATGTTTACTCACTCTGTGACCCTAGGCAAGTCACTTTACCTGTTTTCCTCTCTTTCCTCAATGTAAAATGTGGATATGAATAACACCTTACTTCATAGGCTTCAGAGAAGAAAATATTTGTTTAAAATAAACTGACCCATAGTAGGCTCTGTATAACTGTTTTTTTTCTTCAGATGTCTATCTCCCTCCCAGAGTCTGCTCTTTGAGAGCTATTAGGTTAGGCTCGGTTTTAGGGAAAGTAAGAGAAAAATGGGGAATGGCCTTTTCCAACTTAACAAACAAGACTCCATAGATGAAACATAAATGTCCCCCAGGAGTGTAAATGATACAGAACAAACTGCAGAAATATAGTATATTGCTAACTCTATTTGATGGGCCATTGCTTCTTTTGGTGCCAAATGACCTTGCCATTATAGTAGCAGTGATGTGTACTGTGTGACAATTGCTGCTTTTAAACCATTTGAGAATTATCCAGTCTAGTGACTAGAAATGTTAAAATGATCATTGTTTCTATCTCTCTATTAATGAGAAAGGATTGAAAGCATCCTGCAAAACTTTAAAAGATACAATTTAGCATTTGGGAATCATGTGACTCATACATCTCAGAGCAGCACAAGATTTTATAAATCTCTTAATCCCTTTGTACTAAACATATTTTGTGTGTGGATTTTTTAACCATTATATGTATTTAATGTTTTATTATGGTTTCAGTCTTATGTAACATAATTCTGTGCAACACATTTAAATTTTGAAATCTCTCCTTTGTTGCTTCATTCATGTGACTGATTTTACTCAATAACTGTGTACACAGTGCACTAATCTTGGTATTCTATGGAATATCCAAGTTGCTCAGGGGGCATCTTGTCTAACTGGTTCCTGAAAAGGGATCCTCTCTACATACAGATGCTAATTTGGCTGTGAAGCTCAGAAGCAGAGGGGCCCTAATTCCTTCCAAGGCTACTCATCTCACTTTTGGTTAGTTCTAACTCTCAGGGCTCTTTTCATTACACTGAGGCTAAATCTGCAGCACTTTAAATATTCATCCATTGTACCTTTCTCTTTATTTTCAGGCCCATATAACAAGGGAAAATCCCATTTTCTATCTGATAGGTTTGAAAACGGCAATTGGGACACCTCTACATTTTCTCTTGTCTGAGCTAAGCATTGATAATTCTATCTATGACTCTTTATACACAATGATCTTCAGTTTCCTGAGTATTCTGCCCACTTTTTTTCTAGATATGTATCTAGTTTGTGAATTTCTTTTGTAAAATGAAATACACAGAACTCAAAGCAAAACTCTAAGAGTATTGTGAAATCCTCACCTCACTTACTCAGGCATTATATCTTTTTCATTTAACCTATGATGGCATTAGCTTTTTTGGCTTTTTTCAGAGTATTGACTCATCAGACTCAGTCCATTAACATTTTTAGATATTTTCACACAGACTGTTACATCTATACAATCTTATATGATAAGGTACTTATTAAATGTTTATTGACTGATTGACTAGTGAGTCCCCAATAGAAATTGTTAAAATGAGCAATACTGAAGGTAAAGTAGAAAATTTATCCTTGACAAAACTTTGTATAGGACAGTTTCTAGTCAATCTGAGTTAGGGCAGATAACTCAAGGCTGATATTCTTTGATGTCTGGAAGATATTCCCTTATTCAGGATAAGAGCATCTTCATTAATGTCCAACACACAAAGAGAGTGTGGAGGCAGAATATAAAAGACATTACAAAGATGTTAAAGGCTATGGATTAATCTAAAGAACCATAAAGTTGAGATAGAGGTCACATGTCATTTTCTTGGTATGGAGAACTCCTAGGGTGGGTGGGGGGACCCTCTGCCAATGCTGGTCAGTAGCTTATCTGCAGTTTATAGCTGTAGGGAGTTATCTAGATCACTGAGAATTTAAATGACTTCCCCACAGTCACCAAGTTGGTATGTATCAGAGGTGGGAGTTGGAACTCAGGTCTTCTAGATTCAAGATTGGCTTTCTGTCTACTAGACCAACTGCTCTTCAAGGATTATAATCTGATTAAAAATATATGATAAAAATGGTAGGGGACAAAAAGGAAAAAAAATATCATTAACCAATACATGCTCAAAAACTCACTGTGCACAATTCTTGAATTTTCCTGGTCTAAAATTCTGAGTTAAAACCCAAAGGGAGAAAAAAACCCCGCATAATAAATATTTTAAACATTTCTCTTTATATTGAAATATGAAATAAAGTCTTTCTGTGGATTTTAGGAAAGTACTTTGCAGAAGTATGGTCTTTGTAATTAAAGTGGCTAAGATGGTACCTAGATTGAATGATATCTTTTAAAGTCTCTTGAAAGTCACCCATAACTATTGAGTGCTATTCACAGGGTTAGATTAAGGCATAATTTCCCCAATATAATGCTAAAGTACTTTAGAGCTCATTCATACTAAACATAATTTCCATTTATCCCTACCAACTGTGAATTTCTGTACATTTTCTGAAATGATTTTGGGATTATTTTGGTTGTTTTCCACTGAAGTCTTGCTCCCTGCCTCACTGCATTGTTGAGTGTATCTGGTCTCTCACTGACTATACTAGCAGAATGCAAATTCTGGAAATTCTTAACAAAATAGATAGATGATGTATCTGTCTATATTTATCTATCTATCTATCTATCTATCTATCTATCTATCTACACACACATATATACATAAAGTGAATATGGTCATTAGATTACATATGCATATGTTATATATACACACTTGTCTATGTGAAGGTGTGTGTACCTATTCCAATTGGAATTTACAGAAGATTTACAAAAGAGAATGCTGGGACTTTCAGAGGTTATGTGTCTTGCCCATGTTCATGTAGCTTGTACAGATCAGGGAAGGATTCAAACTTGTTTGTTCATAATCCCAGTCCAGCTGTCATCCACATTGCCTGGATCAGTTTTTTAACGTTGTCTGTATTCTTCATTTCTAGAGAGAGTACTTTCTGGTTTCCAAAGCAGCTTGAATCCTGACTGCATCAACAGAGAAATCTGTTGGTATCTCTGTATATTGTAATGGTGTCACAGGTAGAAATGGTCATCTACCTAGGTGTGTCATGCTTCCCAGCTTTAGCTAGTCTGTCCCTAGCATACACTCTAAGAGTACTCTTTCTTAATCTGATTCCATCCAAGACAAGCTATCAAATTATCTGACACCTCTATGAGGAACATCTCCACAGTTTTAAATAGCATCTTCATTTTCTTTTGTTTCCTTCCCCTATATAGTGCGAGGTTCTCAATATTATGCAGATAGTATACTGCTTCTAAGACCATATTTCTCTTCTTTCACTCTCAGAAGCAAAGTGTATTGAATGTTCTTTTCCTAATGACCTAGCAGAGGAATTAGGATTTGATGGCATACCTCAACTATTGCAAGTCAGAGAAAATGTAATAACCAGTTGGAACCAAACTGGAGAGCCTACTCTTAGCACTTTCCTCACTTTTCTGTTACTATATTGTGTTCTGCAGGGCCTTGTCTACCTAGGAAAAGGTTCTCTTAGCACATTTTATTTCATACTTATCCAGCACTCATTGAATTTATTTTCTATGGGTTTTCCCTCTGGCATTTTCTCAGAGAGGTAATAAGTAAAAGGACTCATCCCTGATTCCAGACTTAGTTCCAGATCCACTAAAAAACCAGTTTCCTTTTTCTTCCACCCCTCTAGAGAAGGACTTACTTAGTCCTGACATGATTTGCAGTTGGGAAGAGAGAAAATGGCAGAGGTAGAGGTCATTCCCTTTAAAGATCTACTCAGTATTTGGAGGTTCCTATGTAGTAGTCAATAAGGGAATTGCTTTGTCACCTCCAAATGACCCAAGTTCCCTAGTCCTGAGACACATGGATGTCTAGAAGCTTCCAGTGGCTTCATGATCCAAGAACCAAGATGATGAAACAGCATATATTACACCATAGACTAGAAGCATGCATGGAAAATTTACTAACATCATGTTTCATAAAGATCATAGATTCACAGATTTGGAATGGAAAGAGGACATCTGGGACAATCATTTCAATTCAGATATGAGGAAACTGGGGACTATGGCTGATGGTAAGCATCAGAGACATAATTTGAATTCAGGTCATCTGATTTCAGAGTCAGTGTTCTTCCTACTATATTATTTTCTTTTATATAAAATAAATGATAAATGCCTTTTTATTTAGAAAAACATACAATGTCTAACTGTTATGTTTAACATAATTCAGCTTCCTTTTTCAGAACATAAAGCACCTCTACCAAAAGGGTAAGCATAATGACTCATATTTATGTAAATGCATTAAAATTCACAAAGCATCCTCCTCATAACAAGCCACTTGATAGTTACTATGAGTTCCACTTTTTTGTTTTAAGACTATTGAGGTATAAAAAGTCAAGCAACTTGCCTATGGTCACACAGCTAGTAAATACTAAAGCTGTATTTTAATGCTTGTTTCTTGACTCCAAGACTTGGGTTTTCCACTCACTATACTATATTTTCTCTTAAAGAGCAAGTTTTAAGAAATAAACACATTGAGCAAAAAACAAAACAAAACAACAACCAGGGATACATGAGTAACAGGTATGCTGGAAATAAACATATTTAAACTATTTGTGAAGGAATATAGTCAAATCAGACGTTTAGACTCATTTTATCACTTAAAACTGTTCATGTGCCTACATGGTCAGACTACAGGAATCTCTGCAGGGGGTGGGAGGAGAGAACATTATGGAAAAGGAAAATTATATTTAAGACTCAACCACATACTGAAACAAAATATTCACTTTTGATAATTAAATTATTTCATTTAAATAATACAGATGGGCAAAGAGTCAAGACGAATCTATACCTAGACATTAACTGTATGCATACACATCTCATTCCTCTAAATAAGCCTGAAGAGATTTCAAAGCTTTCCAAAGATTAGACTAATATTTTTAAAGAGGATGACATCAGTCAGGACCTTTAATTAAATTAAAGCTCAGATCCTTGAGCAAAACCACATTAAATTTTCTTCTTGTAGTAGAAATAGAAATAGAATTGGAATAAAAAAACATTGATTTGTACCCCCACATCTCATGTGTCTTTAAGTAAATAGTTTTTTGAGCTTCAAGTTCTTTATATATAAAATACGGGTGACAATAATGTTGGGAGGGAAAGATATGAAAAATCATAAAGCCCATGTAAATAGGAGTTATTGGCATTATTTATTACCAAACAAATATTTCTCTTCCTCATCTTCCCCATTGCCACCTCAGTCAGGTGGCAGGCAATAAATATGTATTAAGTACTAACTCTGTGCCATGTACTATGCTAAATGCAAGAGAAATATGCATCATGGAACCCTCTTTTCTTCATTGGTGGCTCCCTTCCTGGGACTTTCATTTGCAGAAGGGCCCCATTTTGCTTCACCTTAATCACATGTGAACTTTCCTGGCATATTTATTCTCCTCACCTGTCATATTGCCCTTGCATGGCTACCTATTGTCTTCCCCAACCCTTCACAATTCTCCTTTATGTGCTATCTTCCATCACTACAATATAAGCTTCTTAGGTAGACACTGTCTTGCTTTTAATAATACCTTCAAGCACTTAGTACTTCTTCTGGAAAATAGTAACCATTTCAGAAGTGATCAAGAGGCATGCTACCAATTGTTCAACAGCTGGTTTACTAAAAAAAAAATAAAAAAAATAAAAAAAATTCAAAAGTATGCAAAACACATTTTTAAGTTTATTCTTCATTATTAACATCTTTATTTCTCGCAAATCAAGAAAACATCAATTCAAGTATTAATGTGTAGGATTTGCCAATTTCTGAAGTGTAAATGCCCACATTGAAAATGTAACAGTAACTCTCAGAGGGTGGTTTGAGCTGGTTCCAACCAATCTCTGTCTGTCTGTCTGTATCTGTTCTCTATCTGTATACATACATACATATATACATATATATACACACATACATACACACATATGCATATATACATGTATTTATGTACATAAATGTGTGTGCATATATGAATGTGTGTGTGTATCTCTACCTGCAGCAGGCAACCATGTGATGTAGTCAACGGAGCACTGGAAATAGGGTGAAGAAGATATGAGTTTGAATCCAACTGTAGACATAAATGTCCCTCACCTTCCATTTTTTGTCTGTAAAATGAGGATAATAGTTTCACTTTCACAAATTTGTTGTGGGGATTGTGTAAGAAAAATGTGTAAAGTATTTTTGCAAGCCTTAAAACACCATACAATAATAGCTATAATCATCATCATTATTATCATTATGAAACTGCGTATTCTATCCCACTGAGAGGATCTAGGAAATAGTTTCCACATAGTGTCTCTCAATAAAGTTTTAATTGAACTGAATTCTGCTAAGCATAGGCAACCCACCAAGAGAGATTTAGTTACATAATTTAAAGTTGTTTCTAAAAATAATGCCTCAACTACCAGCAGAAAAAAAGAAATAAGTTGAAATAAAGGCTCACCTTCCATTAAAGGAAGTAGTGATTCTATGAATTAGAGACTTAATTTAGAGCTATCACATACCACTTGGAAAAGATTCTTGAAGTTCATAAATGAAATACACAAGTGAACCTTAAGTGCTGCTGAGTAGGCTTTATTACATTGGTTCGTGTTTTTTTTTTGCCTCTTCAGAAAGATGCAGAAAACTCTGAGGCAAAAGACATGAGTAGACTTCAATATTTCATGTATAACTAAGCATCAGCAAACCCAGTAGGAATGAATGCATCATGACATATATCCCCATAATAAAATACTTGCCCTCAAAAATTGAACCTTCAGGCAGTAGTGGCATACCAAGTGTTTCTGAACATTAGGTTTTGGGACATGAATGTCTAGAATGAATCCTGGAGAGGTAATCTCTGGAGCATGTTGCATTTTGGCATGCTCCCAGTTACATGGGCTCAAGAGAAGGAAACCATGTGGACAACCTTTTATGGATAGAATTAGAGAGTTGTTGTTTTTTTAGAAATCATAGTTGAAAGTATCTAGTACCCACAAGAAAGAATGGTGGTGGAGAGTGGGGAAGAGTGACATCTTTTAGAGAGAAGAGTATGGTGGAATATAATCTCCTGGAGAGAGGAGTTTATGGACTTTGAGGAAAATCTAACTATATGTATGGCTATAACTCAGGAAAAGCAGCAAAGAACTGAACCATGACACAAGAAAGTCAAAGACCCAAGCTTTGCTTCCTGCTTTTACCATGAGTTGTTCAAATAGAGAAAATCCAATGGAAAGGGAATTTTTAGGAATTTAGGAATCAAAAGTTTATATTTTCCTCAGTGAATGTCAATGCCTTTAAAGTAATAATATAAGGCTGAAGTCCTATGTGCCAAGTAAATACATGAAACAAAGAATGCCTTGTCCCCATTTTTCTCTGTTACCTTCAGTACTCATGGATATTGGGGAAATTTTACTTCTCTAGACACACGGATATGACATATATTCCTGTATAAGTATAATTTGGTTTAGTGTGAGATTTTCCTGATAACATTCTAGATGGAAGAAAAATGAAGTATAACTCATTATTTTTCAGGACTATTGCTAGGATATGATCTAGCTGATACAAACCCAGAGTTTGGGATGCTGGGCCATGGATTACGTGAAGATGAGAAAACTGAGAGAGTCAATTGGTGGCAGAGCTGGAAGTAGAAAACTGGCTTAGTTTTCTTTTTTGATATTTTCCTCCTGTAATTTAGATAAGAAGTTAAAACTTGCATATTTAGAGGGGGGGTGGAGCCAAGATGGTGGCATAGAAGCAGCAAAGTTTCACAGCTCCCACACATTAAATACCCATAAAATATACCTCTAAACAAATTTTAGGGCTCCAAAACTCACAAGAATACAGAAAACACATCCCTGGCTGAAGGCAGCTCAGCAAGTGGGGCTCATTGTGGCAGGCTGGGAGCCGTGGCCAGCCCAGCCCTAAACCATGGCCTGGCCCCAGGGTGGTGGGGAGAAGCCACAACTGGAGTCTATAGTACAGTGGATTGGTGGCACCTGGGGCAGTCTCCACATTTAGCAAGCCAGAAGAAATAAGGCTAAGTGAAAGGTCAGTGGAATTCAAGCTAAATTTTTTGGGAAAAAAGCGGTTCAGCCAAACTGCCCCCAGGGCAAGGAAGCAGCTCAACCTGGCTGCTTCAGAGCTCCTGGCCTGAGTACCACTGGGGGTCCAAAGTGATAGATCAAAGGCCAAGGGCTCTTGTGTTGAGCAGCCTGGATCTGGATCATGGTCTTGGGTGGTGGTCCTGGGGTGCGTTTTCAGCCAGCCAAAGCTCGTGGGGGCTGCAGCACCCCCGTAATAGCTCTAGCAGCTATGCAAAACCAAGCAATTTGGGACAGAGCTTTCCCCCATGGAAGCAGAGTTCCACAGAACTAAAAAATCAAGCTATTAATTGACTGGCCAACATGAGGAAAAGGAATCAAATTAGGAACAGCAATAAAACTCTAGAATCCCTTTTTGGGGAAGAAAAGGATCAAAGCATGGAACAGGAGGAATACAACACAGTCAGAAGTCCCACACCAAACACTTCGAAGAAACATGAAGATTGCCTAAAAGCCATAGATGGACCTAAAAAGGACTTTGAAAACCAAATAAAAGAAGTGGAGGAAGAATTGGGAAGAGAAATGAGAATGATGCAAGAAAGAGTCAACAACCTGACTGAAGAGAATAACACCTTAAAAATACAGTAACTCAAATGGCAAAAGAGGCCCAAAAAGCCAATTAGAAGAAGAATGCCTTAAAAAGTCAAATTTGCCAGATGGAAAAAGAATCTCAAAAGCATTCTGAAGACAATAATTCATTCAGAATTAGAGTGGAGCAAGTGGAAGCAAATGACTTTATGAGAAACCAAGATACTATTAAACAGTTACAAACAAATGAAAAAAATAGAAAGCAATGTGA
>CM053593.1:280326468-280344173 GCA_028646575.1 Pseudocheirus occidentalis | reverse complement strand
ATATGTATATTCTTATAAAGAAAGATAATAGGCAGTTATACAAGGAATTATCTCATAAATCAGAAAGAATGGAGCAAAGAAAAATTCCAAAGAATGTTTCACAAGGTATACATCTTAGCAAAGACATAACATAGACATTCAACGATGAAAATGAAAGAAGTTTGTACAACTGGGAAAAGGGAGAGATTTGCTAAATGAATGGATTTGTTAATAAAGAAATAAATAAATTCTACAAAAATGTTTCCCAGCAAGGATTACTGAAACCATTGTACCCTAATATCATGGTCCATAAAATTCTTTTTTTTTGCTTTTTGCTTTTTTTTTTTTTTTTTTTTGGAGGGCAGTTGGGGTTAAGTGACTTGCCCAAGGTCACATGGCTAGTTTTTGTGTGTGTGTTAAGTGTCTGAGGCCGGATTTGAACTCAGGTACTCCTGACTCCAGGGCCGGTGCTCTATTCACTGCGCCACCTAGCCACCCCCATAAAATTCTTACAGACTGAGCAAAAAACTGGGAAAGTCAGAGGGTATAGTGGATAGAGTGCTGGGCCTAGAGTCAGGAAGATGCCTTCCTCAGTTTAAATTTGACTTCAGACATGTACTAGCTGTGTGACCCTGAGGAAGTCACTTAACATTGTTTGCTTTAGTTTTCTCACTGTAAAATGAGCTGCAGAATTAAATGTCAAACTGCTCCAGTATCTTTGCCAAGAAGACCCCCAACTGGGTCATGAAGAATTAGAAATGACTAAAGCAACAGAACTACAGTAACAAAGAAACTAAAGCAAAGAAAAAAATCTAGACTGGATTAATTGCATATAGAGAAGATCCATGCTGGAGGTGAAGGACCTGGAGGATTGATTTATAAGATTTATAAAAGAGGGCAAGATACTACAAAGGCAAGATATCTAAAATTTGCATTTCTCCAATCATAGGCACAAACAATTCATGGAAGAAAAAAAGTCCATAAAAAGTAGAATTGACCAAATGGAAAAGGTGGTACAAAAGCCAACTGAAGAAAATAATTCCTTAAAAGCTAGAATTGGGCAAATGGATGCTAAGACTTTATGAGAAATCAAGAAACAATAAAATAAAATCAAAAGAATAAAAAAGAATAGAAGACAATGTGAAATATTTCATTGGAAAAAAAAATAACTAACCTGGAAAATAAATCCAGGAGAGATAATTTAGAAGTTATTAAACTATCTTAAAGTCATGAAGTTTTCCAAGAAATTATCAAGGGAAACTGCCTTGATATTCTACAACCAGAGGCAAAATAGAAGTTGAAAGAATACAGCAATCACTTCCTAAAAGAGATCTTAAAATGAAAACTCCTAGAAATATTATAATCAAATTCTAGAGCTCCTATGTCAAGGAGAAAATATTGCAAACACATAGAAAGAAATAATTCAACTATTGGTGAACCACAGCCAGGTAACACAAGCTTTTAGCAGCTATAAATAAAGCATCAGACAGCTTGCAATACAATATTCCAGAGGGCAAAGGAGCTAGGATTACAACCAAGAATCACCTACCCAGCAAAACAGTATACTCCTTCAGGATAAAAATAGATAATCAACAAAATAGGGTGATTTCAGACATTTTTGTTTAGAAAACGAGATCTGAATAGAAAATTTGTCTTTGAAAAACAAGACTTGATAAGCATAAAAAGACAAATAGGAAAAGGAAATCATAAAGGACTTAATAAGGTTAAACTTTTTACATTCCTACATGGGAAGAGTGTTCTTGTAACTCATAAGAACTTTCATTATTAGAGCAGTTAGAAGGCATATACATACATACATACATGCATGCATGCATGCATATAGACATTTGTAGACAGAAGGAACAGAAGTGAGTTAAATATGAAGAGATGATATCTAAAAATGTAATTGAGAGGATGAGGGAGGAATATACTGGGAGAAAGGGAAAGGGAAGAGTAGAATGGCATGAATTACCTCATAAAAGGTAAAAAATAAAAATGAAAATAAAAAATCTTTCACAGTGGAAGGGAAAGGGGAGGTGAGGGGCAGTAAGTGAACCTTACTCTCATAAGAATTAGGTCAAGGGTGGAAAAATATACAATATAATCATATACTCAATTGGCTATAGAAATATATCATACCCTACAGAAAAGCAAGAAGCAAAGGATATATCAGTAGGGGGATGATGAATGGAATGGGGGATGGGAAAGTCAGAAGCAAAACAGTTTTGAGGAGGAACAAGATGGAAGGAGAGAGAAAATAGTATAAATGCACAATAGGAAGGAGGGAAATATCATTAGCAATGTAAACTCTCAAAAAAAAATCAAAGCAAGTTTCTCTGATAGAGGTCTCTTTTCTCAAAAATATAACTGTCACATTTGTAAAAAGCCATTACGCAAATGATAAGTCATCAAAAAGTATGAACATTTTTCAAATGAAGTCATCAAAGCTATCTATAGCCATGTAAAAAAATGTGCTAACACTCTATTAATTGGATAAATGTAGATTTAAACAATTCTAAGATACTTCCTCATATCTATTAGACTGGCTAATAGTACAAGCAGAGTTGTTAACTAATTCAAACATTTTGTAGAACAATTTGGAACTATGCCCAAAGAGCTATGAAGTCATGAGCACCCTATAACATAGCAATATGACTTCTAGGTTTGTATCCCAAAGAGATAAAACCAAAAAGAAAATAGATGCTTATGTACCAATACAAAAACAAACAAACAAACAAAAAACAGGGCAGAGTTATTGCAGCTCTTTTCTGGTGGCAAAGAATTAGAAGCAGAGGAGATGCCCATCAATTGGAGAATGGTTAAATAAGTTATGGTATGTGATTATGATGGAGTACTATTGCACTATGAGAAATAATGAGTAGGATGCTCTCAGAAAATGACTTACATGAGTTGATGCAAAGTGAAATGTACTGTGTGCAAAATAACAGCAATATTGTAAGATGATCAGCTGTAAATGACTTAACTATTCTGAGCAATACAACAATTCAAAACAACTCTAAAGAATTTAAGATGAAAAAATACCATCCATCCCCAGAGAAAGAACTGGTAGTTTCTGAATACAGATTGAAGCATACTTTTCTTTTTTATACTTTGTATTTCTTGAGATTCTTTTTAAATTTTTTGTCTACGTTTTCTTTTACAACATGACTTATTTGGAAATGTTTTCCATGGCTATACACGTATAACCTATAATAATTATTTGCTTCCTTTTTTTTTTTTGGAGGGCAGTTGGAGTTAAGTAACTTGCCCAAGGTCACACGGCTAGTTTTTTGTGTTAAGTGTCTGAGGCCGGATTTGAACTCAGGTACTCCTGACTCCAGGGCCGGTGCTCTATTCACTGTGCCACCTAGCCACCCCTTTGCTTCCTTTTTCAATGAGGGGAGTAGAGAAGGAGGAAGGGAGAGAATTTGGAATTCAAAATTTCAAAAATTAATGTTAAAAAATTGTGTTTATGTGTAACTGGGGAAAAATAAAATGCTATATTTTTTAAAAGAAAAAAGACACAGAAATGATCTTTGACTGAATAACAGGACTAGTTGTTGGTGTGTTAATTAGCATCCCTATCATCTGAGTGCAAAAGCAAATCAAATACAACAAAATAAAGCAGAAAAATTTAGAACTCTAGCACAGGCTTGAGGTATTGAATGATAGACTTCAGCAATATCATTAAGACCAGGCAGCTATGATACAGTGAATCAAAATCGTGTTCCTGCTGATTATCATTATTGAATAGCCTTTCCCTAACGTGTCTTAGAAGTTCTTTTTTGAAGTATTTATTGTCTCAAAGCTTCATGCACAGCAAAATATTCCTTTTTAAAGAAAAAATAAATTAGCCAGTATTGTTACATACCATTGAGATCTGGAACACCATTGCCTCTGAAAAAGTAAAGATAAGAATCACACAGAAGATAGAGGTTTTTGCTGGTGTGAATAAGCTGCAATATATAACAAATATTGAACTTTGAAGAAAAGGGATAAATGATTAACTAATTAAATATGAAAGCAAAAGAGGAGTAGCCAGGATACTCTACTCCTATAATCACAATATCAGGAGATATCCAAGAAGGCTGCTGTTGTATTGGGTGGAGCCCATTTGAAGATATTTGGGGAGGATAAAGATTTAAAAAGCAGGATGTCTTGATTTGGTTGGATTGTAATGGGAAATACAGAAGCTAATTATTTTAATTTACCTTTCTCCAATGAGAAAACAATGAGACAACAGATGTGTTTGACTCTGAGTGACTAGATGTCTAGAAATGTCATTTCTACATTGATGAAGGTCAGCAGATTCTTTCAGGAAGTTCTATAGGTGACACTACAAGATAAAGTGCCACTTCCCTTAATCCATATGAGGACAACATAGAACTTCAGAAAGAGTTATATTACATACTTTTCAGGTAAAGAAGTATAGGCACAACAAAAAGCAGAAAAGAATGACAAAAGTCTAACAAGAATTATAGAAGAGCTCAAAAATGTCATAAAAAGGAATTGAGAGAGGTGGAAGATGAATTGGAAAAGAAAAAGAAATGAGAGTGATATAAGAAAATAAGAAAAAGAGAATCAACAACTTCATTAAAGAGGTACAAAAATGCTGAAGAAAATAACACTCATCAAATGATGAGAGGCACAAGAAAAAAAATCACTGAAGAACTCCTTAAAAAGTAGAATTGGGTAAGTGGAGAAAAAAACAGTATGAAATCTCAATAAAGACAATAATTTCTTAAAAATTTCAACTTGGAAAGTAAAAGCTAATAAATCCATGATATAACCAATGAAATAACCTCAAAAGAATAAAAAAAGAAGAAAATGTCAAATATCTCAATCAAATCAGGTGACATGGAAAATAGATTAAGGAGATATAATTTAAAATTATTAAATTAACTGAAAGTCATGATAAAAAATGCATCCTAGATACCATATTTCAAGAAGTTATTAAGGAAAAGTGCCTTGATAAATGAAATTCAGTGGGTAAGACAGAAATGGAAAAATACAACAATAACCTCTTAACTGAAAATTCCCAGAAATATTATAGTCAAATTCCAAAGTTTTCAGGTCAAGAAGAAAATATTGCAAGCAACCAGGGGAAAAAAGTCAAATATCATTGATCCACAGTCAGCATCTCACAAGTTTTAGCAGATTCCAGGAGCAGAAGGCTAGAAATATAATATTCTGGAAGCCAAAAGAGCTAGGGTTGCAATAAAAAAAAATACGTACATGAAAATCTAAGTAAGCTTTTCTTTGAGTTATTATCTACTTTATATGCTATATCAGAGCCTACCAAGAATCTCTACTGAGATTTTGTCAACAGGAGAAATTCATTCAAATCTAAAGAAATTACAGATCATAGATATCATTTTCCCATCTCCAAATGATCAATCAATTTCTTATTGAAGATATTCAGTAAGAGATATGCCTCCCTCCTTCCACTTCTTCCCCAGGAACAGAGTATTCCTTTTTGGACACATCTAATCATTTGTATATTCTTTATTTATAATTGATATATTCCTCTCTAAATATCCCTAGATCTATCCTTCAAGGCAATTTGACATTTTCTTTATAAAAATATTACTTATTTTATTAAATATTTTCCAAGTACATGTAAAAATGAGCAATCATTTTAAAAATGAGTTCTAAATTCTTTTCCCCTCTCTTGCACCTCCCCATTCCTCAAAAAAGCCTAGGAATTTGATTTCTATTATACATGTGATGTCATATAAAATATATTTCCATTTTAGCCATGTTGCAAAAAAATAAAACATGTACAGACACAAAACTAAGAAAAATAAAGGCAGATTTACAAGTCAGCTCTTTTCTTTTGAGGAAAGTTTGAAAGTCCTTTGTTTCAGTAAATATCCATATCCTTCCAAAGGAGAAGATTAAGACAAAAGCTAATTTTAGGGAATAACAACAGGCCAATAACATTCAAGAGAATTATGAAGGGCTTCCAATGGCCCATTTCAAGACAGCCTACTATGTCAAAGATTAAGCCAATAACAATATAATTTTAACCCCTACCCATAGCCCTAGCTACCTAATGAAACTAAGATGAAAAGAAGAAAATATCTGAACTTTGTGACAAAACTTATATATGTTTTTGTTACAAGTAGACCAAGTCCTTTTAATGTTAGAAATATATATCTCAAAAGAACAAGATATTTTCCTATGACAGTGGTTGCAATTTTATCTTTTGAGGGCATCTTCATTATTTATTCATTTCAACTTTTCTTTCTTTAATTCTAGTTAAGGTAAATCTGTTTCAAAATATACAATTAGAAAACTGAATAATAAAAGGGCATATCAAGGAATATATCTTACTGATTTTGCCTTTCAAAGTCAATTATTTCAATTATACTATGCAACATTTCTATGTGGTAAAGTTGAATTAATCTAATAGGAACTATTGCCAGGGAAGAGGGGTAGGTCCTTTAGATTATTATCTGTGACCATTAGGCTAAACTATGCAAATTCGTACTCTAGGGTGAAAACACTTTATAAAATCATGTAGTCTGGTTGCTTCATTTTGGAGATGAGTGAAATAAGTTTTAGAGAGGTAGAGTGACTTGTCCAAGGTCTCACACTTACAAACCAACAATTTAAGCATAGGTCTTCTAACTGAAAATCTAGTGCTTTCCCAAACCCAGCGTTCTTTCTATTAGAACTTGTACTCATAGGTTTCTACCAACATACGTTCACTATGATTATAGAAATATCTTTATACACATCCACATTCACAAACATGAAAGAATAGGTAACAGGATAATAGCATATGTGTATATACATATATAGTTATTTTTGTTAGTTGGTCATTTTTCAGTCTTTTCTGACGCTTTGTAACACAACTGAGGTTTTCTTGATAAAGACCTTGGAGTGGTTTGCCATTTCTTTCTCCAGTTCTGTTTACAACTGAGGAGCTGAGGCAAAGCGGGTTAAGTGACTTGCCCAGGGTCACAAAGCTAGTAAGTATCTGAGGACTGATTTAAATTCATGACCCTGGGCCCAGGGTTCTATCCACTGTGCCATGAGATGATCGATAATACATAAATACACACAAGCACACATATATCTAAGTCTGTATATGTGTGTACATATGCAAATATATTTATACATATATGTAGATATACAGAGTAGGTAATGGAGAGTAATGTTTGTATGACTCTGCCTTTCCTAAGCCATCATATGGATTCAATCATTTCACTTTCCTCCTCAAGAATCTTCTCCTATTTCACATTAATTTTTTCTCTTACTCCTCCCCATATAATTGGTGTTCTGGCTCAATCTGGCTCCATTTGATGTGTTTCCTATTCACGTTCTGAACCTACTCTTCTGCATAGATAGCTTCCCTTCCCAAGAAATCTCTCCCTTTTCCCTTCTCTGTGGTGGAAATTTTTCAAGGTTCAATATAAACATCACTTCTTGTAAGAGACTTTTTCTGATGCTTCCTTTTGTTGGTGCCTTCCCATCAAGTCACCAAATTATTATATGCAAGTCTTATATTCATTTATTTGAAAGTATGTTGTTTCCCTCGTGGAAATATGAGCTCCTTGGATATAGGAGCTATGACTTTTGTATTTCCCTCCCCACTGTCTTGCATGGCTTGTGACACACCAAGGCACTTAATAAATAATGTATCTGAAACCTTCATGAAATTAGCTCTGTCAGTCCATTCATTTGCATTTATGAGAAGGGTTTGTGAGTTGTTCACTTGCTGTTCTTTGGACAAAAATCTTATATTTGAAGCATTGACAACCAGTAACTTAGAGAGGTCTAAAAGTCTGTGTTGGATGATTCCCAGCATCTATCTCTTCATGAACCTGCTGACCTGTCTTTCTCATTTAACTAAATTATACATTTCATGTGTGCAGAAACACACAGAGACACAATACAGTTTTCTCATCACTATCTGTAATGAATATCTAAGAATAGTGCTTTACATCTACATCCAACCCAGTATGTGCATGGATAACTCTAATGAAGCCTCTCTCTCTCTCTCTCTCTCTCTCTCTCTCTCTCTCTCTCTCTCTCTCTCTCTCTTTCTCTCTCTCTCTCTCTGTCTCACCTCTAGAAAGATAGATAGATAGATAGATAGATATGTAGGTAGGTAGACAGGTAGATTGATTGATTGATTGATATTTATTTTGGTTACTATAACATCTATGATTTTTTAAAAAATCACTCAGACTAAGAAATTCTCTCTCTTAGGAATCTTAAAATTAATCCCTTAGTGCTTTCAAGGTTGTATGATCATCATTTCTGGAGAAAAAATGTCTTCTATCATCTAGGTATATGGTATTTCCTATTTTTGTTTTCATTAATGGCATTTCCACCATTTTTTGTAATGAAGACTAAAGCTTGCCACTTTAAAATCTAAGTCTAGTACTTTCACTCTCATCAATGATAGAAGTAATCACTTACAGAGCTGAAACCTCTGTTCTTTTTACTTTTTTTTTCTTTTTGGAGGAGGGGGGAAGGCAGGGCAATCAAGGTTAAGTGACTTGCCCAAGGTTACATTGCTAGTAAATGTTAAGTACCTGATGCCAGGTTTGAACTCAGATCCTCCTCACTCGAGGGCTGGTGCTCTATTCATTGAACCATGTAGCTTCCCTTCTGTTTGCTTTTTCAATGGCATATTGTCCTCTTTTATTACAATCACCCCTATCTAAATATGCCTGGCAGCCTTCATTCATATTACAATAAAGGTATACCAAATTAGAAAAGGCACAGGCTCCTGAATGAAGAATATTGCTATTTACAAAAAATATGCACAGAATGAAGAATTCTTTTTCATTTTTTTTTCTACAAGACTAAGATAGAAACATGGTCTGCATGACGTCATATTTATATGTATTGTATTTCTTTCCTACTGGAGGGAAAGAGAATTAGAAACAAGATAAAAATACAAAAATAATTATTATTCTTCATTCTGTGCACAGAGTTCATTTTTTTCCTCTCTCTGGAGGTGGCTAGCAAAAAGAACAACTTTGATTTTTACTAAATGTGAAGTCATAGACATTACTTAATATATTGGTGCCTTAGTGCCTTTATCTTCAAAATGGGGAAAGTAATACTTGAGCCACCTACTTCAAAAGGCTGGTGTAAGAAAGACATTTTCTGAACCTTAAAGTTCTAAATAAGTTTAAATTATTATTATCTTAATTATGATGTTGAAAATAGGCTTTCATTTTTGTAGTCTTATTGAAATGGAAAACCTTAATATATATAATAATTTACTATATCAAAAATCCATTCAGAAAGATAATATATGTGGTTTCATTTTTAATGGGGAATATATTATTTCATGAGTGCTATTATAGTGGTTATGTGAATTAACATAGCATGAATGATCAGATCTCAGTTTTAGAGGCATAAAGATTTCTTTTAAAAAAAGAAATATTGCATTAATGGTTGAAGGGATAAACAAAATCTGCAAATCATCTGAAAACTTCAACTTAACCAGTGCTTTCAATCATTTATCCCACCAATTTGTATAGCAGTTGCCATGTCAGCAAGAATTTGTTGGAATCAGTATCTACTAGCTCCTGAGAGTTAATTGTTCAATTTTCAAAGTGAACATATATAACTTGGAAAATGACAAATGATACAAATCAGGGCAATTTTACTTATTTTTCATTGTCTAGACTTAATAATTTGATGAAGAAAATATTAATAATGAAAATTAAAGTGTTTTCCCGAGAGCCCATTTTTGAGTATTTCAGAAAGCATTTTCAGATCCTATTGTTAACATTTATTAGTAGACCACTCAATGTAAGTTATATCAATGTATGAGTATTTCAAAATCAATGATTTAATTCATGTGGGAATTTCCATTGAGCATTGCAACTAACAACTTTTCTATAGCTTTGTTGATAAATCTTAAGAAGCCACCCACCCGATGATGAGAAAGATTAAATAACTTGCCTTTGGTCATAGAACAAGAATATTTCAGAGAAACGATTTGAGTTCAGGTCTTCTTAATTCCAAGTTCAGCACTCGATTTACTACATCAATCTGTTTCTCTGTCATATACAAGATAAAATAACTCATTTCACTTTTTTCTTGTTCCTGCTCATCTGTGATTGACGATACAAAAGTGTCCAAAATTATAACTTCTAAAAGGAAGAAGACAAAAGCAATTGATTTGGTTACTCATTCCTAAGATAATAGAGAAATGTGGATAGGAAGTTGACTCTATCCACAAATAATATAACATAAGGGAATTGAGCTAATATGAATAATGTAGGATGCCAAAAATTACAACATCCACTCCATTATACCACCTTATTTGAGACTGATAATTCTGTGGGACAATTCAATTTTCAGACACTCAATTCACATTTTTCAGATATGGAAATAGAGAACCCAAGATGGTAAATAATTTGCTTCATGGATATTAAATATCCAAGTCAGCATTTTCCCATTCCAGGGGATTCATATCCTTGTCCACTCCCACCCTCATAAATCCCTTATGAATCTGTTCGGTTCAATGGGGCTTTCTTCTACTTCCTCTAATGAGGGCTACAAGGGCTGAATCCTTTTTTTTTAATTTCTCATCCTCTTTATACGAAAAGCCTATTTATTTTATAGCCAAATAAATCCACAATGTTGTCTTTTGCAACAGAGTTTCATAAACTGTGGTCCAACAGCCAAATCTGGTCAGGGTCTCTTTTTTGTATAGCTGCTGAACTAACAATGTTTAATTTTTTATGCACAATGAAATTTTGTTTTTTAACTACCAATCCTTTCCCACAATCAAGTGCAACACAAGCGATTCAGGGAGGTAGAAATTACTTCTGGTTGAGAATAACAAGCTTCCTTGAACTGACTTTAAAGGAAGGGAAGGGTTTCAATATTACCAAAGTGCTCTCTCTCTCTCTTCCCCACCCTTTCCCTACCCACCCTTCTCCTCCCCTCCCCTCCTCTCTCCACATCTCTCCCTTTGTCTTCTCTTCTCTGATCTCCTCTCCTCCCCTCTCCTCTCCTTTCTCCTCTCCTTTCTTGTTTCCTCTCCTCTCCTCTCTCTGTCTCTCTCCTTCCCTCCCTCCCTTCCTTCCTCTTCCTTCCTTCTTCTTTCTTCTCTTACTTCTTCTCTCCCTCTTTCTCTTGATTCTTTCTCAGTTTCATTTTATCTAGCCAGCCTGGAGCAGACATGGAAAGTCTTGTATCCTTTAATGTAATGAAAATATAATAAACATTTAAGTTGCTCATATCATCATTTTATCTTTAGGCAAAGCAAACTGGGAGATAACTAAACAAAAGAGATAATAAGATTTTGGAGCCAGGCCTGTAAGACTATCACTTAGAAAATTTTGTCAAATAACTAATATGCAACAAGAAAGAAAGGATATTATGGTCTGGTCACCCACCCACCCCAAATATATTGCATTATACAATTGCAAGAGAGAATGAGTTTAGAGTTGGATTCTGTATCACAAAAATACGGTGATTTACTCGATTTTTTTTTGTCAATCAGAGATCTTCTTCATGTGCAATATAGAAGAACTAATTTTCATTTTGTTAAAGTGCTATTTTTAATTGGGAATCTTTTCTGTCCTTTACCAAAGTGCTATGTAATGTAGCTCTTCAGCATTTAGATTTCTGGGACATGAAAATATCTTTTTACTCATATCCTCCTTAACAGAATGGTGCTCAGTTTAGTCTCTTTCATCAAGGAGGTTATCATTTTTTTCAAATATTTATTGAGTCCCAGGAGCATTTCTTTTTAACTCTCTCCTTCTGTTAAGATGAGAAGTTGGCCGAGCAGAGATACTAGCTGTAGAAGGCAAACAGAAGGGAATTAAACTAGCTCCAGGAAGATGGAACACGGTCAAATTCACCTGAACACAACTTACCTACCATCACTACCATCACTACCTGAAATTATCTGTTTTTACTAGACGGATTTATATATTATTTCTTGGTTATGATTTTTAAAATCCCACCTCTTCAGGAATCTAGACTTTCTGATTGTTACAGAAAATACTATTTTTTTTGGTCCAATTACATACACGCTAATTCAAATAAAAGCTTATTCAATCTAGGTCTTATTATTCAACTTTGCATGAAGGTATAGAGGCTTCAAATCAAGGCCATCTTAGTTAAGAAAGAAAAGCAAAGGAATATAGTTTCTTTGAGTCAATATTTTTGGAGGTATGAGAAGCAACTACCTTTTTTCTTTGTGTCTAATATCCATTGGAGGCAGGTCCTTGGGCATCATGAATAGTATCCTAGATTTTGTGTTATGAAGATATGGATTAGAACCCTGCCTCAGACATTAACCAGCTATGTGATGCCAGACAAATCACTTGATACCTCTAAGATTCAATTTCTTTGTCTTTAAAATGTGGCTAGGGCAGCACAGTGAATAGAACTCAGGGCCTGGAGTCAGAAAAAAATCATCTTCCTAAATTCAAGTCTGGCCTCAGACACTTATTAGTTATGCGACCCTTGGCAGGTCACTTAACCCTATTTGAATCAATTTCCTCACATGTAGAGTGAGTTGGAAATGGAGAAGGAAATGGCAAACCACTCCAGTATCTTTGCAAAGAAAACCCCCAGATGAGTCATAAAGAATTCAAAAGAACTATAGGACAACAACAACGGTGGGGCAGAGCCAAGATGGTAGCATAGAAGCAGGGAAAATCTGTGGCTCCCCCCATAACCACCTCAAATATCTATAAAATATGACTCTAAACAAATTTTAGAGCTACAGAACTCACAAAGTGACAGAGAGAAACAAATCTCCTGCTGAAGGCAGACTGGCAGACTAGCAAGAATGGTCCAACACAGAGTACTGGGAGGAGAGCACAGTCCCCTGTGAGCCCATGGTTTTAGCCACAGGGCAGCCCAAGCAGCAGCTACAGAAGACTTTGGGAGACTGGATCACCAATAGCTGTGGAAGTTTCCAGAAAAAGCAACCAATAGATGCAAAAGAAAAAGTGAGAGGTTAATGGAACTGTGTTGGAACTGGGGGCATGGAGTAGTGTTGGACCTCTGCCCCCTGAGCTAGAAGTGGCAGATGTTCCGTGGCCCTGCAGCCACCTACACATGGCTGCTTCAGAGCTCCTGGTCTTCAGATTGTATGGGGTCCAAGCAAACATTCAGAGGGCCATTGCTCTTGCTTTAACCTGCCTAGATCTGGATCATGGTCTTGGGTGGTGGTCCTGAGGTATGTGACCAGTGAGGCAGAGCTGGTAGTGTAGAGGAAACACTCGTCTAAAAGTTCTGGCATCAACAAAACCCCCAGAGATTTGGGACAAAGTTCTCCCCTCCAGAAGCAGATTTCTACAGTGGAAAAGAGCTCAAAATTCAAATAATTGACTGGCAACATGAGCAAGCAAAGGAAGCAAAGCAAGCACAGCCATGCAAATTTACATTCTGCTTTGGGGGAACAAAAGAATGTAACAGGAGGAAGACATCACAGTCAGAACTCCTTCACCAAAAGCTTCCAAGAAGCATATGAACTGGTTACAGGACATGGAGTAGCTCAAATGGGATTTTGAAAATCAAGCTAGGCTTTTTCTGGCTTCCTTGGCCTCTTGGCAGTTGGGAGAATCTCTCCCGTGTTGTGACCTCTTGGGCCACATTCTGGCTCTCGTCCCATCGCCGCCGCCGTGCCCTGAAAAATTGAGGAAATAAAAGACTTCTTGCTCATAGCCAGGAGAAAAGATTTCAAATCTGTCAAGATCAAGAAAAACAAGGACAATGTGAAGTTTAAGGTTTGCTGCAGACGGTACCTGTACACATTGGTTATCACAGACAAAGAGAAGGCAGAGAAACTTAAACAGTCCCTGCCTCCTGGTTTGGCTGTAAAGGAGCTGAAGTGAAGGAATCACTCATTGTTACACCTATGTTAAAATGTGGGGGGAAAGAAAAAAAAAGAAAATCAAGCTAGAGAAGTGAAGGAAATATTGAGAAGAGAAAAAAGAATATGCAACAGAATCATGAAAAGAGAGTCAACAGCCTGACTGAAGAAAATAACACTTAAGAAATAGACTAACTGAAATGGCAAAAGAGGCCCAAAAATTCAATGAGGAAAAGATCGCCTTAATAAGCTGAATTTGCCAGATGGAAAAAGAATTTCAAAAGCTCACTGAATAGAATAATTCCTTCAGAATTAGATTGGAGCCAATGAAAGCTAATGACTTTATGAGAAATCAAGATACTATTAAACAGATCCAAACAAATGCCATCGGGACAGCTAGGTGGCTCAGTGAAAAGAACACTGGCACTGGAGTCAGGAGGACATAAGTTCAAATCTTGCTTCTGACACTTAACACAAAAACTAGGCATGTGACCTTGGACAAGTCACCTTTACCACAATAGCCCTCCAACAAAAAGGCAAAAAAGAGATACTATTAAACAGATCCAAACAAATAAAAAATTAGAAGGCAATGTAAAATGTCTCCTTGTAAAAACCACTGACCTGGAAAATAGATCCTGGATAGATAACTTTAAAATTGTTGAACTACCTAAAAGTCACGATCAAAAAAAAACCTAGAAATCATCCTTCAAGAAATTCTCAAAGAAAATTGCCCTAAGAGTTTATAAGCAGAAGGCAAAAAAGAAAATGAAAGAATTCACCAATCGCTTCTCAAAAAGGATACTCCCAACCCCCATCAACAAAACAAAACAAAACAACTCCTAGGAATATTATAGCCACGTTCTGGAGTTCCCAGATAAAGGAGAAAATATTAAAATGAGCCAAGAAGAAACCATTTGAATATTGTGGAAACACAATCAGGATAACACAAGATCTAGCAGTTTCTACATTAAGGGACTGAAGGGGGGGGTGGAATATTGTATTCCAGAGGTCAAAGGAAATAGTATTAAAACCAAGAATCATGTACCCAGCAAAACTGAGTATAACGTTTCAGGGGAAAATATGGTCATTCAATGAGGTGTAGGACTTTCAAACATTCTTGATGAAAAAAAAACAGAGTTGAATAGAAAATTTGCTGTTCAAATACAAGAAGCAAGAGAAGGTAAACAGGGAAAAGAAATCATAAGGAATTTATCAAAGCTTAACTATTTAAATACCTACATGAAAAAATGAAAGTTGTAACCTATGAAACTTTTCTCAGTATGAGGACAGTTGAAGGGAATCTAAATAAATGAATAAATAAATAAGTGAATGAATGAATGAACAAACAAATAAATAAATGGATGGATGGATGGATGAATGAATAAATAAATAAACAAACAAACAAATAAATAAATAAAGATTGTGTATACATACATATGTCTATATAGGAGGGTATATGAGCATATGAATACATATGTATGTGTTTATATGTGTACAGGTATACATAGACATAGCACACCGGATCAATTGAATAGGAAGGACTGATATTTAAATGAAATAGAGAGGTAAGAGAGGAATATAATGAGAGGAGATGGGGAAAGACATAATGGGGGTAAATTATCTCATATTAAATCAGTAAGGGATAACTGAAACAATGGAGGGGAAGAACAAAGGAAGGCGAAAGTGAATGGGTCAAACTTATTCTCATTGAATTTGGCTTCTGGAGGGAATGACGTACACTCTGAATCAGGAATCTTGCCCTATAGGAGAATACAGGGGAAGGAGATGAGAGGGGGGATGATGGAGGGGAAGGCAGGTTGTGGAGGAGGGTAGTTAGAAACACACACTTTTGTAAAGGGACTGGGTCAAAGTACGTAACAGAACAAGTGGGGGGCAGGATAGGATGGAGGGAATTAAGATCAGTCTTTCACAACATATACACTATGGAAAGGTTTTGTGTAGCTACACATGTACAGCCTATATTGAATTGCTTATTTTGCCAGAAAGGCTGGGTAATCAGGGAGGAAGGGAAGAATCTGGAACTGAAAGTTTTAAAGTCAAATGAATAAAATATGTATGTGTATACACACACACACACACACACACACACAAATGCAACTGGGAAATAAGATATACAGGTGCTGGGGTATGGAGACCCATCTTGGCCTCCCAGAAAGTCAGTGTAGGCATGGAGTAGGATATAGGAGAGAGAATACTGGGGGAGGGGGTAATACAGTAGACTCACTGTTTTGGGTTGGCAGGAAGAGGAAAAATGGGGAGAAAATTTGTAGCTCAAAATCATTTGAGATGAATGGTGTAAACTAAAAATAAACATTATTTTTAAATTTAAAAAATTTAAAAATAGTCTACATCAGAGAAGATCTAAAGCACCTGGAGCAAGCCAGGATTAAAGGTCAGTGAAAGTGAGTGAAGCTTTCAAGCTAAATTGGGGGGAGGAAAAGCAGTTTAGCCAATCTACACCCGGGGCAAGGAAGCAGTGGGGGAAGGGCAGAAACTCCTGTAACTGATGGATGCCCCCACTGGATTGCTTCAGAGCCCCTGGCCTGTGGATCCTGCAGGAGTCTGAGTCAATTGACCAGGGCCAAGTGCTCTTACGTTGAGCAGCCTGGATCCAGATTGCATTCTTGGGTGGTGGTCCTGGGGAGCACTTTCAGCATTCCAAAGATAGGGGAGGCTGCAACACCCCCCTAATAGCTCCAGCAGCTGGGAAAACTACAGTGATTTGGAACAGAGTTTCCCCCCCTGGAAGTAGAGTTTCACAAAGCTAAAAAAAAACAAACAATCAATTGACTGGGCCAACATGAGGAAAAGGAAGCAAAATAAGAAAGCAATAAAACTCTAGAATCCTTTTTTTGTGGACAAAATGGATCAAAGCGTGGAACAGGAGAAAGGCAAAAAAGTCAGAACTCACACACCAAATGCTTCCAAGACACTTGAAGAATGTCTAGTAGCTATAGATAATCTGAAAAAGGACTTTGAAAAACAAATAAGAGAAGTGGAGGAACAATTGGGAAATGAGAATGATGCAAGAAAACCATGAAAAGAGAGTCAACAACCTGACTGAAGAAAACAACACTTTAAAAAATAGGCTAACTCAAATGTCAAAAGAGCCCCAGAAAGCCAGTGAGAAGAAGAATGTCTTAAAAAGTCGAATTTGCCAGATGGAAAAAGAATCTCAAAAGCATTCTGAAGAGAACAATTCCTTCAGAATTAGAGTGGAGCAAGTGGAAGCTAATGACTTCATGAGAAACCAAGATACTATTAAACAGTTACAAAGAAATGAAAAAAATAGAAAGCAATGTTAAATATCTCCTTGAAAAAAACACTGACCTGGAAAATAGATTCAGGAGAGACCATTTGAAAATCATTGGTCTCCCTGAAACCCATGACCAGAAAAAGAACTTGGACAGCATCCTTCAAGAAATCCTCAAAGATTATTGCCCTGATGGTTTAGAGTCAGAGGGCAAAGTAGAACTTGAAAGAATTCACTGATCACCTTTTAAAAAGATCCCCAAAAGAAAACTCCTAGAAATGTTATTGCCAAGTTCCAGAATAACTAGCTAAAGGAGAAAATGTTACAGGCTTCCAAGAGAAAACCATTTGAATACTGCAGAAGCACTATCAGGATAAGCCAAGATCTGGCAGCTTCTACACTGAGGGACAGAAGGGCCTGGAATACGATATTTCAAAGATTAAGGGAGCTGGGATTAAAACCAAGAATCAACTACCCAGCAAAATTGAGCATATTATTCCAGGGGAAAATATGGTCATTCAATGAGGTGGAGGACTTTTAAGCATTCCTGTTGAAAAAACCAGAACTGATCAGCAAATTTGACAATCAAACACAAGAAGCATGAGAATGTAAACATGGGAAAGAAGTCATAAG
>CM053593.1:280262875-280298823 GCA_028646575.1 Pseudocheirus occidentalis | reverse complement strand
TTCTTGCATATTTTTCCTGAATTCTATTCCACATACGTCTTCCTTCCTTCCTTCCTTCCTTCCTTCCTTCCTTCCTTCTTTCTTTTCTTTCTTTCCCCTTAAGTAATAATGGAATTTAAGTTTTTTGTGTCATATATACTAAGTAGATGTGATATAATCCTCTAGAGAATTTCTACAAGTCATCTTTTTTTCAGATAACTTCCTTCGTTGTTCTGATATAGTCTACTACAGTTTTGACCACATACTTTTGTGTGAATGTGCTGCACCAGGCAAAGCAGGATCCTGGAAGTAAAACCAAGAAGGGGACAGGAGAGCATGTCGGAAATAAAGGAGATGAGCACATGAGCTTAGGTTAGCATTGCCTGGGTAGACTAGAGAGGCAAACAACTGCACTGAGTCCCTCCAACAGGCTGTATTTTATTGAGGTTCTGGATGACATGGCAATACTCCAAAGTTGTACAGATCATAGCAACACTCCAAGGTTACAGAAAACATAAGCAGAGATAATGAAAAATATGTAAAGATTATAGGGGTACAATAATGTTTAACTTTTGGGCACTTTATGCTGTCTTCATGATAAAGTGTCTTATAGAATTTTGTCAAGAAATTTCTCTGCCCAGCTGCATTACCATAGAATCATACTTGACTCCATGGTCATGCCTCTACTTTTGCAGATGACATGTTTCCTCACATACAACTTTTTCTGTTTATGAGTTTAGTGGGGTCAAGCAACTGTCATATGGTTTCCTGCATACATGTCCTGAAATTTCTTAATGCCTTATACAAAATAATGTGATGAAAAATTGTTCAGTCACATTGGTAATAAAATGGAAGATTAAAAAAATGCTCAGTTTTATTGATAGTTGGTATGCTATTCAGATTCTCTTCAACAGACTCAAAGATGATATTTTTCTAATTCTAATCAAACATGATTTAGGTATAAAGGGTGATACCAGAAACAAAATAGGAACACAAGCAATAGTTTATCTATCAGATCTATGGAGAAAAGAATCTGTGTATGTGTGTTTTACCAAATTGAAGATAGAGAGCATTACAAAATATAAAATGGACAATTTTGATTACATAAAATTTAATTTTTTGTGCACAAATCAAACCAATATATCCAAGATCAGAAGGAAAGCAGAAAACTGGGAAATAATTTTTCTGGCCAATATTTCTGACAAAGGCCTTATTCTCAAATATATAGAGAACTGAGTCAAATTTATAAGGATATAAGTCATTTCTCAATTGATAAATGCTCAAAGGAAGTGAAAAGGCAGTTTTCAGATGAGGAAATAAAAGCTATGGATAGTCATATAAAATGCTCTTAATAAGTATTGAATAGAGAAATTCAAATTAAAACAACTCTGAAGTACAACTCACACCTATCATAATAGCTCATATGAGAGAAGATAAATGTTGGAGAAAATGTGTGAAAATTGGTACACTAATGCAGTGTTGGTAGAGTTGTGAACTGATTCAATCATTCTGAAAAGTAACTTTGAATTATGCCCAAAGGGCAATCAAACTGAACTTAGCCTTCAGTCCCACAATATACTATTAGATCTGTATTCCAAAGATATCAAATATCCAAAAATATTTTCCCCTCAAAAAGGAGAAAAGATCAACATGTACAAAAATATTTTTGTAGCCTTTTGTGGTGGTAAAGAATTGGTAAAAGAGGGTCTAACCATATATTAGGGAATGGCTGAACACACTGTGATATGTGAATTAATGAAATACTATTGTGCTACAAGAAATAATTATCAGATGAATTCTAGAAAACCTAAAGAGACTTACATGAATTGATGCAAATGGAAATGAGCAGAACCAGCAGAACATGATCATTCATGAATGACTTAGCCCTTCTTAGCAATACAATGATATAAGACAATTCCAAAGAACTCAAGATGTACAATGCTATCCACATCCAGAGAAAGAACTGATGGAGTCTGAATGTAGAGAAAAGCATACTATTTTATATGCATTTTCTTGTTGTTTCCCCCCTTTTTAGTCCGTTTCTTCATTTGCAACATGATGAATAAGGAAATGCAGTTTACATGACTGTGCATATATAACCTATATCAAATTGTTTAATATTGTACAGAGGAGAGAGGGGAGGGAAATAAATTTGGAACTCAATTTATTTTTTAAATGAATTGTAAAAATTGTCTTTTTTATGTAACTGGAAAAAATAGAGTACTACTTAAAAATAAACAAATTTGCCCACACATTTTCCATTCAAATTTACAAACAAATCCATCTTGAGTTTTTAATTTATTTCTAAAAGGTAGGATTTCTGGAGTTCCTACTGAGATATTCAAAACTTCAGGTTCTTCAAGTTTTTCCTTTAGAGATTATAGTAGCTTTTCAATTTCTGTTCATATTTATTTTGACTACTTCATATATATCAATGAAGTTATTTCTTGTCATTGTGTATTACTCAGCATTTCATTGTTGTGGTTTCCAATGACAAAGAAACAAAACAAGATGATACCGTTGATTATAACTGATAAAAATCTTTTACTAGTTTTGATATGATTTTATACTAAAATAGAGTGAAAGATTTCCTTTTTTATTCTTATTTCCTGGACACTGTTGATTTCACTTCTTTTGTGGGCACTGCCATTTATATTGAAATATTCATAGTGAATGGAATATTAGTTTTTCTAATTTGTTATGGTATATATTACTTTTTCATTGTACCAAAAAACAAGAGCACCATTTGTGTCACTGTCTTTTGTGAGAAGCTGATTAATGCAATCTGAAGTAATTCCATCCTGAATCTCTATGCCACTCCATCTATTTCTTTTATTTTTGTAAATTAAAAACATTACTTTGTTTATTTTTAGTTTTCAACATTCATTTTCACAAGATTTTGAGTAACAAATCTTCTCCCCATCTTTCCCTACACCCCACTCCAAAATAATGATCCTACTGAGGTCTCCTTCCATCAATCCCCTCTCTTATATCCTTCACCATTTCCCCTCTGGGTCTAGGAGGGCAAGATGGATTTCTATACCCAGTGCCTGTATAATTTATTTCCCAGTTGCATGTAAAAAGAAAATAATTTTTTAAATATTTGTTTTTAAAACTTTGATTTCCAGATTCTTTCCTTTCTTCCCTCATCAATCACCCCTACTGGGAAGATAAGATATCCAATAAAGGTTGTACATGTGTGGTTATGCAAAACTTTTCCATGGAAGATGTATTGTGAAATACTAACAATATTTCCTTCCATCCTATACCAACCTCCACTTGTTCTATTCTCTACTTTGTCCCTCCCTTTACAGAAGTGTGTGCTTCTAACAACCCTCTCCCCTCAACCTGCCCTCCCTTCCAACATCCCCCCTCTAATGCCCTTCCCCCCTACTCTCCCAAAGGGCAAGATATCCAATTAATAGTGTATGTCACTCCCTCCCTAGTCCAAATTCAATGAGAATAAGTTTGACCCATTTTTTTTTGCCTTCCTGTTCTTCCTCTCCATCATAACAGTTTTCTTTTGCCTCTTTTTTATATCAGATAATTTACCCTGTTTTATCTCTCTCTATCTCCTTCTCTCATTATATTCCTCTCTCACCTCTTAATTTTATTTGTAAAATATGATTCCTGCATATTCAACTGATTCTGTGCCCTCTGTGCCCATATACATATATATGTGTGTGTTTGTGTGTGTGTAGACACACTCACATATGTATTTATATGCACATACACCCTCCTATATAAACATATATATGTATGTATACATATATATCTATACATATATATTCCCTTCAACTATGCTTATAATTTGAAAAGTTTCATGAGATACAATTATTATTTTTCCATGTAGGAATGCCAATGGTTCAACTTTAATAAGTACCTTGTGATTTCATTTTCCTGTTTACTTTCTCATGCTTCTCTTGTTTCTTGTATTTGAAAGTGAAATTTTCTGTTCAGCTCTGGTTTTTTTTCATCAAGAATGCTTGAAAGTTCTCTATTTCATTGAACGACCATTTCCCCCCTGAAACATTATACGCAGTTTTGCTGGGTATGTGATTCTTGGTTTTAGTTCTAGCTCCTTTAACCTCCAGAATATTGTATTCTAAGCTCTTTTATCCCTTAATATAGAAGCTGCTAGATCTTGTGTTATCCTGATTGTCTTTCCACAATACTCAAATTGTTTCTTCCTGGCTGCTTGTAGTATTTTCACCTTGACCTGGGAATTCAGGAATTTGGCTATAATATTCCTAGGAGTTTTCTTTTTTGGATCATTTTTAAGAGGTAATTGATGAATTCTTTCAACTTCTGTTTTGCCATCTGGTTCTATAATATTGGGGCAATTTTCTTTGAAAATTTCTTGAAGGATGATTTCTAGGTTCTTTTTATGATCATGATTTTCACATAGTCCAATAATTTTAAAATTATCTCTCCTGGGTCTATTTTCTAGATTAGCAGTTTTTGCAATGAGATATTTTACACTGACTTCTATTTTTCATTTGTTTGGATCTGTTTTATAGTATCTTGACTTCTCATAAAGTCAGTAGCTCCATTTGTTCCAATCTAATTTTGAAAGGATTATTTTCTTCAGTGAGTTTTTGAAATTCCTTTTTCCATCTGACAAATTCAGCTTTTTTAAGGCATTCTTCTCCTCATTGACTTTTTGGGCCTCTTTCGCCATTTGAGTTAGTCTGTTTTTAAGGTGCTATTTACTTCTTTATTTTTAGGTCTCCTTTAGCAGGCTGTTATCTCTCTTTTCATGATTTTCTTGCATCATTCTCATTTCTCTTCCCAATTTTTCCTTCACTTCTCCTACTTGATTTTCAAAATCCTTCTTGAGCTCTTCCATGGCCTCTAATTACCTCATATTTTTTTTGGAAGCTGTAGATGCAGGAATTCTGACTTCATTGTCTATCTAGCATGCTATGCTTTGATCCTTTTTGTCCCCAAAATGGATTCTATAGTCTGCTTTTGCTTCTTCTGCTTACTCATCTTGCCAGTCAATTACTTGACTTTTGAGGTCTTCTCCAGGGTAGAACTCTGCTTCCAGAGTGGAGAGCTTTTTCCCAAATCACTGGGGTTTTCACAAATGTCATCAGAGACCTGTGGAGGGCACCTTCTCTACAGACACCACACTGGTACACTGGCATTTCTAACCTCAGAACCACTCTCTAAGACAGCAACCCAGATGCAAGCAGATTAAAGCAAGTATGGTTACACTCTGAATGGTTGCTTCATCCACCTGCAATCTGCAGACCAGGAGCTCTGGACATAGCCACAGGGCAGCAACTGCAACTGCTGGCCCTCTGCCGTCTCTCACCCCATAGGCAGAGGCCAGACCACACTCTTCCCACCTGGTTCCAACAGATTTCCCTACTATCCTTTGACTTTCTCTTTGGGGTTTAATGGGTTGAGAAATGTGGAAACCACCACAGCTGCTGGTGATTCACTCTCCTAAAGTCTGTACTGGAGGCTGTTGGTCAGGGCCACCCTGGGGCAGAACCAGGTAGCTTGCTGGGACTGTGGTCAGCTCCCAGTGTGTTGCAATAGATAATTCCTGTGGACCTGCCAGGCTGCCTTCAGTGGGAGGTTTGTTTTTCTCTGTCTCTTTGTGGGTTCTGTAGTTCTAAAATTTGCTTAGAGAGTCATGTTTTACAGGTATTGGAAGTGGTTGTGGGGGGAGTTCAAGGAATTTCTGGCTTCAACTCTGCCATCTTGGCTCCACCCCTCCTACTTCTTCTATTCTTAAAGAAATTGTATCACACTAACAAGAGTGCTACCCAGTTTTGTGGTATTCACTGAACCCAATTGGTGAGTGGTTTAGGGTTACTGCTAAGACTTTAAAGCTATGATAATCTCAGTACACACAAAATCATCATTACATATCACCTTGTCTGGCATTCCCTTATTTTCTATTGCCCTTATTCTGTCCCCCCCAAAATTATGATTTGGGCTTTTCAAGGATTAGTATTATTATTAAGTTCACATAATACACTGATAGTAAATTCTTCAACTTGAAAACACTACAAGCCAACACCAAATTGGACGGGGTCTTGGTGCATGATTTTCTGTTTGCAGATTATTGTGTACTCAATGCAGCCTCTAAAAATGAGATGCAACAAAGTGGGGATCAATTCTCTGCTGCTTCTGCTAATTTTGGCCTACCAATTGCCACCAAGAAAATATAGGCACTCCATTAGCTACTACCACACTATCTATGTGTGGAACCATTAGTTACAGCAATCGGAGAAGTTTGGAATGCTGTGGATAAGTTCACTTACCTTGGTGGTGTACTTTATGCATTGATAATGTGGTTGATGCATGTTTTGCTCAGTGTTTTGGAGGCTCTGAAGGAAAGCATGGGAAAGAAGAGATGTAAGACTGACTACCAAACTGGAAGCCTACGGAGACATTGTGCTGCTCTCATTGTTGTATGCCTGTCAAACCTGGACAATATACTAGCACCATGGCAGGAAACTAAATGGCTTCCATCTGAATTGTCTTAGGAAGATTCTGAAGATCACCTGGAAGGATAAGGTACCAGACACTGAGGTCCTTACTTGAATTAAACTGTCAAGTATTCAAACACTACAGCAAAGAGTACAACTCAGATGGGCTGGCTATGTTAGAGTACAAAACATACACTTGACAAAAGGACTTTTATGGAGAACTCACACAGAGCAAGTGTTGACATGGTGGTCAGAATAAGTGATATAAGGACACTCTCAAACTCTGTCTTAAGAACTTTGGACTTTATTGTGTAACATGAGAGACACTGGCACAGGACTGCTCAGCATAACATGCCCACCTCAGAGAAAGTGCTGTGCTCTATGAGCAAAGCAGAATTGAAACAGCTTGAAGAAAAAGCAGGGTGTGCAAATTTAGACTATCTGTCCAAAAATGTTCAAACAGGCTTAAGCGACTTGCCCAGTGTCACACAGCTAGTGTCTGAGGTCAGCTTTGAAATAGGTCTCCTTGAGTCCAGGCTTAGTGCTCTGTCTACTCTATCAACTAGCTCACTGTTATCTTGTACATATGAGTTTATTGTTTTTTTAATCCAAGCACAGAACTGAATTTTATTCTTGAGTCCAGCATTCTAATAAATCAAGATGCTTGGGAATTGTGACTCAGTCACCCAGTGTGGTATCTATATCTCCCAATTTCATTTTACCAGCATGTTTTTTACCAGCAATTTTAAAAGAAATGTCATCCAAGGCTTTATAAGAATGTTAAATAACACAGAGATAAGGACAGATCTTTGCAACACTGTTAGAATGCTCATCTATATTGACCTTCACCTATTAATAAATATTTCAGAGCATAGAAATTTAAGCAGTTGTAAACTGATCAAATTCTACTGTCCTTGGGTCAGTTTTCAATTCCAATAGTTGTAATATACACATAGAAAGTTCAACGATTTTTCAAATGCTTTCTTGAGTAGTTGCTCTCTAAATCAGAGAATATAAGCATGGTTGGTTTAGCTATCCTACTTGGTTGATGTAACTAAATTGGTAACATGTCTAATAAGTTCAATCAATATTCTAGATGCTTATTCTAGGCTTGCTTTTTTCTCTCATCCTTAGTGTTATTATTATAAATGGACTCTCCTTGCTTATTCCTGTCAAACTTTTCATCTTGTGTCCACATTCAAAACTAATGTCCTTTTCACATTATGCTGCTATAAATTGTGTATGAAGGAGAGGGTGTGCTTTTGGTTTTTTCTTTAATTAAAAAGGATGAACTTTATCTGAATTTATCTCAAGGACATTTGGCTTATCAAGGTGAGGAACCTTAGTCTTGTGCCATGAAGCCGTTTTCTGACCTTTTTTTTAATTTAGATAGTGCTCAGGGTGATTGCATTTAATTCACAAGTTATACAGAGTAAAACAGCCAAGAAGCAAATGGTCACCTCTATAGACTACAAATTCAGCAACAAGAAAATGAAAACAACCCTAGCACATCACTAAACAGTTATAGGAACAAAGCAGATATCCAAGACAAATTGCTCCCCTCCCCCAATACCCCCCTCCCACATCCTAACTTATTACTTTGTGATGATGGAAGCCTGAATAAAATTTTCATTAAACTGGCAACATGAGTCAGTTACTCCAGGTTTGTGATATTTTCTCATTATGCACTGAAACACATGCACATCAAAAACGTAATTATGTTTCCAAAGAAAGAAATGCACTAATATTTGCACTTTTCATTTGATTTGAGTTAGTCTAGTACCTATAATTTGTTCTGCTTCTAAGAACAAAATCAAAACAATGAAACCATTTGCATTCATAGGGAATTGGGAAATGGGTCAGGAGTAGAGGCATGTTAGGTGGAATGAGAAATTGTGGGAGTAAGTGGGGAGTTAGGAGTTGAAAAAGTAAAAA
Organism: Pseudocheirus occidentalis; assembly: GCA_028646575.1. NCBI lineage: Eukaryota > Metazoa > Chordata > Mammalia > Diprotodontia > Pseudocheiridae > Pseudocheirus > Pseudocheirus occidentalis. Next base: position 280,290,460 of record CM053593.1, on the reverse strand, counting down.
GCGTGAAAGAGGGAGAGAACTTAGGGGAAGGGATTATTGGGGCATACCTAATGGAGGGTCAAGAAGTTCTCAGTTTCAGGAGGAGACAAACCTAACTCCAGATGTTTTTTTCCTGGCTATATCATTCAGCCTGGCTTTCCTATTAGACTCATAAAATGTAATCACTGGGAAGCTCCATAAAAGTCATCAAAAGCAAGCAATTTATTTTATAGAAGAGGTAATAGAAGCTAACAAGGTGAGTTGAGATGTATTAAGTAACATCTGCCTGATTATGAGACCAGGTGATGGCAGAGTTCATATACTTATCTGTTGCCTCTAGCTTTCTCTGAAATGTATCCCAAAGTATCAAAAATCTTTCTAAATAGGGATTTCAAAAGTGTCCCTGGGATGCTTGCATTCAAATCAATTGTCTCATATTGGCAACTACTTCTGCTTTTGTATTGCAAGCTCCTATTTTACCATTGGAATGACAGTTGCTGGGGAAACAATCTAAATTTAGATTCATGAGACAATTGAGTCATTCTCTGCAATGACTTTGCTCAGCTGGGTACAAAGCATATTAGTCTCCTTGCTTACTGTTCAGCTGATGCTGACTGCAGTCTCTGCTGGCATCCCTGAGTTACTTTGTTGTATTTACATTTTATGATTATGTGGGGATTCTTAGAGTACTCATTTATGCCAATTCAAACTCACAATATCTGTGGTTATAAAATGTTCTTTTATTTTTGAGTAAATCATCTACAGCCAAGTAATGTAGCCTTACTTACCCCCTTTTAAATTTGAGAAGAAATACTAAGACCTCATCAATGTAGTATTGCTAGAGGATGAATTGTACCATATATGTGTTTTCCAAACAAACAGAACTAATCCCATCATATTATTCCAATGTTTAAAAATGTCAAATTATATAAAGTATATTCTGCTCTTCATTTCATTATTTTTTTTTACTTTTAAAAATTTATTTATTTACTTTTAGTTTACAACATTCAGTTCCACAATCTCTTGAGTTTCAAATTTTCTCCCCCTCTCTGTCTTCTTCCCTCTCCCTCCCCATGGTGGCATGCAATCAAATATAGGATCTACAAATATCTTCACATTAAACATTAGTCAAGTTGTAAAGAAGGATTATAACTAATCGAGTGAACAATGAGAAAGAGCAAACAAGACAAAACAAAAAAGAAAGAAAGCAAGTAGTGTGTTTCAGTCTGCATTTGGATTCTGTAATTCCTTCTCTGGATGTGGATACCTCTCTCCATCATGAGTCTTTTGGAGTTGACTTATAACGTTTCATTGCCGAGTGGAGTCCAGTCTATCAACATGAGTCGTCACACATATGTTGTATCTAAAACAGTGTACGAATTTCTCCTGGTTCTGCTCTTCTCACTCAACATCTGTTTAGACTTCATTTCATCTTAAACAGAGGATATTGAATCTAAGCATTTTTAATGCTTAATGACTCAATGTCTTCATAATAAACATTAATAACTGTACTGGGTTTTAAGATAGTGATGTCTTCTGGGGTACTTGAGGTGTCCTCTATACTACATAGGTGCGTTTTTTGAACCCATTATGTCTTCTCTAGGTAGTTTTTCCTTCTTTTTCTCCCCTGTAACTTGTCATTTTTTACTTCTAGGTGTAAGAATGTATCAATTCTAAGCCTTTGCTCTATTGGGGTGTATTGGAAATCAGTTCACCATAGGAAATACATTTTAAAATGTGTGTAAAATAATAGAAAATAGAACCCAAGAGAATCTGAAACAGTTTCCTTTTGACATGACATTTGTATTATTACTTATCCTTCATATATATAGATATACACACGTATATCCATACACACATATGTAAGTGTATATGTATGTGTATACACACACACACACATACATACTCCTCAGAAACCTTGTTTTTTGCTTAAGTCTTGGATTTCAGACTTCTTTTAGATAGGTAAGGTTGGTGGATAACTGACTTGTTATTACTGAAGGCAAAGAGAAAACACAAAAATCCACCATAACTGTTCAATTACAATAATATATTGAAATTTTTTGGAAAGATTTTTCTAAGAGCAAATTATAATTCATTCTAGAAGTATTTTTTTAAATTCCTTGCACTATAGATTTCCTTCTTGCATACTTCTCAGAAATTTACACTGCATATTTACCAGTGATTTTCCTAAAGATTGGGTCTTGTAACATCACAATCCGTTCCCCAAATCCACATCACACTCAATAAACTCCAGTGTTTACTTATCACCTCCAGGCTCAAACCTAAACACTTATGTTTTGCATTTAAAGCTATTCACAACCTGGAATACTCCGACCTCTCAAACTTTATTATTTTCATTGATGTTCTCCATGTAGTAGCTGCACTGTCCTTGATATTCCTTACACATGACCTTAAGCTCAAATCTCTGCCTTTGATCTTTCATTTATTCCTTGTTTCCTTTAAGACTCAGTTCAAGCATCATCTTCTATAAGAGTGTTCTTGGTCCCACTCTTCTCCCAATTATAAGTACCTTCACCTCCAAAATTACCTTGGATCACCTTTGTCTGTATTTTGCAAATACATATACACATACATAAAGATATACATACACATACACATATACAGACACGTGTGTATACATGCACACACATATATGTGTGTGTGTGTGTGTATATATATGTGTATGTATATATATATATATGTTTCTGTTGTTGTCCTTCATGCTTGAAGTGGACCAAAATGACATCACTATACTAGAGTCAAGTTACAATAGGTCTCACTGTCATTGATCAGACATATATGAGCTCTGAATGCTCTACCACAGGTTGGGCACAAATAGTCCCTGTGAACATTTGGGGTGCATTCTCCAAATCTACACACCATGCATTTCTTTTGAGCTGTTTCAATTTTGCTTTGCTCATGGAGCACAGTACCTACTCTGATGTGGGCACATAGTGCTGAGCAGTCCTGTGCCACTGTCTCCCTTGTCACATAACCAATTCCAAAGTTCTTAAGAGGCACTTGGAGAGAGTCCTTATATGTCTTCTTCTCACCACCATGTGAATGCTTTCCCTATGTGAGTTCTCGATATGACGTATGACAAGTTGTCTTCTCTTTTTGGCAAGTGTACATTTTGCATTTGAACAACAAGGCCCATCCATTGGAGTTGAGCTCTCTGCCATAAAGCTTGAATATTCAGCAGTTTAGTTCTAGGAAGGATCTCAGTGTCTGGTATCTTATCCTGCCAGGTGGTCTTTAGAATCTTCCTAAAACAGTTTAAATGGAAGCTATTCAGTTTCCTGGTATGATGCTGGTTTACTGTCCAGGTTTCATGGGCCTACAATACTGAAGTCAGCACAAAGGCTCTGTAGGCCTTCAGTCTGGTGGTCAGTCTCTTCTCTCCCATGCTTTCCTTCTGAGCCTCCAAATCACTGAGTTAGCTCTGGCAATGACTGAATTAACCTCATTATCTGTGTATGCATCCCTGGAAAGTACACTACCAAGGTAAGTGAACTTATCCAATGAAAAAGCATTCAAAACTTTTTCAATTGCTGTAACTGATGGTTCCACATAAAAATGGTGTGGTGCTGGCTGATGGAGCACCTGTGTTTTCTTGGTGGTAATCATTAGACCAAAATTAGCAGAAGCAACAGAGAATTGATCCCTACTTTGTTGCATCTCACCTTCAGAGGCTGCATTGAATGTACAATCATGGATATTGACTCATATGTAATTTTAAATACCAGGTAAGTTTGGCATCTTATTCTAGTGACAGTAGGAAGTACTTGGGGAAAAACAGAGAAAGGAAATAGCATGGTCAGATCTGTGTTTTAGGAAAATCATTTGAGGCTTTGGCTAATGGATGGAGAGAAAAGATTAGAGAGGAGAGAGACTTGAGACCAAGAGACCATTTAGACAAGGTTTACATTAGCTGAAAGGTAAGGAGGGTAATGAGGGCTTAATATTTGGAAATGGTGATTTGAGGGAACATTGTACAAGAGAAGTGCAGTTAGAATCTACAAAAGTTGGCAAAGGATGGCATGTGGGGTATAAGGGAGAGGAAAAAGTCAAGTATAAATCCCAGGTTGCATAACTGGGTGATTGGAAAGATATTAGTTTCAGTGCAGATACAAATAGAACATTTCAACAGGGATGGGTTTTTGTGGAAAAGATTCTTAGATATGTTTCACTTTAGATACTTATAGAACACACAGTTCAAAATAGACAGTTAGTGGATGGAGTTTAGGAGAGGAATCCCTCTAATTAGAGTCACATATATATTTATGCCTATATCATTTGGGCAGAGATACTGATTTGAGAGTAGTCAATGTGTTATTTCTCTCAAGGGCATTTGAATAGTAAACTTTAGCTCTAATTGTGGAGTCTAAGATTGTGGCCCTTATAAGGATTTCAGACCTGACACAGGAATTGAAAGGAAGGTATTTTTTTTGCAGGTGATGGGGCCTTTGCACAGGCCTTGAAACCAGGTAATATAGGGAGTTGTTCATTTCTGTGGTAAAACAGTTTCCTATTGCTTTCTTAACTGGTCAATGAGAGGGAAGGATCTATTGTTGCCTCCCTCTTCATTGCCACATTCAGTTTCTCTTTGGTTATACTATGACAACCTTCTTAAGGTCAGAGCTTCAGAAGAACTTCTCACCAAACTTAGCACTTACATTCTATGTGTAGTTTCTGAAAATAGATCAAGGGAGAATCCATAAAGCCCTATTCATGTTTCATTCTCTGTTATCCTTTGCACCATTCAGTACTAAAACTGACTAAGGATGAAGTGGGGAGCAATCAGGAGTTTTTCTTTACCCCCGTTCCCCCATCCTGGAGTGAGATTTAGTGGAAAAATTACTAGTTTTAGAAATGGACAACTTCTGGCTGTGAATACCAGTTTTGCTATTTACTAGCAGTGTGGCACTTCCACTCTCTGAGATTCAGTTTCCTCACCTATAAACAAGCAATACTATTTTCATTACTTATTATACAGATTGGCCATGAGGGAAGTGTTTTATAAACCTTAAAGCTCTAAATAAATGTTAGCTATTAATCTTAGCTTTAAGATTCCCTAACAGTCTAGAATTGAATGATTTTATTTGAATGTGAAGGGAAAAGGGACATGATTCTATTTCTCAAATTCATGACTGAAGTTGCAGAAAGCTCCAGGGGTAGCATCCTGCATGCGTGCCTCTGTCCCCTAACTCAATGTCAAAGGATCCCCAGCTCATAGAGGGGCTTCTTAAGTTCTCTTTCTGGAAATAAAATGCCATCAGGTTGCATTGTTCCAGGGTTATTTGAGAGTTGAATACCTTCCTGAGGAATTGTTTCTACAGTGATTGCCAATTTTCTGCTTGAGAGGTTTATGATCAAATAGTCTCTGGCAAGAGTTTTTAGTTGGGATTTTTGCTACTGCTGATGTTCGAGGGCATTTGCTAGCAAATGCTGAAAATTCTTCTGCAGCTTCTGTTAACATTTACAGAACAAATTTCAGCACCTGCCAAAAACTGCCAGAGAGGCACCCAGAGCACAAGGCTGTGGTGTAGGCAGAATATGTTTAGGAAGAAAAAACACGCTACTTAATAGTAAAGAGTATGCCCTATAGGCCTACAACCAAAGACTACAGGTGAAGCCACTAATTGGGAGATATTGAAGAAGTTATTCAGGAATAAGGGTCAATGAGAAAGAGTCATGACAACAAGAAGAGGAGGTCTTTGAATTTTTTTGTTACTGTTTTGTTTCATTTTTCTCTTATTTTGCTCTGGTAATATGCCATTAAAATAGTATTCAATAAGAAACTGCTCATCTTGGGCCTAGAAAATGGAGGACAGTGTGGTAGAAAAAAATGTGATGACAGTCAGGAAAGAGAGGGAAATAGCCCATATTTTGGGGGCAGTAGGAAATAGCTAGAGAGTAGAAATGCCAAGACAACACTTCCAGTAAAGGATCTTCACAAAAGTGACCTTCATATTCAGAATAAAGTAATCTTTGAACAATTTTGGGAAAATTATCTGCTTTTTCTAAGATTTCTAGTTTGTTTTACTTTGAAGAACAATTTACCACATAATTTTGTGACTAGTTTTATGTTTTTTTTTTACAAATAAATTTTACAAATTACAGCCACCCTTTAATACTCATATGTGGGTGTATCTGCATGTGGGCAGACCTACCTGGAGACAGAGGAGCGTTATCTCAGTTCCTAAGACCATTGGAAATATGTGTTTTTGATGGTCTTAGGAAACCCCTGCTACCCCTGTGAAAGGGCTGTTTGGCCCCCAAAGGGCTCATGACCCACGGGTTGAGAACTGCTGCCCTAAAATATATTGGTCTCTTTGTATTGTGAGAGAATCTCTGAAAGAAAGGAAGAAGAATGGGAGAAAAGAGAAGGGGAAAGGACAGAGTAATTAAAAAAGAAAAACTATCTCATATAGGGAAAGTCCCAACTTGTAAAGAAAATTTCAAGCCTGCTGATCCAAGTTTGATCAAATCAGGTTTCTTAGAAATAGTATGGTCATTACCAGCCTTTCAACTCTACAATGCACAAACTCACCTATGTGACATGAAATGTTATGAGTCACAATTAAAAAAAACATGAAGTGTGCTAGATTTTTGTGTTCTACTATTCATAAGTATTAGAATTTAGAGAAAAATATAATCAATTCCTCTGTTACACCACCAACCCCTGTAAAATAGAGGATGCAGAATATTGGCATTAAATTTTTAGGAATATGTCATGACCACACTGAAATGGTATTGTATCTCCAGGGAGAAAGAAGGGGTTAATTGGAGCAGCACTATGTTTCCACAGGCAAATGAATATCATCCATAGGCTCATTTTGAGAAAGCAGAAAACCATGTAGAGAATATTGATGGAGGCAAGTTCTGCTTTTTTTAGTGGCTGGCAGTAGAGGCTGCCAGGAGTTCATGTCTATCAGATGCTCATGGTGAGTAGAACAAAAACATTGAGTCAGAGAATTGATCTGTACCTTGGGAATAATGTTGTGAATACTTCTTTCGGTGAACTAAATGAAGCTTCTTTTTTTCTTCTACATCAGAAAAGTTAATGTACTTTCGCAAACATAGCCTACACACATTTAAGATGTAATAAGTAGTTTATTCACCCATAACAACTGACCTCTGATGAAATAAACAGAATAACTGTGTGAGAAGTGTAAAGAGGAGAGAGGAAATGAAATTATTTGATTATATTTGGAGAAATGGTGATTTGTTCATGAAACAGATTTATTGTAGGTACAGAAACAGTGGTTGGCTTCAGGCTTCACTGAAGCAAGAATGGAAGAATAGCTAGTGGAAAATACATGCTAAGCCAGTTTCCAAAACTTGCCTCTGCTACTTATTATGTGAGCATAGGAATGTGGTCACAATGTCTTTGAACCTCACATTCTTTCTCTATAAAAAGTGATCATAAGACTTTTAATACACACCTCGCAGGGTTAGCTTGAGGTTCAAATGAAATAATGTGTGTAAAGCACTTTGCAGACTGTAAAATATTGTGTGAATTTCAATTATTATTAGAAAAAGTGAGATGGCTTTGTTCCATTGGTCCATTTGCAGTACCTACAGCTCAGAAGATGAGAATGACAGCTAAGGAAAAAAGATCACAAATCAAAGTGAGGAGCAAAGTTACTATGCAATGAAAAGAGTTAAGGTTGAGGTGAGAAGGTCTAAGAAAAGAAGAAATAGATGCGTGTTTAGATTCAGTAACCTTCTTAATTTAGCTATCAAGGCTAATGGTAGCATTAATAAGAGAATGCAAATCAAAGGACTCCCTGGAGCAATTTACATCTAGTCAATGTTAGGGAATGTAAGCAGCACTCAGAAAATTGACACTCTGTCAGATGGTAATCAAGGGCACAGAGAATCAAGCTCAGAACCCAAACTTTCAGCAAATGAAATACTAACTGTCTTTGCCTTTTAAAAAAAGATTAACTACAAGTTATAAGTTCTGCTTATGAAAGGGCAGGCCACCTACCACTCACTCCTCCACTTGGTGAAACTTCTAAGTATTTTTAGCCATTTGTTTCTCTTTCTTTTCTGTCTCAGAGAAAGAGATGTCCCAGTTGCTCAATAAAACTAATCCTCCCTGTACTCTTGATCTGTTCCTGATTCCTTTGAACTACAACTGGGCATTTAAGTTGTGCAGTGTCCAGGTCACTAGAAGTAAAGTCAGCAAGAGTGCTTTAGACAATTATTGACTGTTTGAACCTAGATAAATCATTCATCCTCTCTTTACCTCAGTTTTCTCATCCATACAGCAGAGATAATAAAAGCACCTACCTGACTGAGAAATGCAATTTGTAAAATGCTTTATAAACCTTAAAGCACTATATAAATGCTATCAAATATTATTACTACCAGATTCAATAACCTCTTTTCATTTCTCATCTTTCTTGAACTCTATAGGTTCTGACTGTGTAATCCACTTTTCTATTAAAAAACACATATCTACACACACACACACACACACTTTCAGTATGACAGCTTTTTCTCCTTAGACTTCATAGATTCTATTTAACTTTCCAATATTTCCTCTAATTTAGATGGCACACCATTTATTTACTAAAGACTGTAATTGGTGTTATTTAAAGATCATTCCTTTAGCCTTTCCTCTTCTCTCTACACACACCCTTTTAGCAACTTTATTCACTCGTATGTTTTCAGTTTTCAAATCTATAAAAATAACTCATTTTCTATAGTCCTTTGAAATGTGTAAAGCACATTTCTCACCATATGAAATGGGAGGTATAAGATCATTATCCAAATTTTACAAATGATGAAACTGAGACTCAAAAACTTAAGTGATTGGGAAAGGAGCCTAAATGATGGAGTAAAATCAGGGATTCACCTGAGCTCTCTCCCAAAATACTCCAAATACCTTTAAAATGACTCTAAACCAATTCTAGAGCATGAGGACCCTCAAAATGATTTAGTGAAACAAATTTCCAGTCCAAAAGAACTTAGAAGGTTGGCAGGAAAGGTCTATTGCACCAGGATGAGAGAGATGTATAGGCCCCAGCAGAGAGGCTTTGGGAGTGACTGAATCAGTAGTGGCAGCTGCAGTTGCTACTTCCAGAGCTCTCAGCCCACAGACAGTAAGGGGGTTGAACAACTGGTTAGAAGGAGATTACAGAGGTCTTTCTGTTAACACTGGGGAATTACCGTGTTGCTTTGGGTTACAGTCCTAGGAGGCCGACTCAGGGTGACAAAGAGCACTAGCACAGCAGACCTTGTGGACAAAGTGGAGAGGGAGACCCTCCTCACACTTCCAGGAAAGAAGAGGGTGCTTTTGGGCCCTCACAGACTAAAGCACAGACCATTAAAGTAGTAAACATATGTCCTTCTATCATACCACCTTGGAAGAACTGAAAACTTATAGGTACCTACTTGTATCTCTGAAAACAGCTGTATAAAACTCCTACAATTTGGGATAGTTTGTCCTCCAATCTGGAAACAGATTTAGATACCTTAACAAAGGGTAAAAACAAAGAGTTTTACCTTAACAAAGAGTTAAAAAGTCAAAAATAGACTAGGATAATCAACAAATAACAGAAAAAAAATCCAGACTATGGAAACGTACTATATTGACAAGGAATATCAAAACACATAGTCAGAAGAACACAACAAAGTCGAAGCTCCTACATTCAAAGCCTCCAAGAAAAAAGTGGATTGATCTCAGGTCCTGGAAGAGCTCAAAAAGGATTTAGAAAACCAAGTAAGAGAAGTTCCCAAAAAATTGGGAAGAGAAATAAGAGTTATTCAAGAAAATAATGAAAAACAAGTCAACAACTTGGTAAAGGAAACCTTGAAATTACTGAAGAAAATAACACCTTAAAAAGACTACACCAAATGGTAAAAGAGGTCCAAAAAAGCCAATGAGGAGAAGAATGACTTAAAAATCAAAATTGGCCAAATGGAAAAAAAAAGTCCAAAACCTCACTGAAGAAAATAATTCCTTAAAAAATTAAAATGGAACAAATTGTTCATGAAAAATAAAAAAACAATAAAACAAAACCAAAAGAATGAAAAAAAATAGAAGACAATGTAAAATATCTCATTGGAAAAACAACCTGACCTTGAAATATATGCAGGAGAGATAGTTTTAAAATTATTGGACTAGAGCCAACAGTCTAAGAGCCTATTATACCCAATATAGCCCAAAAGAGCCTAGATATCATCTTTTAAGGCATTACCAAGCAAAACTGCCCTGATATTCTAGAATCAGAGAGTAAAATAGAAATTGAATAATCCACCAATCACCTCTACAAAGAGATGCCAAAATGAAAACTCCCAGGCATACTATAACCAAATTCTAGAGTTCCCAGGCCATGGAGAAAATATCACAAGCAAGCAGAAAGGAACAATTCAAATATGGCAGAGCCACAATCATGATAACACATGATTTAACAGCTTCTAGATTAAAGGTTGAGAGGGCTTGGGATGTAATATTCTGGAGGGGAATGGAGCTAGGGTTACAACCAAGAATCACTTACCCAGTAAAACTGAGTATAATCCATGAGGAGAAAAAGTGAGTCTTCAGTGAGATAGAGAAATTTCAACCATTCTTAAGAAGAGACCAGAGCTGAAGAGAAAAGTTGACTTTCAAATACCAGAATCAAGAGAAGCATAAAAAGGTAAACAGAAATGAGAAATCACAAAGGATTTATTAAAGTTAATTGTTTACATTCCTATGTGGGAAGATGACATTTGTAACTCATAAGACCTTTCTTATTATTAGGGAATATATGCACATATACAAATACACAGACACAGACAATGACACACATATATGGATGTATGTATGCATGCATGTATGTATGTATGTGTGTGTGTATATATATATAATTAAGGCATGAGAAGAATGTACTGGGAGAAAGAAATGGTGAGGTCAAATGGAGTAAATTATCTCACATAAAAGAAGCAAGAAAAAGTCTTTATAGTGGAGGGGAAGAGGGGGAAGGAGAAGGAGAATGTGTAAATCTTATTGTCATTGGAATTTGCTCAAAGAGGGAATAACATATACACCAATTGGGTATAGAAATCAATCTTACCCTACAGGAAAGTAGGATGAAAGGAATAAGAGAACAAGGTGGGGGTGATAGAAGGGATAGCAAATTGGGGGAGGGGTAATTAGAAGCAAGACACTTCTAAGGAGGTGCAAGTGAAAGAAGAGAGAAAAGAATAAATGGGGTTGGGGGAATAGGATGGAGGGGGAAATAGTTAAAAATGTAATTGTGAAAAAATTGAAGCAAGTTTCTCTGATAAAGGCCTCATTTCTCAATTGTATAGAGAACTGACTAAAATTTATAAAACTGAGAGCTATTCCCCAATTGATAAGTGATCAAAAGATAAAAGAAATTCTCTGATAAAGTAAACAAAGCTATCTATAGCCATATTTAAAAATGCTCTCACTATTTATTTGAAAAATGCAAATTAAAACAATTCTGAGGTACTACCCCATACCTATTAAATAGGTTAACAGATCAGCAAAGGTAAATGACAAATGTTGAAGAGGATGTGGGAAAAATGAGACATTAATGCAGTCTTGGTAGAGTTGTGAACTGATTCAAACATTCTGTTGAACAATTTTGGACTCTGCTCAAAGGGCTATAAAAAACAACACACCCTTGGATCACCTAGGTAAGCAGTGAATAGAGAGCCAGCCTTGGAATCAGAAGGACCGGAGTTCAAATCTGGCCTCAGACATTTGTCACACTTATTAGCTGTGTGACTTTGGGCAACTAACAACCCCAATTGCCCTCTAAAAAAAAGCAAAAAATCATAACAACATGTGTACTCTTTGATCCACAATAGCACCACTAGGTCTGTATCCCAAGAAAGATTAAAAAAGAAGAGAAAAGGACCTATATGTACAAAAATATTTACAGCAGTTCTTTTTGGTGGTGGGTGGGTGGGTAAAGATTTAGAAATTTAAGGGATGCCCATGAATTGTGGAATGGCAGAACAAATTGTAGTATGTGATTATGATGAGATATTATTACTGTAGGAAATGATGAGCAGGATGCTCTCAGAGAACCCTGGAAACACTTATATGATCTGATGCAAAGTGAAATGTACTATGTGCAAAATAATAGAAATATTATAGGATGAGAAACTGTGAATAACTTACCTATTCTGAGCAATACAACCATCCAAGACAACTCTTACGGACTTAGGATAAAAAATGCTATGCATAGCCAGAAAAAGAATTGACGGTACCTGAATGCAGATTGAAGCATACTTTTTTTTCTTTCTTCATTTTTCTTGATTTGTTTTTGTCTATGTTTTCTTTCACAACATGAAAGTGTTGTAAAATTTGCTGTAATATTTTGAAATTTCTTGAAATTGTTGTAAAGTAGTACAGAGTTTGGCAAGTAGTAAGTGCTAATTTATTATTATATTTATAATTTATATAACTTTATAATAATATTATTATTAATTATAATAATAAGGTGCAACCATCATTCTTTTCTCTCTTCTTTCACTTGCACCTCCTCAGAAGTGTCTTGCTTCTAACTACCCCTCCCCCAGTTCGCTATCCTTTCTATCACCCCCACCTTGTTCTCTTATCCCCTTCATCCTACTTTCCTGTAGGGTAAGATTGATTTCTATACCCAATCGAGTGTATGTATTATTCCTTCTTTGAGTAATACATACATATATACACACACATATATATATGTATATATAATATTACCAAAGGTATGACATAGAAGTAAACACATCAGTAAAATAGACTAGAGATCAGATCATATGTAAATTCCAGGATCACTCTTATAAATGTCTCCCAAGAACATATTACTTAATAAAAATATTAATTGACACATTAAAAAAAACTTTTCTCTGAAATTTAAGGTGGGCTGGAACTCAGAGCTTTAAATACACAAAGCATTTTGAAATGATGCATAAAAATCTCATTTGAATCATTTGAAAAGCCTCTGTATTAGAATATTACTGCTTAATAGATTTGTTTTTATCCATTTTAATTATACAATAGTTTTTTTATCTTCATGGTTAGTGTTTACCTTTTCATAATTTTTAGCTTTCGGTGTTGCAATATTGTTCAAGTGGGGAAAGTACTAAATTTCATTTTGGGCTTGGTAATGGTGCAGCCACTCAATATTAACAATAGCTAAAATTTAGATAGATAACACTGCTTGCCAAACTCTATACTAAGTACTTTACAATAATCATCTCATTTGACCCTCACAATGGCCCTACCAGGTAGCTGCTACATTTATCCCCATTTTATAGGTGAGATAACTGAGGCAAACAGAGGTTTAAGTTACTTGTCCAGGGTCACACATACAGTAAGTGTCTGAGGCTGAAATTAAAAAATGAGTCTTTATGATTAGGTTTAGCCTTCTATCCACTGAGCCATCTAGCATTCCATTTAGTTTTGGAGAAATATAGTTTTCAATAAAGTTTGTTTCCCCACCTCCACCCCCCCCGACCCCCCACCAAATGAACCATCATTCTAAGAAATAGAACAGGATATTTATTCTACATGTTCCAGTTAAATGCTTGGCTCATAACCTAGTGCTTTCTTGGCATGGATATGTGCATTAATATATATTAAGGCAATTGACAGTGGTTTGTAGGAGACATTTAAGGAAATAAAGAATGACATTAGGAAGGAGGCTAATATGACAATATAGGTGAGAGCTTCTATAAGGACCTAAACCAGAATAGTGGCACTGGAAATGGAGAAGGGACAGAAATTAAGTGTTTTATTGACTGATGAATTTGTGAACTTCTCAGGTATTACCTCGAGGAAGAGATCTTTCCTCCTCACCACTGTCCCACGAATGCCACAGTTCATGGGGTCCTAATCTCAGGAAATTACTTTTTTTTCACTGTCTATATTTTGTATATACTTCCTGTCTACATGTTATTTTTCCCCAGTAGCATTTAAGACCCTGGAGGGTAAGAAACATTTTTGTTTTATTTTTCCTTTATATATCACTAGTACCTGACACAGTTCATGGTAAACAATAATTTTGCAAACAATATTTGCTGAATTATACTAATTTGATTGTTGTGGATAGATGACAGAGGAGGGTTATTCTAAAATTAGATTCTGAGCGTGCATGACTAGGGAAATGTAAATTTCATTAATAGAAATCATAGGAATTGGTCATCAGAAGGAATTTTTACTCAGATGGTCGTGTGTTCTGTGACAGAATAGACACAAAGAATGTTTTCCATTTGAAATGAGAACTAACTAAACAAAAGTACAAAGTTGGGAATAAGGAAGGATATGCATCTGTGCATGAGTGTGTAGCTGAGTGTGTATAAATGCACTGGGGATAGAAGGGTATAGGAAGCAAAGAGGCCAGTAGGGATATCTACTTAATCCAAGTGGAAATTTTCTTCTCAGAGTATCAATCAAATATACTCCTAACTCTTACCACCCACACCTAGAACTGAAGTTGATTTATGGGAAGTTCTTCTTACCAAGGCAAACCATTTTATTAGGGCAAGTGATCCAACTGTATCTTGTCTCCTTCAAATGATTGCCCCCTCTGCCATTTCTACTCTATCATTTACCTCCAATTTCTCCCTCTATATTGTCTGCTTCCCTATTGGCTTCAAAGCTTTCTATGTGTCCCTAAATCTCAGAGACACTCCCTTGATCTTTTCACCTCCACTGTCATCCTATAGCTCTTCTGTTCTTTTTGATTAAATTGTTTGAGAAAGTCATCTACAACCAGTGCCTCCACTTCTTTTCCTCTCTTTTTAACCTCCTACAATCTGACTTTTGCCCATATTATTCCCCTGAAATTGTCCTTTCCAAGTAACCAACCATCTCCCAATTGCCAAATCCATTGGCCTTTTCTCAATCCTCATTTTTCTTGACCTCTATGCACTTTTGACACTGATGATCACCCTCTTCTCCTTGATGCTTTCTTTTCTCTAGATTATCTGAACACTCTTCTCTCCTGGTTCTCCCCCTATCAAACTGTTTCTTCATAGTGTCTTTGCCAGATCCTTATCCAGGTTAAACCAATTCACTTCAGGTGTCCCACGAGTCTCTCTCTGGGTCTTCTTCTCTTTTTCCACCATAGTAATTTACTTGGTCATCTCACCAGTTGCCATGAATTTAATTATCATCTCTATGCTGATAATTCTCAAATCTATATATCTTGTCCTAACCTTTCTTTATATGTTCAGTTTCACAACTCCAAATAACTTTTCAGATACCTGAATTGGATATCTAATTGATATGTTAAAAAAACATTTTCGAGTTCATCTTAAACTCCATATGTCAAAAACTGAGCTCATCATCTTTCCACTAAGCCCTTCCCCTTTCCATATATCCCTGTTATTATGAAGAGTATTACCTCCTCCCAGTCCCCCAAGCTCATAACCTAGGTGTCATCTTTAACTCCTCACCACCTTTCACCATCCATATCCAATTCTGTTGCCCCTCATTATCCCATATTTGGACTACCACAATAGTTTTCTGGTGAATATATCTGCCACAAGTCTTTCACTACTTCAGCGCCTCACACATTTGGCCAGGAAAGTGATACACAGAAATGTCAGGTCGTATCACATTCCTATTCAATAAAGTCAAGTGGTTTTAATATCATCTCCAGGAGCAAATACAAAAGTACTCTGCAGTGTAAAGCCCCAAATCTACCTTCCCGTAACTTTCTTTCTTATCTTATCCTTTACACCACCTTCCTTCCATTCCTCAATCCAGTGATGGAGTCCAAAGATTTTCTTGTTGTTCCACAAACAAGACATCCTGTCTTTTAACTCTAGGCATTTTCTCTGGATGGTTCCTATTACTGGAATGCTCTCCTTCCTTCCTTGGATTACTTCAAGTATCAACAAAAATCCCACTTTATACAGGAAGTTTTCCTCAGTCCCTCATATTTCTTGTTATTTCGATCTATTAATTACTTCTTATTTATCCAGTGTATACCTTTTATATATATTTTGTTTAATTGTTGTTTCCCACAATTAGAATGTAAGCTTGTTGATGGCAAGATCTATCTTTTGCCTCCAAAGTATTTAGCAGTGCACCCAGCACATAGAAGCTTAATAAATGCTTATTGACTAACTATATCACTCATAGGGGAAGCTAAATTGCACAGTGGATAGAAATGTTGGCCTAGAGTTATCTTTCTGAGTTCAAATCTGGTCTCAGATACTTACTAGTTGTGTGACCTAGGCAAGTCACTTAACTGTATTTGCCTGGGGATAATCCATCTTGCTTTTTTTGTAAAAAAAAATCAGTTTAATACCCATGTAGACAACATAGCTTTTGTTATAGCTATAGACTGAACTGAACTGAGTCAGTCTATTCATCACCAGTTTGGGGCATTGATCCCTGTGGCTTCCAAAAAAAGAATTCAGGTGGATCTCCAATTTATGGTCTGTCCTATTATTAGAAAATTGTAAGATGTGTGTCTTACTCACCAAAGACCTTTATCTTCAGTGTCACACAACTGGCTCATAACAGAGCTGAACATAATACTAAGGTTTTCTGAACCCCAGTAGAAGATTTCAAGTATTCCTTGTGGGGAAAAATAATTCAAGACCTTTACATAAAGGAAGAGGGGAAAGTTTAGTCTTAGGCCTCAGAAAATTAGTTACAGTTTTGTAGCCTGAGGTACAATTCCCATCCTTTCTCTTTCCATCATTGTATACAATGATTTAAAGAAATCTACTCATGAATTAAGACATAAATATAGACAGCACATACCATATTTAGGTAGTTGCAGTTAGAAAGAGAATCAAGAAAAGTATGAAAGAAAAAAAATGTTTTTTGTAATTCCATTGCAACTGATATTGGGGAAACAATTGGTAGGTGAAGAGAGAAAAAATGTACATGAGCAAAATAATTGAAAAAATTACAAGGGAGAAAATCATGACAACTTTACCAGAAAAGGTCCATTAAAATCACAATCCATCAGATAGGCATCTTCAGGACACTAGCTGTTGCTTTAATTTATTTTGAAC
Organism: Pseudocheirus occidentalis; assembly: GCA_028646575.1. Taxonomy (NCBI): domain Eukaryota; kingdom Metazoa; phylum Chordata; class Mammalia; order Diprotodontia; family Pseudocheiridae; genus Pseudocheirus; species Pseudocheirus occidentalis. The sequence goes on along the minus strand of CM053593.1, from coordinate 280,273,486 downwards.
CATGAGGATGTTATAGCTGAAAGCATATGAATTAACTAGACTTAGTCAAAAGATAAGGGTTTTATTTCTCCAAAGTTGTATGAGCTTATTAAAGTCATCGTCATGCCACAAGCATCTACAAATGCATACAGGCTGAAGGGACACTACACACACACACACACACACACACACACACACACCACTGAAGAAAAATATTTCTTCAAGTTTGGAGCTTTTGTTTGTTTTCTGCTCTCGAATCTTTTCACCTCTTCTGATGACCTTTGTCTCCCTTCCACAAGGTGCATGATATAGATACATATAAGCATCTTCTGAGATGTAGTGAAAGGAAGAAGATGAAAGAAACATTGTTCTATAATTGATTATATCTTGTTTATCCAGTAATCTTGACAGACAGAAAATATCAACATCATCATGAAGGCTCATAGTTAATGGTACAGAACTTACAGAAAATATAGTGAAGAAAGTTTTGGTCAAGATAAGAAAATATTCTCATTTTTGTCGCTGTAAGTTTTTCAATCATTTCATCATAGAAGTTTTTCACTTCTCCTCTATACCTTTCTCCAACTTATATCAGTAAGACACCATCCAGGAAACATAGTAGTTACTGCTGTTCTGAACATCTGTACCACTCACATTTTTTGACTGCTGATAGACAAAAACTCATTGGCAGATATTTTATTCAAATACAAAGGGACAGAAAACTCCTCTTGGCAAAATAGGCAAGCATCAACACTGCAATTTCTAGGCCTTATTCAAAAAATGAAAGAAGCAACTGCAACCACTCTGACCAATGGCAATCATAAAGGTTCCAGTACAGTTTAATTGAAACTGGAGAGTCAGGAAAAGCAATGTTTTAAATTCTGCTCAGCCATTAATTTGGCAACATGACCTTATGTAATCCACTTAACAATTCTGAACCTCAATTTCTTCATTTGTACAATGAAAAGAATGGATTGTGCGAATTCTAAAATTAATTCTAGCACTCGTAGATCATTAGAAAATGATGATGAAAGTCTAGAGTAATTTACCAGTCTTTGAAATAATGTTTGTTAGACCAGTCCTAAAAAGTATAGTAGAAAGGTACTCTGATCCTACTCCCTTCTTTAAAGGTGATCATAATCTACTATGCAATGTGATTGGAGTTCTGATTACCACCCTTAAGTCTACTTGACCAAATAATTGCTTAATTTAACACTATCAAAGCTCAATTTAGGGAAAGGTAGGTGGCACAGTGAAAAGAGCAGCGGCCCTAGAGTCAGGAGTACCTGAATTAAAATCCAAACTCTGACACTTAACACTTGTAAATTTGGAGCAAGTCACTGAACCCCAATTGCTCTGCTTTACCCCCTCCAAAAAGCAAAAACCAAACAAAAAACCTCAATGTAGAGTTGAAGAGGCAAAAGGATGAAGATGAATTACCGTAAAATATGCCTTCTTCAATTTCCTTTGTATTTTTTGACCCTTCATTGTGTAGAGTTTTCCTTGGTTTTGGATCTGTTGCTTGAAAATGAATCTATTCCTAACTGGCTTCATGAATGTCTTACTTTATGAATTTCAGATTTTGATTTGTCATTCTCTTTGATCCCTAGAAGAGGACACTAGTTCTTACCACTGATTCTACAGTCTAGTATACCATCAGAAAAGAGGCCATAAGATCATAGGATTATAGATTCAGAGCTATAAGAGTGCTTAAAAGTTTCCTATCTCAAATCCTTAATTTTACACATGAAGGAATCAAGTCCCAGAGAAATTACATGATTTGTTCAAGGTCACAAAGAGAGTAAGTCACAGAGTCATGATTTGAATTCATGCATTCTGATTCCACATCTAACATTCTTCCCACCATACCAAGATGATTTGCTTTACACACACACACACACACACACACACACACACACACACACCCCTTTTCTCCTAACAATGGTGTAACTATTTATTACTATTTGCAAGAAGCCATGGATGTGGGTACAAAAAAACAAAAAACAAAAGAACAATTATCACAGACATCATAGTCTAGTTTTAGGGATTGATCAGGGCAACATTTTGCTCTGGACTTTTGCTTCAGACTTTCCTTTTCTCTATGGTGTCTTGGAATCAGGAAATTTTACATTGTCCATTTAGTCCAAACCATATTAAATGGTAGAGATATGTCCATTGGTTCCTCTTTGAGAAAATTAAAGACATATACTATGTTGAGAGACCTTGTTGACCCTGTTAACATTTCAGAGAGGATGAATCAATGAGTCTTAGTGACATATTGATTCACTTATGCTAAGAATATAAATTAGAATTTTAATTGCAAAAGCAATCATTCTTCATCTCTGAGATTTAGACTTAAACACAGATGAGGCACCAAAAGCAGACATTGGGTGAATAAGAAGCTTGAGCATCCGAAGAGCTATCTTCCCCAACATGCACACATATGCCAGGGTACTTATGGATATTTTATGGCAGAGGTATAATGCAATTGCACATGTTCCCTCTTTCCTGTTAGGGGCAGCTAGGTAGTGCAGTGGATAGACTAGTGATGATCCTGGAGTCAGGAAGACTCAATTTTATCAGTTCAAATCTGGACTCAGATACTTACTAGCTGTGAAACCCTAGGAAAGTTGATAAACCCTTTTTACACAAGTTTCTTAATCAGTAAAAGACTTCAACAGCATGAAAAAATACTGCCAAGTGGCCTATCATTGTCTACACCCAGATGAGTTTACTCCCTCTGAAGCAAAAGAAGTTTTATCTGATCCAAGTAAATGATGGCAAAGAAACAGGAGTAGGCCCACAAGAAGCTAAAGCAGCAGGTGTCTGTGTCCACTGTGTTTGAGAAGAAAGAGATCATTGACATCATTGGAGTGAAGAAAGCCAAAGGTTACAATGGTGTCACCACCTGCTAGTGCACAAAGAAACTGTCCCACCCCCTAAACCCACCAAAGCCTGTATAAGATGGGCAAACTGCTGCAATATTGACTGTATTAGAGCTTGGCAGCCTGCTAACATGGCCTTCTCTGTGTCTTGGGCTGGCCTGATTTGCTACCACCATTACAGATATTAATGAAAAAAATCTACAAGATGACCAAGGCTACAAGATCAAGAATGAGAAACAAATAAAAAAACAACACATCATCCAGTCATGATCTGACTGATAAGAGTATTAACCCTCAGGGAGGTTTTGTGTACTATGGTGAAGTGACCAATGACTTTATCATGCTGAAGGGTTGTGTTGTTGGAGCCAAGAAGTCTTCACTCTGTGAAAATCTCTGCTGGAAGACTAAACCACTGGAAACTGCTGGAAAATATTAACTTCAATTTTATTTATACCATTTCTAATTTTGGCCACGGCCAGTTCCAGACTCTGGAGGAAAAGGAAACCTTCATGGGACCATTAAAAAAATCATGTAGCTAAAGAAGATGGCTAACGTTTCCAGGCCTACTTTGATCTGGTGGATTTTCTATAAACTGAAATTATTTTTAAAGCAAGAGAAGGAGGGACAGATATACACACACAAATAGGAGAGAGAGAAAGAGAGAGAGAGAGAGAGAGAGAGAGACAGAGACAGAGACAGAGACAGAGACAGAGACAGAGACAGAGACAGGGAGAGAGAGTCCCATAGTCAAGATTTTAGCTCACCTTCTGACTCCAAATATAAGATTCCTTCCACCATAACAAGATAACTTGTTTTATATCTATACAAACATACATCATTCTTTCCAACAATGGCATTTACTACAATATTATATTTGCTAGAAAGATGTGTAAATTATCAGCTATAAACTTATTCGAATTTTCTTCATGGGTACATATATCCTTATGTGTTGATATTTTACATTTTCTGTGGGGAGAATATATGGTGTTCTCTATTCTTTATACATTGTTACCTTGACTTATCATGAAAAAAGGTGACCATTTTTTATATCAGAGGAATATTATAGGTAGTATGATACAGTGGGAAAAAAATATGTTCCCCATTTTGGAGTTAGAGAACCTGGGTTCAAATTCTGGCTTTACAAATCTTATTACCTTGTGAAAATCATTCAATCTTTTGGGTCTCAATTTCCCCATATATAAGATGACTGATTTGAACTATAATCCTGAGATGCCTAAGATTTCAGAAATACCTTTTAACATCCACATCTATGATTCTGTGTTCTGAGTATACCAGAATGTACTCTGGGTATGAGGGAAAAATATAACAAGGGAATCCAATGTCATTTTCTGAAAATTTCCCCTTAAGTTAACAATTCATCTAAACTAGTCTGGAACTTGGGATACTGGGACATATACTTTCAAAGAAAAAAAATGGGTGAAATTCAGGGGAGTCTACCATTCAATAGGGATATATCAAGGCCTTAAATGGAATGAAGGAATGGTTTTAGAAGCAAGTAAAGACAGATGAGTTATCCACCACCAGCAGAAAACTCCAACTCCAAGATCAGTTAATGGGATAGATAGTTTCCCAGAATTTTTGTTTAATGAAGTTGTTTATACATACTGTTTATAAGATGAATAAGAATTTCCAACAGGTCAGGATAAGGTAGCCTTTGTAGTATGACATCACAAACTCACTGACGATTCAAGTCCTACTTCTCTGACTATAGCTGCCTAATGCATAATATTGAAAGATTCCTCTATAAGGTCAAGCAGAATCCAACAGAATCCATGAGAATTGGAACAAATAGGCACACAGTCTGTGGTTCAGGCAGGAACGTGGCAGAGAATTTGGGGTCCATCAGAACCATAAGGCAGAATTTATTTCAGGAAGGACCTGTCTGAAATGTGTGTGTGTGTGGGTGTGTGTGGGGGTGGGGCGGTGTGTGTGGGGTGTGTGTGTGTGTGTGTGTGGTTCATGTGATCACGTATGTGTGTATGTTTTAAGTCTTCTCTCTTTTTGGAAATATTGGCCCAAGTAGAAGTAGTTGCAGATCTCCCAGAACTTATTTAGCAATATTTCCATACAGAGAAATGCCAGCAGTTATAGCAAAGCCACTTAAATTTCTCTAGCATTCTTTAAGTCCACTTTTCAATAACATATACTCAGCATGAGAGATAACATGAATTTTGGAGAAGACCAGGTTTGAACCATTTCCAACACACAGGCCCAAAGCATTTGACAAAGTGATGCTGAATCTGAGTGGTTTAGTGATTTCTATGTAAATCATATATACCTGACTTTTTGACTTCTTGTCATGTACCCTTTTTTTAGTCTGGTGAAGCCTCTACACTCATTTTCATAATAATAATTTTAAATGTGTAAAATGTGTAAAATTTTAAATGTGTAAAATGAATGTGGTGAGGTTCCATTCTATTTAGAGAAGTCCAACTTCTACATGTAGTATGGGGACGTTGTTGCTCAAAAGGAGGCAGAATAGACATCACCAGCTTCTTTGCCCCAATCATTCTCCAAGGAAAACTTTAATTCCTGCTAGGATGGGTTGTAGGGTGTCAAGAGAAGAGGCTGATCAGCATGCTCTTCTCAGAAAGAGAGTGTATGGCATTAGAATTTTATCTATTTGCTCTCTTAAATATTGTTAGTATAGGGGATATGATCAGGTTCAATTCAATTTCTGATGGCTGGGGTTTGTTTTTTTGTTTTGTTTTGTTTTGTTTCTGCAGGTTGAAGAGGAACACAAACTTTATATCCAATATTTGACCCCCTTTCTAACAAATACCAGTTCCACAATGAATTCACATAGCACTTAGCCAAGAAAATGCTTTTAACCAGCTTAGTAATAAAAAGAGACATCAGTGAAGTAATCTACAGGAGAATATATACCATACAATCTAAAGGAAAGGAATTCTATTTGAAGTGAGGTAACTCAGCTCAACTTAGAGATAGTGTCCTGGATCTCACCCAAGGGGAAATTCCTCAAAGTCTTTGCTATAGCAAATGGAGGATAGGGACATAAAACAGACTACTGGCTCCTCTCGTGTATTCCCAGAACATTTTTCCTTCAGCAAACTGAAATAGAGTTGGTCTCTTCTACCTTCCTTCTTGATGCTAGAAGCCAAAAGCGCTAGAAGTGACTCAAAGTTTGGAGAGAACTTGGAGAGATTTCCTCTCTCCCACTCTCATCAAGTCTGCCACACCTCTTATTCAGACCAAGGAATTAATTCCACTAATAAGGAGAGAAAGCCATACCAATGGATTTGGGACAGGGGGTAGATGAAATATGTAGGATTCTGAGGAAGTCAAAGATTAGTGAAAAGAAATTTTGTTTTCCCTCACTGAAGTTAAAGGGTTCCATGGAATCTATGCACACACTCAATGGGGATTTATGGATCTCAGAATAGAAATCTATTCTTTAAAAGGAGAGATCAACTCACTTAGATCCTCAAGAAAGAGATAGACTATTGGAATCTGGCCCTGCCACTAATTCCACTTCCCCATCCCTTACAACATCTACTATATCCAGTTGTTCCTCATCTTTGAATTGGAACTTCCCAATCACCACATGAGTGTTTTAGGTCTCAGCCTTATTGGATGTTGGCACTTCATTGATATTCACAGACTTAGTTTTTACTCCGAAAGTACAAGTGAGAAACAATGTGATATGCTTTTCATCTTTAGTTTCAGTAACTTTCCTGACTCTCTTTTTCTGGTTATTTAGTAAATTATTCAGTAAATATTTCTTGAGCACCTGCTATGTGTGAGGTACTGGAAAAGTGAAGGAGCAGAAGTGCTGGTAAAGAGCATCTCCTGACTTCAAGAAGCTTACATTCTACTATCACCTAATCAACTTTTCAAACCATAGAGGCAAGTTTGTTGCTCATCCTTCCTTTTTGAAGGTGAAACATTGATGTCATGATGTGATAGGTGATAGCTTGTGGGTGATTTATACCTAAGTGAGGTGGAGTGCATAATGGTCAGCACCAAACAGAGTTGTACAAAGGTGTATAACAGTGGTTCTCAACTTGTGGGTTATGTTCAATTTGTAACAATGAAAATACATCCTGCATATCAGATATTTACATTATGATTAATAACAGCAGAAAAATTACAGTTATAAATGATCAATGAAAATAATTTTATGGTTGGGGGTCACCACAACATGAGGAGCTGTATTAAAGGATCATGGCATTAGGAAGGTTGAGAACCTGATGTATAAAGTGGACTATTATATTCCAAGGAGATCATTGATAAAAAGAAATTCCCTGTTGGTACTAATGTATTTATAGCAGCACTTTTAGAGAAGGCAAAGAATTGTTTAATGACTATTATTTGATTGGGAAATGACTACATTAATACATGAATTCTTAATACATGAATGTAACAGAATGTTACTGTGTTATAAATGTAGTGAATAATAAATACCAGAAAACCATGGATAGTCTTACATGAACTTTTGAAGGGTGATGTAAACAGGGCCAAGAAAAGGATATGCACAATGATCTCAACAATGCAAATTTTAAAATGTAAAACAAAATATATAAAGTAATTGCTGAAAAAATTACAAAGAACAAACAAATGTGACCCCAAAAAAGAAATATGACAAGGTATCTCCGCTTTCTTCTTTTCTAAGGTGAAGGGTCCATGGGTGTGGGACATTAAATGCAATTTCAGATTTATTTAATCTGTTGATAGATTTTGATAATTTTTCAACTTCTTTTACTTTGAAACATTTTTCATTATATTGAATCGATCTAGGGGAGGAGGGAGATATACAGGAAAAATATAAACAACAAAAATCAATATTTATTTTAATAGAACTATAAGGGAACATTGTGATAATATAATTTGGGGGGGGGGATTGTGAAACTCAAATAGAAACAGTATCCACAACACAATACATAAGAATCCTACTGAGTCACATATTGACTTAGAAAGCCACACATTAATATTATCTATGTTTTATTGTATTTTAATTTATTTTGTTGCCTATCTCCCAATTATCTTTTAATCTGGTTTGGACTGAACTCGAGTCATGTGTTTGATAGTTCTGATCTAATTTAACAACTTTAAGAATATAAGAACCATGATCCCAATAAGGTATTTGCCAAATTTTATTCAGTCATCTCAGCTGTGTCAAACTCTTCACAACCCCCATTTTGGGATTTTCTTGGCAAAGACACTGGAGTAGTTTGCCATTTAATTCTCCAGCTTATTTTTACAGATGAAGAAATTGAGTGAATTAGAGTTCAATGATTTTTCCAGGCCAGCATAGTCAGTAAGTGTCTAAGAACAGATTTGAACTCAGGTTACTCCAGGACAAACACTATCCATTGTGTCACATAGCTACCCTTGTCAAATATTACCCAGGTAGTAAATGGCAGAGCTATGATTTAAACTGATATTCCGTTCAACCAACTGCAACATTCTTTCTACTACATCCATATAAAAATCCTTAACAATCATATATACATACATATATATATATATATATATATATATATATATATATATATTGTAAATGGAAGGGATTTCCTTTTCATAAAATGTATCATTTTATCAGTGAGGAAACTAAGGACTTGAAGGGGTTAATTTACTTGTCTAAATTGATTTCATTGATTAGTGACAAAACCAGAATGAAAACCAAATAAATCCCTTGAATCCCATCACAGTTTCACTGTTCCATGCTACTTTTAAGCCCTTTTCCCCCACTATCTAAAGTTAAAAACCTATTGTGTTTACATCCACAATAATCATCTATTTGGAAGAAGCGTAAGTGAAAAAAACTCCAATAATGTGTTGCAGACTTCTGCTTCCTTTATGGTTTATGTGGTTTGAAAAGCATCTCCCCCAGTAGTTCACAAGAATCCTCATCTTTGGACTTATTTTCAAATATTAGTTTGCTTTGCTCTGCCTCAGGAAATAAGTTGCCACCTCATCAAAGGAACTTTTGTCACTTGATAATTATCTGCTGATATTCATTTGTTCTAAGAGATCTAATGATTTCTGATGCCAGGTGTTATAGTGAATGAGAAAAATCCAAGATTCAAAGAATTTTCCTATCATTAAGAAGGATGGGAATACAGTGCAATGTTGATATTAGTTACAGAATTTGACTTATTTCTGTGAAATGAGCTCTGCATGGGGTGACATTAAATATGTAAAGGATTCTTTGTCTTTGAAACTCGGGCTTAAGTCAAACAAATTGGTTTTCGACATCTGACTTAAATAATTTATTTTAAATGTGTAGATAAACAGTTACCAATACATTCTTTACTAATGCCCACTGCATAGAATCTTAGTATTGAATGGAGCCTAGGACTTATATAGTCCAACCTCCTTTTATGTACAGTATAAAATATCACTAAGGGGTGGCTAAGTGGCACAGTGAATAGAACACCAGTCATGGAGTCAGGAGAAAGCTGAGTTCAAATTTGGCCTCAGACACTTGACACAAAATTAGCCTGTGACCTTGGGCAAGTCACTTAACCCCAATTGCCCTTCTTTCTCCCACCAAAAAACAAAGTAAACCTAAAAAAATAAATATAATATCAATAAGATATTCACAAATACACTGAAGATATGCTCAACACTATGTAAGGTCTTCTACATTGTATAGGTTTCAATTGCTTCAAACTTTGACACATTTTGGACCTCGTATCCTATCAAGATTGTTTCATATCAAAGATAATAAACTTTGAACTCCTGCTTCTCTACCTGATTCTATATTTTTTCATGCTCCCCTTTATCTATATTTTTCTGTTTCTCTCCCTGTGTGTCTACCTGTCTGTTTTTCTCTATCTCTTTTCCATTACTTTCTATCTCTACTAATATTTATGGCACCCAATCATTTTTTAAAATTAATGGCCACAAAACCTTTGATCCCTTCTCCTTTAAGTTTGTCAGGTCCATTCTGTCTTTCATACCCTCACATGGTTGACTCCATAGTCAATTGTTTCAATGACTTTTTTAATCAACAGAGCATTGCACTCTTTCTGATGCCCATTCAAGCCCTTCATACTGTCTTTGCTCCATAAACAGTTACAAATAACTTCTTGTTTTTTTATTTTTATTGATGTGTTTGTTTACTTTTAATTTACAATATTCAGTTCCAGAATCACTTGAGTTTCAGATATTTTTCCTCTTCCTCCTCACTGCCCCTCACTCCACCATGGTGGCATACAACTATGTATAGGATGTGCAAACTCTTTCACATTGTATGATAGTCTGTTTGAATAGGTGTTATAGCCAATGGAGTGAACAACGAGAAAAGAGAAATAAAAACCAAACATTGAAAGGAATGATAGCATGCATTGCTTCAGTCTCCATTTAACCTCTGGTCCTTCTGGATCTTTCTCTGAAAGTAGACATCTCCTTCCATCCTGAGACTTGTAGAGTTGTCTTTTAACTATGCTTTGCTGAGAAGAGTTCAGTTTTTCAAAGGTGGTCATCACACATATGATGTATCTGGGATTGTGTACCAATATTTCCTGGTTCTGCTCCTTTCACTTAGCATCAATTTGTATAAACCTCACCAGGTAATTATGAAGTCCATCTCCTTCCCATTTCGTATTGCATGATAATATTCCATCATATTCATATACCATAACTTGTTCAGCCATTCCCCAATTGATGGGCATCCCTTAAATTTCCAGTTTTTTGCCACCACAAAGAGAGCTGCAATAAATACTTTTGTACATACGGGACCCTTTCCCATTTCTATAAT
>CM053593.1:280244599-280256828 GCA_028646575.1 Pseudocheirus occidentalis | reverse complement strand
TAAATTATCTCCTATAGAAGAGGCAAGCAATAACTCTTCCAATGGCAGGCAAGAAGAGGAAGGCAAAAGGGAACATGTCAACCTTACACTCATTGAATTTGGCTTAGGGAGGGAATGACATACACTCTGAATTCTGTATCTTGCCTTACAGGAGAGTAGGGGGGAAGAGTATGAGGGGTGATGGAGGGGGGGGCAGATTGGGGGGCTGAGTAGTTAGAAGCACACACTTTTGTAAAGGGACAAGGACAAAGTAGAGAATAGAACAAATGGGATGGGATAGGATAGAGGGAAATATAGTTGAGTCTTTCACAATATATCCCCTATGGAAATGTTTTGCATAACTAAACATGGACTACCTAAATTGAATTGCTTACCTTCCCAGTAAGGGTGGATGACAAGAGAGGAAGGGGAAAAATCTGGAATTTAAAGTTTTAAAATAAAATTTTTTATACATATATATGTGTGTGTGTGTGTGTATACATACATATGCACACATATATGTATTTGTAGGTGTATGTGTGTGTATATATACATATATATGTATATATATGTGTGTGTGTGTATATATATACACATATATACATTTACATATATTCTGATCTCCTAAAAAATAAAATAAAATAACTCAAAATGATAAAATTATACAAAGCACTTAGGTGTCCATTTGTCAAGACAAACCAGGGAACTATAAGAACAGAATTATGAAATGTTTTCCACACAAATAATATCAGATCTAAACAACTGGAAAAACCTCAATTGCTCATGGTTAAGCTGAATTAATAAAATCACAGTCAATTCTACCTAAATTAACTGACTTATTCAGTGCCATACCAATCAAACTACCAAAACATATTTTATAGAGCTAGAATGAAACTCCTCTGGAAGAACCAAAGGTCAATCTTATCAAAGAAAAGGGAAAAAAATACCATTGTAGTTGACCTAGCCATTCAAGGTCTAAAACTTTATTATAAAGTGGCAAGCATCAAAATTCTTTGGCATTGACTAAGAAATAAAGTGTATATCAGTGGAATATGTTAGGTACACAAGATATAGTAGTCAATGATGATAGTAACCAACTGTATGACAAACCCAAAGACTCCAGCTTCTGGCATGAGAACTCACTATTTATCAAAAACTTCTGGAAAAGTTGAAAATTGTATGGCAGAAACTAGGCATAGGCCAACATATTCCACCCTATACCAAGATAACATCAAAATGGGTACATGATTTAGACATAAAGGGTGATACCAATAAGCAAATTAGGAGAGCAAGGAATAGATTACCTGCCAAAACTGTGAAGGGAAGAACTTATGACCAAACAAGAAATAGAGAAGATTATGTAATGTAAAATGGATAATGTTGATTACATTAAATTAAAAAGTTTTGCACAAAAATATGACAAGATTAGAAGAGTAGCAGAAAGCTGGGAAACAATTTTTGTGGCCAGTGTATCTGATGAAGTTCTCATTTATTAAATATATAGACTCTTCTTTGGAAGAATACAAATCATTCCCCAATTGATAAATGGTCAAAGGATATGAACAGGTAGCTTTCAGATTAAGAAATTAAAGTTATCTATAGTCATGTGAAACAAAAAGTTCTAAATCACTACTTCCTAGAGAAATTCAAATTAAAACAACCCCAAGGTAATACCAGTACCTCACATCTATGAGATTGGCTAATATAACAGGAAAGGGAAATGATGAATGGTGGAGAAGATGTGGAAAAATTGGGACAATAATGCATTGTTGGTGGAGTTGTGAACTGATCCAGCCATTCTGGAGAACAATTTGGAATTATTCCCAAGGGGCAATAAAGCTGTGTATACCATTTGGTCCATCAATAACACATATAGGTCTATATCCCAAAGAGATTATAAAAATAGGAAAAGGATCCACATGTACAAAACTATTTATTGCTGTTCTTTTTGTGTTGGCAAAGAATTGGAAATTGAAGAGATGCATATCAGTCGGGGAATAGCTGAACAAGTTGGGTTATATAAATGTATTGAAATACTATTGTTCTATAAGGAATGATGAGCATTCAGGTTTCAGAAAAAATACCTGGAAAGACTTATGTCAACTGATGCTAAATTAAGTGAGCAGAACCAAGAGAACAATGCTCATAGTAACAGAAATATTTTATGATGATCAACTATGATAGACTTAACACTTTTCAGCAATACAGTGATTCAAGACAATCTGAAGTGACTCATGATGAAAAATGCTATCCACATTCATAGAAAGAACTCTGGAGTCTGAATCCAGATTGAAGCATGGTATTCACTATTTTTTCATTCTTGTGTTTTTCCCCTTTTGTTCTGATTCTTCTTTCACAACATTATTAATGTGGAAATACATTCAAAATCATTTTACAGGTATAACATATATCATAGTGCTTGCTGTTTCAGGGAGGGGAATGAAAGGAGAAAATTTAGAACTGAAAATCCTACAAAAACGAATGTTGAATACTATATTTACATGTAATTAAAAAATAAAATACTTTTAAGTGCAAAAAAGAAAGGAAATGCCATAAGAAAAATATGAATGAGGAATTTGTGGCTTGGTGAAAGAAGCCATAAAAATACTGAAGATAATAGCACCCTAAAAATAGAATTAGATGTATGATAAAAGAAGCACAAAAGCTCCCAGAAGAAAATGATTATTTAAAAAAATAGAATTAAGCGCTTTTTATTTTTGTGTGTGTTATTTGCAACATGCTAATATGGAAATATGTTTTGCATGATTTTACATGTATAGATTTATTTCTTTGTCAATGGGTAAGGGAAGGCATGAAGAGAAGGAACAGATTTAGAACTTAAAAATTAAATAAATTTTTAATTTAAGAAGAATACTAAAAATAAGTTATTTGTTAAAAGAAAGAAAATCCATCTCATAGTCAAGTTGAAGAGAAAGTGTTTATAGTTAGTAAGATTTTTCAGATACTCCTATTTATGGGGAAAAATTGTGCTGGGTTTATCTATCCTTTTGTCCCCCAATTATAAAATCTCTTGGTTGAGTTCTATATGCATTCCAAAAAGTCTGGCCTCACTATCCACACTGGAAAGACCAAATGGATGAAAAATACTTATTCTAATGATTAAGACATGCATTTAGATAAATAATTTATAGAATTTACATGTATGTACCTATGTATATGTATTTTGTATTCATGTATGTCCATATGTTATGTTATAGCAAGTGCTCACTTTCCTAAATCTTATCTTCTACATCTCAACCCCATGACTCTAGGGGCATCCCAAATGTCTGCTCTCTAGCACCTTCACCTCAAAATACTTTTCTTAGGAAAATGTAACATCACTGCTACCCATCAGAGACTAGGGGACCACTTCTATTTCACCAATTAACATGAATTAGCTTTTAAACATGAATATTTACATCAAAGATATGTTAGAGTAGAAATACATTTCCCTCCAACACTTTGGAAGTAATCTCCCCTGTACTCCCTACAGAGAAGATTCAAACATTTCAGTTGTGTACAGCATTACTTCCATGACATTTGTGAAAACATGTAAAGTTATTCTGGATAAGTCCTTGCCTTGTCAAGCAAAAAACTGGATGCTGTGGGTCACTCCTTTCTCTTTAAAACAGTGATATTGGATTAATCACAACATGCTCTTGGCTCCCAATCTCTTGGATTACTGTACAGCTTACTTTCTTAAATTTTTGAAATTCACAAGGTCATAATTATTAGATTAATTTCTTTCACCTTTTCCTCAAATTAAACTATAAACATTAGTCTTCACAGCACTACTTGTCAGATTCAAAGAGGGAAAGAGTCAAAGATCTTTACCCTTATAGCATAGTCTCTCACTATATTCAATCTAGAAGAAAGAAGTCAGGAGAGGAGAAGTTCAACCAATTGCCATCTAGGACTTTTTCAATGAGCCCTTATTTCTAGTTCTATAACTGTAGCCTTTTATAAACTCTCTTCTCCATCTTATGGTTAGCAGACTTCAATCAGTTACCAAATGTTTATCCATGCTCCAAGTCTTTTCAAGAAATGTCTTATGCATATCATCTTGTATCTTCCAGAAGTGGCTTTCTCAATATTTTCTTATTGGAAGTTGCACTAAGTTCACTTCAAGCATGCTTAAAGACTGAGTTCGTTGGTCAGTCCCCCCAGTATAGATTTCCTCCTATTTGAAAAATTTGTCTTTCTTGTTAAATCTCATAAGGGTGAATTTTGAACATGTAGTCAATATATACTCAATTCAGAAAAGCTCTCTAGTGTCTCAGGGAGACAAAAATATTGTAATTTCTCTTATTCTTCTTAGGGTATATAAGAAAGACTAAAAAGGTCAATGGGACATTAATATATAGTGTCACATTTAGACACATTTAAGAAAGAATATTTCACTGAGTTTACCAAAGTTAACCACTTCTTTAGTGGTTAATAAGTGACTGACTGACTTGGTAAAAATTCTCTCCATCTCTCCAATAAGAAAGAGGAAAAAACAGAGCTTTTCTACATTGGCCAATTTGGTGTTACATATGTATGACTAACTGTGAGCAACTGTGGAGATAGACAATGAGTTGGACCCATAATTAAAAAGGAACAGAGGAATGAGTTTGGTTGCTTTCTATTTATTACAAATTTCTTTTCATGACCCAAAATTTCTCTGATAAAAATAGTTTCATTTTTTGAATATTAAAATTCTACTGATAATGAAGTATATTAGTAAGATATGGAATGTAAATATATCCAGAGAAGTGAAATTAAATGTCATCCAGAGAGTAATGGAGAAGAGTATTGGTAAGTGTGAGCAGGCTTCAGCATAGAACCAGTAAGGAACTTTAAAGAAGAATAGGAATTAAAATTGATATTAAAATGTATATAAGGGAGAAGGATTATTGTCTGACTATACTCATATCAGGATTGCCTTCTATGATAAACTTTTGGGAGGACATACACAAGAGTTGCACACAACCAGGAAGCATAGAGAGGTCTCAATTATTATCACTGAAGGAAATACAAATCAAAGAGGGCACAAAACTAGTTGTATTTCTGAGTAAGGCATTTTAGATATGATCCGTGCCTCCTTTTGGTACTCAGAATTGGTCATTCGATTCCCATTTTGTATACACTTGGTGAAAGTCAGCTGCTTTTGGAGTCTTTGCTTTCTTAATTTCAATTAATACTACTTCATAGAGAATATCTCAGACTGTGATTTTAGAGTCCCAAAGTAGTGTTTCCATTGTCTTCAATGGTGAAAAAGTTTGTTAAATAAATTGTTACAAATATAGTTTTCATCTGTTTGTTCTCCATCTTCCAGTTTAAAAGCTATCAGAATGAATAGGCTTACTTGGGCCTCTCAACAAACTTTTATACTATTTTTCCCTTGATGTTTTTTTTATGTATATTGAGGCTCATAATGTTCCATTACTCTTTATTTTTTGCTTTTTGGAGGGGAGAAGGCAGGGAATTTGGGGTTAAGTGACTTGCCCAAGGTCACACAGCTAGCACATGTTAAGTGTCTGAGGTCAGATTTGAACTCAGGTCCTCCTGACTCCAGGGCTGGTACTCTACTGACTGCACCACCTACCTGCTGCCATCATTTTTTTAACAAATGAAAAACATTTTACCAAAGAATTTATATTCTAAGCTCATATTGCCTTTGATTCCCATATGTCTCTGCTTGGCAAAAAGAAAAAAATAGTGATTATTGACTGAAAACTTTTCTAGGCTCTTTAGGATTCTTTATTATGATAATTGATTTATTTTAGGTAAACTTAAAAATCATTATACTTGTCAATATCTATCCATTTGTCCATCTTCTTTCTAACTTGGTTAAATATATTACGTTGAAGCTATTTTAAATTGGATTGTCCAATAATTTTTCCTCTAGATTTTATTTTTGATTTTCCTTAATTTTGTTTTTTGTTATAAAAATTTAGCAGTCTGATAATATAGGAATAACTGTTATAAATGACCTTCACTTTAGCGATGAATTTTTTTTTCTTTTCAGATGGGGAGGGCAGGGCAATTGGAGTTAAATGACTTGCCCAAGGTCACACAGCTAGTAAGTGATAAGTGTCTGAGGTCGGATTTGAACTCAGGTCTTCCTGACTCCAGGGTCATTGCTCTTCTCACTGTGCCACCTAGCCACCCCTACAATGAGTATTTTTTGTTTGTTCAAATATGATCACTTTCATTTTTAACTGATTTCATATTCATAGGGATATTTTTATGATTATATAGAAAAAGAACTAGTCTCTCTCATCTACAATTATTCCCAGTAAAATGGCAACCTTAGTACCACCATTATAACCGAGCAATGTACTGGTGCTCCCTGTAGATAGTGAATTTTAATTGCATACCTAAAATCAAGAAATGTGTTCAAATTCATAAAACAAAGTGCATCAGATTACAAAATAAAACAATTTTTCTCCTTTCCTATAATGAAATTAAATGCCTTTTTTTCTGAACTGCTTCATGAACACCCTGAAATCTTAACCCTAAGTTAAGAACCCTTGCTTTACAAGCTATTCCTTGTTGCTTCAAACATAATTGGGTGTTATAGTATTTATAAATGAGTTGCTAATATAACATTTGCACCAGAGTATAATATCCAATCAGGGAGACTTAAATTAAGAATGTAAAGAGTCTCCAAGGCCCAAACATGCCATTTTTTCAGAATATCTTTTCATTTGTTAGGCCATTTACAAAAATAGGCTTAAATTATATAGGAATAAAAATAAAACCTATGTCTGTTTCAAGGCCAGTCATAACAACTGAATATAATAAAAACACCTTAAAAGAAGCATAGATAACATTCTGACTCTACTAAACTGAATCTCCTAAGGAAACTCAAGGGAGACAGTATATTTTTTTTAATGAGCTTTCTTTTTTTCTAAACTTTGAAACTCCAAAGATTGTGCTCTCTTTGAATTGAAGCAATGACAAATAATGTCAGAATAAGTATTATCAGATTGGAAGGACAAACCTGGCAAACAGAAATGAGACAATGTTATTCCTGAACTACTGATATAGAGTATTGTTGAGTATTTAGTATTGTTATTCTATATTGTTTTCTTATATAATTGAGTATTGTCTTCTACTTGAAAACAAAAGAGAGATAAAAAAACATCAGAAAAACATCAGTAGACAAGTTCCTCTGTAATTATGAGTGTCAGTAATGTTGTCGGTATGTAAACCTTGGCTTCTGACAGTTGTACCCTGCTAAGAAGCATAAGGAGTTATTCTATGTGTGTAGCAACTTTCCATGAAAAGTACACACTAAATAATCATTCATTATCAGTTTATGTATCATTATACACTGCTTGCTCAATCTTGCTTATCAGGTTGTTTTTCCACAGAATCTAGTTTTTCTTCAAATTTTCACACTAATTTTAAACTTATTCCTCTTTGCTCCACACAAGCTTTGACACTCTAGTCCTTAATTCCACTGACTCACTTAAGCATGGGGATTCACTCTTATTTGAGATATGATCATGGCATTATATTTTGGGTATCTTTTTCTTCTCTCTAACTATTTTTTTCTGACACCCAGGGCTTTCCCCTGTGTGGGACACAGCTGTTTCTGCTTGCCACTTTGATGGGGCATAATTCAGGTCAGTATCAAACTACAGAATAAGAAAAGACTGATTTCTCAAGGGGAAAGTATGATTCCACACCCTGATTCCAAATGCTTTAAGTTTTAGAGAAAAAATCTTTCACATTACATTGCAACAAAGAAAAAGCGTCTCGGGAACAACAGATAGTTGTCATGCACTTAGTTGGCAAATACATATTAAACCATTTCTATGTGACAGGCACTGTGTTAAAAAAAATGGAGACAGAGAAAAGAGATTAAAAGTCCCTGTCTGGAAGGAAGGAAAGAAGGAAGGGAGGGAGAAGGGAGGGAGGAAGGAAGGAGGAAAAGGGAAAATAAAGGAAATGAGAGAGAAAGAATTCCTTTATCATGTGGACATAGTGCAGAAGAAGAAATTTCCAAATTAGTGGCATTCAACAAGGCATTCTTAATTCTTTAAATCAGTCCATTATATCTATGCCATGAAGCATGAACCAGCCTTCTTCATCAGTCTTCTGCAATCATGGTTGATTATTTAGTTGCTCAGCGTTCTTAAGATTTTCAGAACTGGTTACTTTCACAATAGTAAGGTGATAGTGTTAATTGGTCCTTTACTTATTCTCATTGCACTCTATATCAATTCATAGAAATTGTCACAGACCTCTTTGAAACTGTCACTTTCATTCTTACAATACATAAAACTACATTACATTCATATGCTCCATTTTATTTAGTCATTTTCCGACTAGTGGATATCCCTCCTTAGACATCATGTCTTTACTCATGAAAAAAGAGTTACTATAAATATTTTGTACATATAGTAACTTGCCCGCCTTATAAAATCTATTTGGGGATCAGTACTATGACTGGACATGTGTTGTATAATAACTTCTGGGACATAATTACAAATTACTTTCTGGAATGGTTCAACCAATTTACAATACATCAGTGTACATATTCCCCCCAGCCTCCTAGATCTTTTTCTCTATTTATCACTTTTTAATCAATTTTGCCATATGATGGGTATGGAGTAGAACCTGAGAGTTACTTTAACTCAAATTTCTCTAATTAATACTGATTTGTATCACTTTTATATGACTATTGATATCTTGAGTTTCCTCGTATTCTTAGCCAATTTATCAATTTAGAAATTACATCACTGCAAGTTTAAAATATATCCTTCTATATCTTGGAAATTAGCTCTTTTACAAATGATCTTGCAGCAAAATTGCCCCTCTGCTCAATTAACTGTCTCTTTTAATCTTAGTTCTGTTGGATTTGTACAAAAACTCCAATTTTATGTAATCTTAACTATTTCACCTTCTTTGTTCCTTTCTATTGTGGATTTGAACACAAGTTCTTCCCCTAGCCATAGATCTGGAAGGTTTTAAATATGAAATATGAAGATACAATACATATATACACCATCACACATGTTTGTATGCATGTATGTATGTATGCACATAGAGAAGTGATAGGCAGTAATCTTAAAGGGAAAGACATTAGCAGCAAAGTCAATATAACACAGATCAGTTACCTGAAAAATTAATTTGAGGACTTTAAACAGAAATAACTGTGGTTTGAGAGTATTATGTTTTTGTACCTTTCAGACTGTTTCCATATGTTGACTATTAATGACTTTGTAGATATCATATAAATATAAATATTTAAATAGATAACATGTTTATGTATATATGTGTATATGTATGTATCTATGTGTATGTGAGGATATATACATATGTATTTATGTATATTCAATTCCTGTTGATAAGCAGCCAGGAAACAAAACAGAATGAAATGATTCAATCTATACTAATAGAAAAAAGTCATAGTGACTTGGTATATAGCTAACTAACCAATACCTAGTGGGTCTATGGAATAGGTAAAACTGGGTCTAAATAAAGAGTCAAATGTATTACAGGGAAAAGCAATAGGTTCTTTTTCCCCCTTAGGCCAGTGTAATCTAATCAAGAGTTGCTGCTATTTTTATACATTATAAAAGCAGTTACCAGAGAATGTAAATTGTGAAGGGTCTGTAGCAAATGAGAGAAGTAAAATAAAAGATTTGTTATCACTGCAGCTCACTTAAAGGAAATCTATTAAGTTCATCAAATATTCACCTGGAAAAAATGCCTTACATGACTTGTCCTCTAAACCTAATTCAAGGATAATCTCTCAAAATAATTTCTTTAGAATAATGGAATAGTCCAATGTAGATTAATATCATTAGTTAAGTAGTCTTATATAGGTGAAGGGATTTTGAATTGAGGGAAGTGTTTAGAAAATGAAAAATAAATTTAAGAGGGTCTAAATATGACTGAGTATCATAAGATTAGGTTTAAAATAATTGGAAATGTCTAAATTTAACTTTCTAGCATGGCCTCAGTAGTCTAGCCACACCTTTCATGAACCTGATGAATAAACTAATTCTACTGTTATTGCTGTTCAGTCATTTTCAAATATGACCAAGTCTTTATGAGTCTATTTGGGTTTTTTTTGGCAAAGATACTGCAGTGGTTTTCCATATTCTTCTACAGCAGATTAAGGAAAAGGTCAAATAGTTTGCTCAGGGTCACACAGCTATTAAATGTTTGGAACTGGATTTGAACTCAGAGCTCCCTGACTCTAGGCCTAGCATTCTATCCAGTGAGACACCAAACTGCCTTTTTCTATTCTACTGAAAATGCAGGAATATTTATGGGAAAATAAAATAACAACTGCAGAAAACAGAAAAAAACATTTTAGTATTAATATGAAGGTATTTTATTTTACATTTCTCATTCTAAAAAGAAAGTGAAATATATTTGGCAAACCTTATAAATTTATAAAGATATGGAAGTGCCAGTCTTTTGAACCTTAAAAGTTTAGGGAAGTGAAAGTTATTAAGTGATTGAAATGGTTCAGGAACTGATTAGTCTGGAAGAAAATAGTGTTATTCCTTCATTTAAGAACAGATTAAAATATACTCTAGAATATTTCTTCCATCAACCATTACTGTTCCATTCCCCACACAGCCATGTGCATATGAGTACAAACACATATACACATACAGCAGCAGCAGCAGTATATGGAAGAGGGGGAATGGTTTGACTTGGTAGCTGGGAAAACCGTTTCTGATTCTTTCATGTTCAAATAAAGTCATAAAGTCATTTGCCTCAAAACATTTCATAAATGTGAAGGCTATTGCCTAGTTTTCAGGAAGACATTTCAGCAAAACAATAATCAAATCTTGACTTATATTTTTAAATGTCAAGCCAAATTTCAGGCTGATATGAGAACTCAGAAAGACAAAGTTGTGTCTTCTGGTAGTGGAAGACTACAGAGGAATGCAGCACTTCCCGGAGCCAAGGTGGCATAGCAAAAAGTAAGGCACTTTCACCATCACCTCCTATTGACCTCTGAAAGCCCCTAAATATCACCCCAGGAAAAAACTCTGGAACAGCTTAGCCAGTAGAAAGACTGGGTGCAGCAATATTGTAGCTCAGGAAGTTTGGGGGATCACAGAAAGTCACCTCTTGCTCTGGGGAAAGGGGAGGTATCCCAGCATGCTAGTAACAAATCCCACATCCAAAAATCAGGGGGTGGTGGAGGAGACAAGGGCCAAAATCAACCCCCAAGTGTCTCAGAACAGGCAGAGGAAGTGGTAGACACTAGGTCAGAAAATCACCATGTATATTGGCATTCTCCACCAGCCAAATCTCGTGCTTCAGCACAACTTCACAAAGCACACCTCCAAGCTGGTAGATATCCTTCAGCAGTCAAACATTCCAGTGCAAGACCCAGGTGAGAAAGAGTCAAACATTCGAGTGCGAAGCCCAGGGAAGCAGCCTTCCCATAGAGACCAGACTCCCCACCTCCACCCTAAGAGCTGTTGCTGACTCCAGTTCAGCACCAGTTAAGTGGCTAGACCTTAACAGCCTCCAGCTGCCAACACTTAAAGCCCAGGCACACAAAAAGAGTGACCAGGGCACAGGCTCCAAGAATTAGAATATTGGGTCAGTGTCCCCTGCATTGCAGCAGAAGTGTTTAAACATAAAAGCCATGAATTAGGCCAAAAAATAGGAAAAAGTGAAAATAGACAATGACACTAGATTCTTACTATGGGGACAGGAAAAATCAATCGAAACTGCCCTGAGATTTTAAAACCAGGGGGCAAAATATAAATTGAAGGAATTCACCAATCACTTCTTGAAAAGGATCTCAAAGGGGCGGCTAGGTGGCACAGTGAATAGAGCACCGGCCCTGGAGTCAGGAGTACCTGAGTTCAAATTCGGCCTCAGACACTTAACACTAAAAACTAGCTGTGTGACCTTGGGCAAGTCACTTAACCCCAATTGCCCTCCAAAAAACAAAAAACAAAACAAAAAAAAGGATCTCAAAAAAGAAAACTCCTAGGAATATTACAGCCAGGTTTAGGAGTTCCCAGATCAAGGAGAAAATATTACAAGCAGCCAAGAATAAACAATTTAAATATTGTGGAAACACAATCAGGATAACCCAAGATCTGGCAGCTGCTACATTAAGGGATCAAAGGACTTGGAATATGATATTCTAGAGGTCAAAGGAGCTAGAATTAAAATAAAAAATCACCTACCCAGCAAAACTGAGTATAATATTTCAGGGGAAAATATGGTAATTCAATGAAATAGAGGACTTTCAAGTATTCTTTTTTTT
>CM053593.1:280215582-280244099 GCA_028646575.1 Pseudocheirus occidentalis | reverse complement strand
AAAAAAAAAAGACTTGATATAATCCTGGGCAAGGCTCAAAATAAACTTGAACTGAAACAAGGTACTAAATAATTAAATAGAGAAAACAAGGCACTAAGTACTTCTTTGCTTGCCATTACAATTAGGCACACCATCCATAATAGTAAACAACCTTACTAATCTAATGGTTTGTAAGCCCACAGATCCAACCACAGCAGCAAGACTTCATCATTTGACAAAATAATTGTTGGAAAAACTTGAAAGGAGTGTGTGTATGTGTACATGCATATATGCATGCACACACATACATACACACATGCCCATACCTATACACATGCTTTGACCGTACTATATAAACCAGAGATAAAAAGCAGAGGAAAAGAGCTCATGTGCAGACATATTAATAGGAATACTTTTGTTGCAGTAAGGTATGGGAAAGAAAAAAGATGGCAATCAATTGATGAGCTAAACAAATCATAGTATATGACTGTAATGAACATTTGTGTCAAAAGACATTGTGTAAGATATGAATTCAAAGGAAACAGAGAGAATATGTATAAACTCATGAAATATTAATCAAACAGATCCATAAGAGTTATTTATACACCAGTCATAATTTTGTGATGGAAAATAATCTTGAAAGTTTTAATAATGATCATTACAATGATTGACTAATTAAACTTCTAAAAGCCTGATGCTATACAATGTTTCCTACATCTTGGTGGAGAAGGTGAAGATTGCAGTTGCAGAAATAGAAATACATTTCCAGGAGGAAAATCACTATGCAAATTAGTTTTGTTTGACTTTTTGCTACAAAGGAGGGCTTTTATTCTTAAAGGAAGAAGAGTTTGAATGGAAAGTAGGAGAACAATATCAATTTGAAAAAAATGAAAGGAATTAAAATAAAGCATGAACCATTTAAGAAATTCATAGAAGAAATCAGTGAGACATTTAAGGGTCTGGGCACAAAGAAACAGGAAGTGCTGGTGCTATCATGTTCAGTTCATATTAAAAGGAATAAGCTGTATTTTGTGGATTTCTACATTCATGTAGAGAAATTTTCAAATTTATTAACATTTTTCCTGCTTCTTAAACAGGGCAGAATACAATCTAAATATGCCTGTGTGGTTCTCATCAATTCCTTCTCTAAATCCTTAATAGAGAATATACCTATGGGACATCTTCTAGGTCTTTTAACTTTTTGCACAGACCAGTACAGTACTCAGGCTATTCATACATTAATCCTTCATTCTAACTGCATGAATGGACCATTTCCTTTTTCAGCCCCACATGACTTGCATGTATATTTTGTATGTGCTTCTTAAATGCAAGTCATAATTGATAATGAGTTATAATCTACCAATTTCTACCACATTCCCCTTTGGATCACCTGAAGTTGGCTTTTTGAAGATTTGGTATTTAATTATTTTCAGCACACAAAACATCATGAGAAGAATAGTGATATTGGAAAAGTACTGTGGGATCACTTAAAGTGCTGTGAAATTTAGCAAATTCAATCCATCTCACTCTCATTATTCTGTTGTTTCTCAGCCTATCCCATTATCCATGCCCAGTTTCTGTACAAAAAATGTGTACTGGTGGAAATATTATACTGGGTGTTTTCCATGCCTGGAATGTTCTCCTTTCAATTCTTCCTTTCATAATTCCTGATTTTCTTCAACTCAACTGCAACCTAATCCAAGAAACCTTTTCTGGTTTCCGAAATTGTAAGTACCTTCTCCTCTAAGATTTATGATGAATTTATTTGACTCTGAACTTGGAAGATATGGCTTCAATCCTACTTTTGAAGTCTACTACCCATTTGGGCACAAATAAGTTACTACATCTCCCTGACTTTTAGTTTACTGATATATAAAATGAAAGTATTAGACAGGATTGCCTTTGTGGTCTCTTCCAGCTCTATTCTATGATCCTGTGGTCTTAGTCTGTAAGTAACATATGTATAGGTATATGTATGTGTGTTTGTAGTGTCCAGAAGTTTCAGTGAAGTTTTGTGTTTTAATTCCTTGAATTTACATTTTAGTTAGGGAAATATCTGTCCATCTGTCTGTCTGTCTGTCTGTCTGTGTCTGTCTATCTAGCTATCTGTCTATCTATCTATCTATCTATCTATCTATCTATCTATCTATCATGCAAAGTACCCTAAAATGTTAGTATATATGGAAGCATTAATATTTTAAACTTATTATATTTAAGAACTCAAATGTAAGCTCAAAATTTCACTAAGACTTTTGGTATGCCCTGTAAATGTATATATTCCTGCCCTGATTAGAATGCAAATTTTGTGGGAGCAGGAACTATTTCACTTTTGTCTTAATATTCTCATTGCCTCATACATGGTGAGTGTAATAGTTAATAAATACTCCTTAACTATTTGACTAATAAACTATCTTAAAGGGCTGTCCATCCAACTAAAATGTGTTTTTCATCCATTTGATTTTTCACATATTGATAATTAACCTGGTCTTTTTTGTGACTCTTAGCTTTTTTCTTCAATTCACCAAGAATCAATGTAATTAATAATTTGTTTTTATAAAACAGGAAGTAATGATATAAAAATGTGAAAGTCATATCACCAAATAAAATTAGTGAAATAAATGGATCTGTGTACTTGGTGATCTAACAATCAGGCCAACTAAAGATATCTTCCTGTTATTTTCTCAACAGGTCATGAGTAGACTCTTTATGAACATATTTATTGATTCAATTTGTCTTTTGGTACCCAAGTAATAAGGGAGTGGATACAAGCTCAATCCATTTATAGGGAAAAAATTGCTGCAATTGCATCTCGGGTAAAGTTGAAGCACCTCTGTTCCATGTTTGCATTTTATCTCCTTCATTATTAAATATCTATAAATGATTGTCTTACTGATGATGCATGGAACAGGAAGATAGAAAATTTTGAAAGTTTAATGTTTTGTTCTTGGAAATGTCAAGGGACATGGGAGGCCAAAAACATAGAGGAGGCAGGAACAGAAAAAATAATGTAGAGTTCTCTCATCTTAGAGATTTTAGTTAATTTTTATAATGATTTATTCATTATTTCCTTTCTTTTTTTAAGTTCCATTCGGTTAGGGTTCTCAGATCAATCTAAGCATTCAAATACATATAAGTCAAAGTTAAGATCCCTACAGCAACTATTTATCAGCAGTAAGCCATATGCATGTAAGTTATAGAAAGCTAAAAAAAAAAAAGATAACACAAAATTGACAGACAATGTTTCAAGATTTGTTTTATAGCGAGTAGGATGGGAAAAAATTTATACCCCTTCCCTAACAAGGTCACTATAGAGAGACAGCTATTTTGTTTTAACCTTGAAATGGAAAAGAATGAAAATCTAATTCTTATATTCCAAAGAAAAGTACATCTAAGTCTGTAGTCAAATAAATTATTCCAACTGATTAATAATCCTTTCCTAATAACAGCAGTCCTGAAAACAACTTGCTATACCAGAAGGTTCTGTTTAAAACTTTATCCCTATTTCAATTATATTTAGGCCCCAGGATCTACCCAGGAGAGAGTCCATTGAAATAAAGAGACCACCTACCTGAAGAGCAAATATCTTAATTATAGAACAAAAAGACCCATAATGAAAAGGAGTTCCTATTATACTAATTTTAAAGACAAGCATTTTAATCTTGAGCTGTGTTTTATATAGGAAAAGGCAAAGGGCCATAATGTATCCATACTCCCAAGCCTTACTTTGCTACTCCATCAATAACTCCCCTGATTTTTAAGACTGGGGAAATGTTTTTTTCCTTTCTCTTATTTTTGGGCACTTCTCTGATATACCAAAGTATCTTGACACTTTAATAACTTATTCATTTTTAATAAGTGCAGATTTTTATTCTGATTACAATTGCCAGTTCTCCTTACATTTGGGGAATCTTTTATATTTCCTCCTACATGGAAACTGTCAAGAAGGAAGATGTCATTTCCTAATTATCTTTTCTATCATTCTCAGTACCTAGAACATGGAAGATACTGATGAATGGCTCATGAATGAAAGAACAGATGAATAAAGTACATCAAAATTAGAATGAAAATCTCATTCATCTCCTTAACTACCATATCATTGTATAGTATGACAGTTCTTTCACATGGGATATATTTTCCTTATGCAGTATGGCATAATGGATATAGAGCTGGTTTCCAAGTCAGGAAATCCTGAGATCCATTTCTGTTTCTGTTGAATAGTCTATGGGAATCTAGGTAGAGTAATTTAAATTCTTAGTGCATGGTCAACCCTCTAAGATACTGCAGAATAGGTGTCAATCTTCATTGGTTTTGGTAGTTTCCTCACCCAGGAATTCTCTCTATTAATGAAATCACAGATGCAGTCCCTATCCCTATTTCTTCTAGTATCATGATACAGAGCTGAAAAAGAACTTATAGAGCAATTAGTATAACACTCTTGCTTTACAACTTAAAAGATTTAAGATCTAGAGAAACTGGAAGTCTTCACCAATATCACAAGTAAGAGATTTGCTATAAATTTCTGCTCTAGATGATCATATCCACTGAAATCCTATTTCATTTCAATTTAAAAAAACTTAAAAGGGAATTTTTGGTCTTCTTAATGTCATCTTGTAGCTCATATAGAGGCCACATTGCATAAAGTATATTATATTATTAGATATTTTAGAGAAGAAGATTAAATCTAGATAGAAAATCAAGGAAATGGGGTAAAATGGAGAAAATAATTATTAAATTTAGAGCCAGGTTCAATTTTCACTTACGCCATTGGATGACACTAGACAAGTTCAAAAATTTCCAGACCCCATTTTCCCTATCTTCAAAATAAGGGAGCAGAACTAGGCACCTAAGTTTCCTTCCTACTCTAACTCTAAATTTATGGCCATAAAAAAGAATCCAATCCTTCCCCAAGGAACAATGACTTCCAAGGACTACAGAGTACAGTGCAAAGAACACTGTATTTAAAATCAAAAGACCTGAGTTCAAATTATGCCTCAGACTCTTATTATCTCTATGACTTTGAACAAGTTATATAACCTCCCTAGGCCTATTTCCTAATCTATTAAATGAAGGAACTAGACAGCCTTTCTGGTTCCTTTGAACTCTATATTTTAAGTGATCTCTATAAATACAGTTCTAAATTCCCACAAAAACATGACACATTGAACATTTCCTACTACATCTCTCAGCCAGCCACAATACAATAAATGTCATGATATAAAGTACTATCCCATGACAAATCATGTTTTCCTATGACAACCCAAAGCACTAGATCTTGAAGAGTGAGCATTTGACAACAAAACTAAATAGACAATTATTTTTAAATTTTAATTAAGTAATGTTAATTTCTACAAGGGCTCCTAGAGCAAAAAGTGTCCATCACCAATCCCCTATGTCATTTATGAGACTAACCATGTACCCAGAGTAGACATACTTGCTCTTTAATTCACTCAAGCAGACTTTCATGGTACAGTTTAACAGCCATATAAAATGGCAACAGCATCAATATATTCAACTTTAAGCTATTATGGCAACATGCCATCCAGGGTGAATTGCCTCACAACAAACATTGTTCATTAATATTTAAAAAATTCCACAAGACAGCCAGAAAAACACAGGAAAAAGTTACAATGGCACAGTGCAGCTTGGTAAACAAGCTATCAAAAGCAGTCTACAATTAGAATGAATAAATAAAATACAGTTCTCTAAAACCAAAGTCATAAAGCTGAAATACAGAAGCATTATGAGCAGTATGGTATTCTTCCAGGAGGTTTCACAGAGATTAACTAATGGGATTTGAATACCTATAATTCCACCTAAAACAGACTATTACACCACCCCTAGGCACTGAAATAAGTATTCTCTTTAAATCCAGGAAAATTCCTTAGTAACAGTAACTAAGTTACAAAAGTTGTCCAGAAATTATGAAGGGATGAGGGGGAGTATAATAAAGATTAGAGAAGAAAGAGTGAGAAACAGATCTCTTGACTAGGATTGCTCAAATTTATTAACTAAATTCAAACAATTTTGGCAGTATTACAATCTGCCCGAATGAAAAAACTACAATATAGTTTCATGTCAATCTCTCCTTTTTCACTACAGAAAGGGGTTATTACTCAATATGTCTTAGAACTGCTGACTTTAACCATTTCGATCTTCCTCCATAATTCTCATAGATATAAATAAGACAAAACAGGAGAAAGAGAGAGACAGAGAGACAGAGACAGAGACAGAGACACAGAGAGAGACAGAGACAGAAAGAGACAGAGACAGATAGACAGAGAGAAAGGGATGGAGGGAGGGGAGGAGGGAGAGAGAGAGAGAGGGAAAGGGAAAGAGAGTGGGCGGTAGGGAGAGCGAGGAGTTAATTTCCCTTCTTCATCCACATGTAGCCAACATAGGAACTCCCCTTTTCTTTCCCAAAGACACATGTGCTCAAGCAGAAATACTAAGTATAAGCCCTAAGTTACCATGACAATCATTTCTGCATGTGATATCCAGGTACTGAAAACTATAAAAAGTGACAGGTTTCAGCTAATACAATTAAAAAGCAAAATCCAAAATATTTAAGAATGATGCAAGTACACAGGGACTGCAAATTTAGTAAATAGCCGAGAAATATATGTTTTATGATTCATATTATTTTTAAACCCTTTAGAAAAAATCGTTCTCATGAAATATTGTTTTCCATTCATATAGTTCTATACTAGGTGATATCAGAGGCAAACTTGTGAAGGGAATTTGATCTTAAGGAAATACTATTACGAAAACAGGAAAGAATATGCTGTAGCAATCCGAGACTAATGTTTTGACATATGACTGGGTGATTTATTTATAACTGAGAGTAACTTTCCTCTCCTCTCCTTCTTTTCCATCTCCTACTTTTTCCCTCCTCTTTCCTATCCCCTTTCCTTTCTTTCCTCTTCTTTTCACTTTGCCTCTAGATTTATTATTTCATCAGTATAGGGAGGTCCTGATACAGAAACTGCTTTTACAAAAGCAATCAGCAACTCTTCTACAGTTTAGAGTCTTACACCATCATCTTATGCACAAAGAAATTAAAGGTAGAAACTATTTCATTTGACCAAAGTTACATGGCCTTTTGTATATGCCCAAGGTAATACTTGAACCCAGGTTCTCCTAATTATAAGGCAGATTCCCCCATTACACCCCATCACAGATATGACCTTTTCATTTTCAATACATGAAGAAATTCATAGCATTTAGGATTCTGTTCTCACAAGGTGAATCATTTGTCTTTGATTTATACAATTTCTCCCACACATCTGTGAAGGTATGTGTCCACGTTTCCTTGTGGACATTATGATGCAGACACCTTTCATTTTGGTGCTCTTTTACAATCACACACATGGACACAGAGGAAATTGCCAAAGCCCAAAGCCTTGTTTCCATCAACTTATCATATTTCAATCTGTAATATCAGCAGAAGGTTAATTCAATATGTGACTTTGACACTCTATCTCATTTTAATTGGTTTGAGATATTGAGCTAACTATATATTTTGGAAACATACTTAGAACTGTATCCATTCTTATGAATCTAAATTTTTAAAAATAATTTTAAAGCAAAACCACATATAAATCTTTTTCCCTTTTCTTTTTTTACTCATTTAAAATGTCCATTAATCTTCATTTGATTCTTCTGATGCCATACATATTCTATTTATATTATTCATTTATTGTTCTTTATTTTTCCCTTAAATCAACCTAATTCAAGAAATATTAATAAACATTACCTATAAATAAGGAACTGAGTTCAGTGCCAGGGATACAAGGAAGAATAAGACATGGCACCTATCATTAAGATGTTTACAATGTAATAAGAGAGATAAACAGCTATGTATAGGTAGTTTATCTTGTTACATTAATTACATCTATACATATCACGACCAGTAGTTTGTCCAGAAATGTCAAATGGTGACACAGTGATAAAAGGAAGGAAGGAAAAGAGCGAATAATTAGCATGGTGTTAGTTATATAATTCTGATCTCTAATTTCTACTTTTAGTTCTGTATTTCAGAACATTTACCTTGGTCAACATACTAAAGCATATCATCAAATTCAAATATGTAAATACAAATATATATATATATGTGTCTGTGTGTGTATACATACATACATACATACATATATATATATATATATAGATATAGATATATATACATATATATATATATATAAAACACTTTCTGGGGAAGGTCACAACTAACATTTGACATTTTTGGCTTTTGAACTGTATAACTTAAAATGGATAAGGATAAAACAGCAAAGAGGCAATTGAACCAAAGTATTTGCCCATCACCCAGTTACACAAAGATGTTCATCATTCTGAAGCATGAATAAGCTCCTTAGTCCTCTTTCTACCAGTGGGTATTATTGGGCCCCAGCAGTGAACATTAAAGGCAAAGAGAATTGCAGACAAGGGAATTAACGAGAGGAAATTAGAGAGAAGGAAAACATCATTCTAATCATTCTTTGATTCCTTATAATTATGATGTTAAATCATTCCTTGAGGGTTATTATGATGATAGCCACAGAACAGAGAAGGGGACTGGCAGATTAGCATCAGATATGTTGTTTCCAAGCTTGTGCAGAAAGAAAATGAGAATGAAACAATAATGTGGTCCTTTCCTAAGAAAAAATCATTTTGGTTTTTTAGTGCAGCAATTCAATTGATATTGAGCAAAGAGAAAGCAGAAGCCAGTAAACATTTCAAAAAAAATGGAAATGGATTAAGAGGGAAAGAACAAAGAAGTGTTCTTGTCTGTGGATGAGGGGCTTTTGCCTAGGGGTTCCATTCCCCTGAGCTAATTTCACATTTCATATTTTCATTTGATACAGCTAAATGTCATTTTTAAATTTCAGAATTTCAGAGGAATAGGCAGGGTGGTCATGTTTTGCTTCTATTAAAAATAAATTCTACTTTCCCCTCAAAATAAATCAAGGTCTTACAAAAAATTTGCTTTCTTTTTGCACCTTATCTTCTGTAGTCTTGACCTTGGAAAGTATCTTGTTCTTTAAGCATAAGGTATAAAATGACCCATGCAATAATTTATTTTCTTATGTAATTATTCACAGACTCACAAAATGTTAATGTTAGAAAGAACCCCAAACTTCATAGAACAAACCTCTCATTTTTTCAGATAAAAACCTGTGACTCAGTAAGGTGAATTTCTTTTAAAATTAGGATCTGAACCCCAAAGTTAGAAGAGCCCTCTGAGGTTGTCTACTCCAGTTTCATAATTTTTTTTTGGATAAGAAAAACTAGTTCAAAGAAGTTAAATCACTTGTTCAAAGTTGCCAATGATAAAATTTAAACCCAATTTTAACCTTCTGAATCAAGAGCCAGTATTCTTGCTTTGATATTTAGCCAATTTAACCAAGGTTACATCCAACAAGTAAATGATAAACCAGAGTGTTAACCTCAGGTGAGATACTATTTCAAGTCTTCTATCTCCAAGTTCAGTGTCATTCCCCCTACTGTAGTAAATTTGCTCTGTTTTGTTTTGTTTCTTTTTTTTTACTTTGATAGGGAAGATGTAATTAACTAGTCCTAAGCACAAAATGAAAAATAAATTATTTGGCTAAATAACCTGAAGAGATGCATTTACTAACTCAGTCCTTTAAAGGTTAACCTAGAAATTGAGCACTCTGACAACATTTTATCCTTTCAGTCTGTGTGGTGAAATGGTGGTGTAATTAAGAAGGATATGAATTACAAATGAGTTGGAACAGCAACTGAATAAAAATTGATGTGGTATAAAACCTAGCAAATGGCCTATTTTCTTGAATTCTAGCTGCCCCAGGCCATATGCCTGCTCAAAGTCAGAGGAGAGTAAGTCAAAAATCCCAGCTCAAATAATGTGTTTAGAGATGGAACAGACCTCTGAGACCAACTAGCACAGCCTCCTAAATTTTACAAATGAGGAAATTGAGGTCTAGAAATATTACATACCGATATAAAAGACAGAATTTAGGCCCTATTTTTTACCTCAAAATTCAATATTCTTTCCAAATTAATTAAGACCTTGTAAGATGGCATTATTTGTTTTCCCTGTATTTTCTCTTGATTGCAGAGATAAATACTAACATCTTTTACATCATCAATTATGCCTCTTGGCAGTATGGCTAGATCTTCACTCATTGTACCTTTTTAAAGGTAAAGAAAGAGACAAATGTTAGAAAGAGAATAGAAGAAAAATTAATGAGAGTTGGAAACTGATTGGATGTGAATGAGTGAGAAACACATTTCTTCATAACCTGAGAATAGGTATCAGCCTTGTGCCAGTGGCTGAGCCTTTGACCCAGAAGAGTACATGTAAATTCACAAAAAAGATACCCAATGCAATATAAGAAAAGGGACATCTTAAGGTAAAATGTCCTACATAGGTCTGATAGTTGTGGAAACAATTAAGTTTCCTACTGGACAACAACCTTCCTCAGTCATTTGAAATAAGGGGCAAATCTTATTCTAAATTTTGGCTATATCACTCAAATAGGTTGATATCATTCAAAATTAATTGTGTCAGTGGTGGCAGCTTACAAAAAATTGTGTTCTAGGTGGACCATTTGCAACACTGCTTTTAGATTGCTCTCTGTGTTTCCAGCATAAGGGACAACTTTGTAGATCATAGTTTGTTTTGTAAATCTTCTGTTTTACTCATATCAGACAACTGTTCTTGACTCCTACACTATATATTGTGATCTGGTCTCAAACTGTCTCCATTGCTACTAATCTGATACCTCTCATCTGGACCCCAACTTTCTATTTCCTATCGTTTGAATTAGATAGATACGGATAAAGATATAGATAGATAGACAGATAGACAGACAGATAGACAGACAGACAGACAGATATATAGGTAGATGGATAGACAGACAGACAGATGGACAGACAGAGAGATAGATTGATAGATAGCTGGATGGATGGATAGATAGACAGATAGATAGATGATAAAGATATTGATAGATGTAGATATAGATAATTTGATAAATACATCTCTCTACCTGTGTGTACGTGTGTCATTGGGTATGTGTATGTGTGTGTGTATGTGTTTGTACATATCGTCTCCTAGAGAACACTATACAATGTGGACTTCCCTGGCTTCTCTGCTTGGAAAATCAAAGCTCATGTTGGACAAGGCATTTTTTCTCATCCCAGAATGGATGCTTTCAGTTGCAAAAAAAGCACAGAATCTGTTCCTCCTGAGACCTTGATCCCCTTAGACATTTAAACTGTGTAGGAACATAAGCATTGAGCTCAAAGGGGCCTAGAAGTAATCAAGTTGAACATTCTCATTTGCTGACCATCATTTTAGGTAGGACTAATACCACAGTTGTCTTCATTCTCACCTTGA
This sequence comes from Pseudocheirus occidentalis, assembly GCA_028646575.1. Lineage (NCBI taxonomy): Eukaryota > Metazoa > Chordata > Mammalia > Diprotodontia > Pseudocheiridae > Pseudocheirus > Pseudocheirus occidentalis. Next base: position 280,232,746 of record CM053593.1, on the reverse strand, counting down.
ATTTCATTTCTCTTTCCATTTTCACTATATCTCTCTTATTTAATTTTAAAAATCTTTTTTGAGCTCTTCCATGGACTGAAACAAAATAATTTTGATTGGAGGCTTTGGATGTAGGAGTTTTGAATCTGTTGTCTTCTTTTAATTGTGTGTTTTGATCTTCAATGTAACTGTCATAGCTTTCTATAGTTAGGATGTTCTGCTGTTTGCTCATTTTCCAGTTTATTCCTTGAATTTCACTCTTTGCTAAAGTCAAGCTATGCTTCCAAATTATAGGGGAAACTGTCTCAAACATTTTTTGCCACTGTTTCCAGAAAAAATTCTGAGGACATGTAAGATTTTGGTTCTTCTTAGGGGGTATGATCTAGGGAGAGGTATACTTACTACTCTGTTGGAATGTGCAGTGACCACTAGCACTTTTTTCCATCCTGATACTGTGACCAAGGTTCCAGCTCCCCTGTAATTGTAAGTTCTGGCACTGACACCCAAGGCTGCAACCCAGATCCAAATATGGGCAATGTAGGAGTCCTGCAACAAGTTTCAACAAAGTGACCCTTGTTGTCTCCTTCTGCAAAGTTGTCTAAAACACCTTACCATCTGTAAGCTGAGAGGTACAGAAAACCCCATTACTGACACTAATTCAGTCACCCTCAAAGTATACATTTGGTTTTCTGGGGCATGACTTTCTTGGACTATGCTACTCTCTCACCCCAGTGTAATACATCTTTATTGGCAATCTTCTAAATAGTCTTGGGCTGAGAAAATTATTTTAACCTGTTCCTTTGAGGGTTCTGTCATTCAAGAAGTCTTGAGGCATTCAGGGCAGCTAGGTGGTACATTGAACAGAGCATTGGCCCTGGAATCAGGAGGACCTTGTTTCAAATGTGGACTCAGACACTTAACACTCACCAGCTGTGTGACCTTGGGAAAGTCACTCAACCCCAACTGGCCTGCCCTCTCCCATTCAAAAATCAAAAAATAAAATAAAATATTTTTAAAAGAATGTGTGAGGTATTATTTAAAGATGTTTGGATGGGTTGGGGGAGAGCTCAAGTAAGTGCATTAATTTTCTCCACCATCTTAGCTGTACCTTGAATTTTTTCATGATATATGTATTTATTTACATATTCTATTTTTTAAAATTTTCAGTCTTTCATTTGTTTATTTTTACTTTTCAATATTCAATATTCATTTCCACAAGATTTTAACTTACAAAGTTTCTCCCTGTCTTTCCCCTACACCTCACCCCTTTCTCCTTCTCTCATTATTTTTTCCCTCACCTCATACTTTTATTTTAAGATATCACTCCTTCCTATTCAATGGGTCCTATGCCCTCTGTCTATGCATACATGTGCACACATATATACACACTCACATATGTATTTATACACACATAGACCTTTTTTGTGTGTATATATATACACATACATATATACACATACACATAAATATACACACACATATACATAATACATTATGTATATATTGTGTGTATGTATGTATGTATATATCTATATATACATATATATATATATATATATATATATATATATATATATTCCCTTCAGTTTTCCTTAAACTGAGAAAAGGCTCATGAGCTACAATTATTGTTTTTCTTTGTAGTAATGTAAATAGCTCAATATTAATGAGTTCCTTATGATTTCTTTTTCCTCTTTATCATCTCATGCTTCTCTTGCTTCTTGTATTTGAAAGTAAAAATTTCTGTTCAGCTCTGGTTTTTTCATCAAAAGTACTTGAACGTCCTCTGTATCATTGAATGACCATATTTTCCCCTGAAGCATTACACTCAGTTTTCCTGGGTACGTGATTCTTGGTTTTAGTTCTAGCTCCTTTGACTTCCAGAATATCATATTCTAAGCCCTGTGATTGCCTCATGTAGAAGCTGCTAGATCTTGTGTTATGCCTCCACCACCTCTTGCCCTGGGGGAAGGGGCCAGACCAGGCTTTCAGTCTCCCAGTTCCAATAGAGTTTCCCACTGACCTTTTACTTTCTCTTTGGCATTTATAGGTTGAGAAGTCTGAAAACCACTACCACTGAAGATGATCCACTCTCCTGAAGTCTGCACAGGCTGGTCTGGTTCACTGGTTGCTCATGACCTGAAGTTCACAGGTTTACTCAGACCTCCCCAGGTCTGAGACTGCACAGCTCATGCAGGATTGTTCTCAGCTCCCAGTCTCATGTTTTAGACACTTCCTGTTGGCCTGCTGGGCTGCCTTAAGCAAGAAATTTGTTTTGTAACTCTGTGGGTTCTGTAGCTCTACAATTTGTTCAGAGTCATATTTTACAGGTATTGGAGGTGGTTGTGGCAGGAGCTCATAGAACTTCCTGCCTCTACTTGCCATCTTGGCTCTGCCTCCTCTTTATAACTTCTAATAAATGTTTCTGATCGTGCCATTAAAGATGAAAGGAACTGTATTTCCTCTTGCAAATGCCAGAACTTCAGATGTTTGATGATTATACTTATAATTTCATTCCAGAAGATTTTATTTTCCCCTCATTAATGGACATCTCCTGTTCCATTAATTAATTCTTATGTGACAAAAACTTAAGGATTCACATCCTGTGTGCCTTCTGTTGAATCTATGTAGTTTAACAAAGTCTTTTTAAACAGCTGTACTCACAACTTCCCACAATACTCCATGTGTGGTCTATCTTACCACCTTACTCTTGGAAATTGTCTTTCTTAATGCAGAACAAATCTGGACGAATTTTTAGAGCTGAAATATAAGATGGTTGATGAATATGGAATTTACAATTCAAAATAAAAATCCCCAACAGATTAAATTTAGACTACTTTCTGATTATGCCTCCTCTATTCTATGAAAATATTTTTCTAATTTTTTAATTTTTTCTTTTTGGAGGGCAGGTGGGGTTAAGTGACTTGCCCAAGGTCACACAGCTAGTTTTTGTGTTGAGTGTCTGAGGTCGGCTTTGAACTCAGGTCCTCCTGATTTCAGGGCCGGTGCTCTATTCACTGAGCCACCTAGCTGCCCCTATGAAAATATTTTTAAAGTCTAAGCCTAAGTCTTTATATTTGTAAATTTCATCTATTCAATTTCCTGTTTTCATCTTAATATCTTCATCACCATGCTCTACCCATCATTTTGTTCACAACTCCTGTCTCCCAGTATATTAACACAGCTTTGCATCACCTATAAATGTGATGGAGACACCATATATGCCTTTATCAATCTCATTGATAAAGACCAATAATAAGACAAAGCCAAGAAAAAAATCCCTAAGGGATTTCAATGGCCACTTGACATCCTGGCAAGTTAATTTTGAACAATTAATGACAATTCTTTGAGTCTGGTTATTCAAAAAAATTCAAAATTTACTTAATTTTATAATTGGCTACATTTCTCCATCTTCCCTATAAGAATACTATGAAAATTATCAAATTATTTTCCAAGTATTAGGTTCCATAATATTTGCCTGATCTACCAGCTTTATAACCTTGTTCAAGGAAATAAAAGTAAATACCTATATGGGTCAGGTATGAATGTCTTAGAAAGGACAGAAACTAGGGACAAGGAGACAAATTAACAGGCTGTAAACAGAAGTTCGAGTGGGAGTCATGAGAACCTGAGCTAGTGTAGTGGAGAGAAAGGAACAGGGGTAAAATATTGTAAAGATAGAATCAGCAAGACAGTAATTGATTAGATATGGATGAGAAAACCAAAAATCAAGGCTGGGTTTGAGGCACCAAATCACAGTAACTGGAAGTATGATGATGTCATCAACAACAATAGGAAATTTTGGAAGAATGACCAGTTTAGGAAAGAAGATAATGAGTTATATAAAGAGAGCATAAGAGGCTTTTGTCAAATGTTTTGGTAAAATGTGGCAAACTATAGTCTTTGTATATATTTGTCAGTAGTCAATAGTCATAAAATAGTGTCAAAAACATGAATGAAACTTTGAGCCATCTCTTTTTAAGAATCAATGTAGCTATTTCTGCTTCCCTTTCTGGATCAATTAATCAATAAGCTTTTACCACTGCCATTACTAATTATAGCTCATTGATAAGCAAAGCTCTAGTCATGCCATTTGCAGGATTAAGTAGATCGACCATTAGTGTCCCACAATATCAAATTACGCTACTATCAATAGAATGTCCATGTTGTCACAGATAACTGACATACCAATTGAAGCTGTACTGAATAGCAGTGGGACCCCAAAGTATCTAAATATACCTACTAAAAAGACATATAGCATTGACTACATTTTTGAAAAATTAACTGGTCATTAACTGGTTGTAAATAACAAGTCATTTAGACTCCCTGGCACTCATTTTCCTGGTATTTAGAGTGAAGTGGTTGGGTAAAATGGTCATTAAATCCTTTATTAGTCTGAATTAGTCTGACCAAGTGGGTCAGAGATGCTTACCAGAAGGGGGCAGAGAATGCACACACATATGGTCTCCAAACAACATAACCCTGACCATTTAGTGCAATAGAATTAGTAATGCCCTTATCCTGAACATTGCTCTGAATTATGCTCATTATTACTCATAATGGCTTCAGTTCCTATTCCTGTTTTCTTACTTATCAAATAACTTGACCTTTCCTCCAGGTTCCTGTTATGAGGCTTCTTCCATGTTTGGATTCCTTTATTCTAACTTCAGTATATTTTGTTTCACTGGCTTTCCTCATACTCCCAGATTGAGAGTAAGTTCTGGATAAGTTTTCAATGATATGTCCCCTATAAGATCTTGCCTCCATAGCCCCATCAGGCAATATAATCTGAGCAGCTATACTTATATAGCCAGCTCTCTGTCTATAATCATTTATAGCATTTGCAAACAAGAATGTAAATCAATTGAGAGCACTGCTTTCATTTTTCACCTTCATATTCCCAGCATCTGGTACAATGCCTGGCATATAACAGACATAATAGATGTCTAATAAATGTCTGTTGATCTGAATTATCTTTCATATCTATTATTCAATTTAGCTTCACAGCAATACCATTTTCTAAAAGGGTTAAGGTTTGTAGTTTATTCAGATATAAATTAGGTTCTAAATATCTCAAGTCTATATACTTATCTTTGACTTTTGGAAATAAAGCTCAAAGGACACTAAACTGTGTGTCAAATGAAAGTAATTACTTTTATGTAATGTACCTTAGCAAGTAATGCAAATTATGGGACTAGGCATAAGAAGGAGGTCATAGCTACATGTATAATATAGCTACAGGCTTTCTCTCTGCTATTTAAAAATGTCAATAATAAAATTTCCTTGAAAAATCAGTGACTATCATTGCAAATATGATTAATAAATTATTACACAATTCTTAATTCAAATTCTGCATGGGGAGTAAAAGGAGATTAACTCTGGATGCAAATATCATAAGATAAAATAACAATACATAAGTTGTAAAAGGACATAAAAAGCTTTCAAAAGGTTGATACAAATAATAAATAACCATATATGAAATACTTCAAATCACTAGTAAGAGAAATTAAAATTAAAACTCAATTATCTCTTTCAAATCCTACATGACAAATTGTCATGAATAGAAAATATAGGAACAACTAACATTGGATGGCCTGTCAAAGTCATACTAATGTGTTGTTGGTGGAGCTATAAATTGACCTGTAATGATAACTCAATTGAGAATTATTCAAGAAAAGTCACTAAATTGTCTATACCCAATTATCTTAATATTAGGCATATATCTCAAGAAAATATTAGATAAGAAGCTACTTGAGTACTGCCAAAAAGCAAGGTAAGCACTTTTTAGTGCTTAAAAAAACACCGGCAATAATGGTTGCCCATCAACTGGGCAATAGCTGAACAAATAAAATTCTATGAATATAATGTAATACTAGTATGCCTTATGAAGAGGTAAATATAAAGAATTGTGAAAAGTAGGAAAATTCGAAGGGGTTAATATAGAAGAAAGACATTTTAAAACATAAAATGACTATAATAATGTAAATGAAAACAGCAATAAAAGATATCTAAATTCATGTTATATATAATATTTAATCTTTTTTGCACAAAATTAATGATATAGTAAACTCTTTTCTCTTAGGGGAAAGGGGGTAGACTAATGACATATTCCTCCATACGATGCTTGGTGCCATCACTATGCTGATTTCTTCTGCATAAATGTTTTCTTCGTTTTAAAAAGTAGCTCTGTGGTTGATGGGTTAATTGGAATGTGACAGCTAATTAAAAACAAAAACAAATAAAATAATTTTAAATCTTCAGTTCATGTTATGCCTTTGAAAATCTTTAAAACATGTCTAATCCAAAAGGCCCAGAGCTCATTGCATCCCATAAATTCTAACAAAGCTGATGGAACATGCCTTCAAAAAATAACATTAAATGAAACTTTTATAGCCAATTGTTTATTAGAGGAATATACTTGTCCATTCATTCATTCATTTATTCATTCACTAATTCAAAGAATATTTGGATTATCATAGCATCCAATATTAAGGATGGGCATAAAAATGTATAACTTATGATCACCAGCTTTAAGGAACTTGCAGTTCTCAGGCATAGTTTAATTATGAATATGAATAATTATAAGGTACTATGAGAGTAGTGGCCTAAGTTGGAGAAATAAAATTATTTCAGAGAAAGGGATGAATCAGGGAGAGTTAAGTGCCATAGAAACAGGAAAACTCCATGGCTCCCCACCATAACCACCTCAAATACCTACAAAATATGACTCTAAACAAATTTTAGAACTCCAGAATCCATAAAGTGACAGAAAGACAAAGCGTTCACTGAAGGTAGCATAGCAGGCAGACAGGAGGGCTCACCTAAGCTCACGGTTTTAGCCCCAACGCACCCCAGAAAAGTGACGTCTGGAGCATTGTGGAGAGTGGATGACTAGCAGCTGTGGCAGATTTCAGAATTATCAACCCATAAATACAAAAGATATAGTAAAAGGTCAGTAGAACTCTCCTGGATCTAGAAAGTTTTGTCTGATCCCTGCTTCCACAGCAAGAAGCAGTAGAAGCAGGAGCCCTGTAGCCACCTCCATGTGGCTGCTTCAGAGATCTTGGCCTGCAGATCATAGTGGGACCAAGTGACCATTCAGAGGTTAAGTGCTCTTGCTCTAACCTGCCTGAATCTAGATCATGGTCTTGGGTAGAGGTTCTGAGGTGTGTGACTAGTGAGGTAAAGCTTGTGCGGACTGTAGAGAAAGCACTCTCCTAATAGCCCCAGCAGTTCTAAGAACCCCAACAATTTGGGACAAAGCTCTCCCCTCTGGAAGCAGAGTTCAACTGTGGCAAAGATCTCAAAAGTCAAGTAAATGCCTGACAACATGAGAAAGCAAAGGAAGCATGGCAAACAAACCTCGATTTCTTTTGGGGGGACAAAAAGGATCAAAGCATGCAATGGGAGGAAGACAACAAAATCAGAACTCCTGCACCAAAAGCTTCAAAGAAAAATATAAACTGGCTACAGGACATGGAGGATTTCAAGAAAGATTTTGAAAATTAAGTAAGATAAGTGGAGGAAAAATTGGGAAGAGAAATGAGTATGATGCAAGAAAATTATGAAAAGACATTCAACAAACTGACTGAAGAAAATAACACCTTAAAAATAGACTAACTCAAAAGACAAAAGCCAATGAGGAGAAGAATGCCTTAAAAAGCCAAATTTGCTGGATAGAAAAAGAATTTCAAAAGCTCTCTGAAGAGAATAATTCCTTCAGAATTAGAGTGGAGCAAATGGAAGCTCATGACTTTATAAGAAATCAAGATACAGATCCAAAATAGATCCAAACAAATGAAAAAAATAGAAGGCAATGTAAAATATCTCATTGGAAAAACCACTGACCTCAAAATAGATCCATGAGAGACAATTTAAAAATTATTGGACTACCTGAAAGCCATGATCAAAAAAAAGAACCTAGAAAGCATCCTTCAAGAAATTCTCAAAGAAAATTGCACTGATATTTTAGAACCAGAGGGTGAAACAGAAATTGAAAGAATTCACCCATCAGATCTTGAAAAAGATTACCAAAAGAAAACTAAGAATATTATAGCCCATTTCCAGAGTTCCCAGACCAAGTAGAAAATATTACAAGCAGCTAAGAAGAAACAATTTGAATATTGTGGAAGAACAATCAGGATAACACAGAATCTGGCAGCTTCTACATTAAGGGATTGAAGGGCTTAGAAAATGATATTCTGAAGATCAAAGGAGGTAGGATTAAAACCAAGAATCACCTACCCAGAAAAATGGAGTATTATGTTTCAGGGGGAAATATGTTCAATCAATCAGGTAGAGGACTTTCAAGCATTCTTGATGAAAAAGCCAAAAGTGAATAGAAAATTTGACATTCAAATCCAAGAAGGAAGAGAAGCATAGGAAAGTAAAGAGGGAAAAGAAATTATAAGGACCTTATCAAAGTTGAACTATTTACATGCCTACATGGAAAAATGATAATTATAACTTATTAAACTTTTCTCAGTATGAGGATAATTGAAGGGAATGTAAATGTGTGTATGTATGTATATGTATGTGTATATAGACATATGTGTGCATACATATATGTCTATACAGGAGGGTATATATGTTTATGAACATATGTGAGTGTGTGTATATATATATATATATATATGTGTGTACAAGTATACATAGACAGAGGGCACAGGATCAATTGAATAGAAAGGGATGATATTTAAAATGTGAAAGAGGTGAGAGAGGAATATAATGAGAGGAGACATGGAGAGACAGAAGGGGGTTAATCATCTCATATAGAAGAGGCAAGGGATAATTGTTACAATGGAGGGGAAGAACATGGAGGCAAAATGGAATGGGTCAACCTTATTCTTATTGAATTTGGTTAGGGAAAGAATGACATACATCCTCAATAAGGTATCTTGCCCTACGGGAGAGTAGGGGTGAGGGGATGAGAGGGAGTATGATGGAAGGGAGGGCAGGTTGGGAGGGAGGGTGGTTAGAAACACACACTTGTAAAAGGACAGGGACAAAGTGGAGAATAGAACAAGTGGGGGGATAGGATGGAGGGAAATATAGTCAATCTTTCACAATACATCCACTATGGAAATGTTTTGTGTAACTACACAAGTACAACCTATACTGAATTGCTTGTCCATCCAGTAAGGGTGGGAGATGAGAGAGGAAGAGGAAGAATTTGGTCAAATCTTTAAAAAATATTTCTGCTATTATTATTAGTACTATTAATTTTTATTTACATACAATTGGGAAATAAGATATACAGGCAATGGAGTATGGAGATCCATCTTGCCCTATCAGAAGTCAGAGGGAGTATGGGGAAGGATATAGGAGAAATAGAAGGGGGAAGAGGATATTCAGTGGGACTGCTGCTTTGGGTTGGTGGTTAGGTTAAAGACAGGGAGAAATTTTGTAAGACAAAATCTTGTGGAAATGAATTATGTAAACTACAAATAAACACAAAAGTTTTTTTTAAAAACTGAAATTTGTTTTTTTTAAAAAAAGAAGATTGAATCACAAAATTTAGTGCTCATGAGATGCTTAGAGTTCATCTAACTTTGGGGCAGCTTGTCATGGTGATCCTGGAGTCAGCAGGTCATGAGTTCAAATCCAGCCTCAGACACTTAACATGTTAGTAGCTGTGGGACTTTGGGCAATATTAGTTAGTCATCTGTATTCTTTAAAAGCTGATTATATTTTTTTGCCTTCTCTCTAGGCACACACCCAACATATGTACACCTATATCCAGACTAAAATGATTATTATCATTATTATTAACACCAATTGTCCTGCCTTCCCCTCCCCAAAAAGATTTACAAAAAAAAGAATCTAACTCAATTCGTCCATTTTACAAAAGAAGAAACTCTCAGTCAAAGAAAGGAAGTTGTTAACTCAAGGAGATACAGCTAATATGTTTTAAAGAGAGGATGTGGACCCTAGTCTTCTGACTCTAAAATATAAGTCCATTACATGAGAGTATATAACTAGAGTGGTCTGTGCAGATTTGATGAAGGTGATGTTGATGGGCAGGATTTATCACTAGTTAAATATCTAAGGGATTAAATTATCATTCTTCTCTATGATGATTAAATCATTGTGGCAACCAATGTTTCTTTGGCAAATTCTGTTTATAATTTTTACCCTTCCCTTGAATTAGTATCTCTATAGGTGGATATGATTTGGTTTCACAATTATCAGCCCCAGTACGGAATCTAAATTTACACTGAAATCAGTTTCCACGTCTTCACTAGTTCAGGACCATTTTGTGAACTCAAATATGTAGAGAATGGGTCTATGTAAAAGAATCACACTCTCCAGGAAAGTGACCACCCATAACACCACTAAATACTGTAAAAATAAGATAACTTAATAAGGGCAATCATTGCTGAGATTTAAGCACACCCACACAGCATACTCTTACAAATGTGCTGCTTTGATGTATATTCTTCAGCCAGACTGGAAAACATGGAGAAAATATTATTACTATTATTATTACTATCATTTTAAGGAAGATATCCTGAAAGATGAAGGGAATTCTTGCTGTATTTTTACCACAGAAATTAAACTGGGTCCTTTCTGGCTGTATGTAACTGTATCTGCACTTCAGGATAAGGCTTTTGTATATAAGTTCTTTTACTTCACGCTCACACTAAGTTATAGCTTAGCTCTCATCCACTGGATATTTGTTTTCATACTTTCTCAGATTCAGGATCAAAGATGGGTACCACTTAGACGTTAGTTGCCAGTAAGTCATCTCTATTCCTTAAAAGCTGACTATAGTTTTTTGCTTCTCCCCAGGCATACATCTCACATAAGCACACCTATGTCCAGCCCAAAATGGTCATGATCATTATTATTATTAATAATAATACCACAATAATATTAATAATTAAGGGTTTGGATGAGATAACTTGAATTCTCTTCTAGTTATAGGTTTATAATTCTATAATAGCTACTCTTTCTGAACAATGATTTGCCTTTTAACATGGATTTCCCCTGTCTCAACATAGAGTACAATAAAGGATTATGAGATCATGTATTTAAAGTTGAAAGGAATGAAGATGTCTTCTAATCCAAGACTTTCATTTTATAATGAATAAACTGAGCCCACAGAAACAAACTAACTTATCCAGGGAAGCCCAAGAACAATGTTTAGGCCAACATTAAGGATTTTACTGTGGCACTTATTTTTTTCGAGGTATGCTACATTAATATTTAGCTAAAATTTCTTTGATAAAACATAGTAATATTCAAAGTGGTTTCACATAACTACCTTTGGATAAAATAATGCCTCTGTCTTAAGAAATGCTCAAACATTACTAATGAAGATTTCAGATTTTTCTCATATTATTATGTAGACCCTGAAAATGTATCTTGGCTTTCCTATTGTTGGTTTCTCAATCTTTGTTTACTACCATTTAATCAATATAGACAATACACACTTCTCAACAAATTGGCTTGACAGATTGTGCTACCTAAAATGTTACTCATTTATCAAGGCCCAGCCCCAAGTAGTACATTTTCCATGAAGTATCCCCCAAGGAGGTCTCATTTATCTTTAGACCATATTGATCTCTCCCTTTTCTGAATTCTTACACATTGGCCATAGCTATTGTCAATGATAACAGGATAAATTTATGCTTATATTTGTAAGGTAAATTAAATAGAAGAAGAAGCATGTGTAGAATCCATATATACAACCATATATATCATTGGTCATAAAGAATACTACACTTAACAGGCAGTTGACTTCTGAATTATGACATTTTATCCATAGTTGAACTGGGTTATCTGTCATTCTCTACAAATGATATGTATGTAAATTTTTCTCTACCACTTGTGTATCAATTCCAGAAAGTGGATGAGATATCATTCATCCTTTTTAGTCCTCATGGTAGCTAGCACTGGGATAAATACTTATTCAGTGCTCAGTATATAATATTTATCAGGTGGCTATTGGAAAGTAAATATTTAATATGAGGAGGGACAAAGAGAGAAAAGTTGTTTAAAATACAATTATTTCAGGATTCCTATACTTGACCAGTAGAACTGCAAGTTAAAATATTAGTATAGTTAAAATATTTTCTTATTATACAATGAAATGGTAGATCAGGAAACTCATTTTGGAGCATATAAAAGAAATTTATGGGATGTGAACCATCAAGACATTAAAATAGAAGGGAACATGACCTCTGTTTTTTACAACACAAAAAAGAAAACATGTAAGAAATTTGAGAATTAAAGCACCAGATGGCCCAGTTTCATTTAGAAAATGTTTATCAGATTCTAGAATATCATAGAAATGCTGTGTTACTGAGACAGTAGGGCCAACAGACTGGTTGAACAACAAAAACTCTTAAAAGTTCTTATTAATATTTAATTTACCTCAGATTTGCCTAATTCTTGCTTCTCAAATTGTATCCACACTAGCTCTAATCCCTGACTTTCTCTCTTGTCATCATGATTACTAAGAACAAGACTTGAGTTCCTGATATTATGTTTGTCTAACCGAAATTCTATAGAGTGGAAAGAGCACTATCAAATACCCTGGATTGTTTCTAAAATAGCCTATGTAATTTTGGGCAAATAATTTCACTTTCTTGAATTGATAAAATAGGGATGATACATATGTTGCTTATTGTATAGAGATATTGCAAGGAAAGTATTCCCTAAACCTGAAAACCAGGATGTAAATTGAATTATTATTGTCATTATTTCTATTCTCATACCTGATACATTTGAGTTATTTTCTTATCTACCTTACTGACTTTGTCATTTCAGATCTTTGATCAATTTTTCTGCTATGGATCTACTCACTTAGTACATGATCTGTATATATACCCATCACTTGTATTCTGACCCTTGCATTGTTTACTCCAAAGACAGTCATTTCTCATTGTCAATTCTAATGCTTCTAGAAAGACTTCTGAAATCATGAATTAGAAGATGGGACATAATTGTTGTTTGACCCAGGACAGTATTTTGAGTTATAATAGACCTATAGTAGACCTCTACATTCAAGCACAATATGCACTATAGTCAAACCAGAAGACTAAAATTTTGATTTAATACTGGAAAGGAACTTATAGGTCATTTAGTTCTTCCTATCCCTTCATTCCACAGATGAAGAAACTGAGTCCCAATGAAGTGATCATTTTACCCAAGATTGTACTACTTTTTGTTGCAAATATAAGAATAGATTCCAGGCCATATGATCCCAAACTAAATGCTGTTTCCACTATACTATGTAAAATGATAACATTTTTATAGACTGCTGGTGTCCGAATCAAGGCTTCTGTTTAAATAATACCTCTGACACATACTTATAAATTATTTCATACAACTGTCTAAAACCATGGAGAAACTGATGCTCTGCATTGGTATAATACAACAATAAAAGTCACAGGTCTAGCCTACAGGGAAAGCATCTTTACAGTTCTTCAAGTAGGGGACCAATGATCTTTTGTAGAAATATCATTCTTTTCCCTCTTCTACCTATTTTTCTACCTCTTTCCCTTCTGATTCCACTCAGACCAGAGAATTTCTTAATATAGGAAACTCTCATCATGAATGCAATTGCCAATTCATATTTAATTTATAGCCTTATTTAAAGTTTTCTGGGTCACTAAGGAGTTAAGTGACTAACCAATGGGCAGATAATGAGTTAATCAAATAACCCAGGTTTTCCTGAAACAAAGGTTATGGGAGAGACTGATGCTGGTAGATCTACTTAAATGTGATGTAAATGGCTATAGGACCAATATTAACGCTAAGTTCAGGATTAATATACTGAGCCCATGGTGGTAATGAGCTTTCTTAAGAAGGGATGAATGAGCCCAGACCAAAGCTCACAATCTGATTAGTGGTGGAATCACACCAAATGGCAATGTTCCTGAGTCCAGTGAAATGAGAAGACACTAACTTGGTGTAATAGTAATCAATTTATCAGATACTTAGCACCTAGTAACTTAGGGCTAAATATGGAAAGTGTGAATCCTGTCCATTGTTGAGAAGGCATGAATTCCCCTGTTGACATGGAAGAAGGCTATGGGATGAGACAGGAGGCCGGTGCTATATATAAAGAAGATTTGTAGAGACAGAGAGACAGAACTGGAATGTGGCTCCTCAGTGAAGGAAGATTCATGGAGACTGAAGCCAGCTGAGAGAAAGAGAGGGAGAGAAAGAGAGAAAAAAAGAGAGAGAGACAGAGACAGAGACAGAGACAGAGAGACAGAGAGAGACAGAGACAGAGACAGAGAGACAGAGAGAGGCAGAGAGGGAGACTGAGTGAGTGAGTGAGTGAGTGAGTGAGTGAGTGAGTGAGTGAGTTTCTCTCCCAGTATCTGGAAGCTGACTGAGAACTGAATTGGAATTTTCCTGAGACCAGAATCTGGTGAAGGCCAAACAGAAGGCCAATATTGCTTCTGAGTCCTAGAGCCAGCTGAACTGCTGGAAGACTGAAGAAGCATGACCAGGATAAGACTTTGTTTATTCATGGCCTGGCTGATCCTTGAGTTGCAGGTAAGAGAAGTGGTGAAGGGTTTGAGATGTGCTGAACCCTGTGAACTTCATTGTGTGCTGTGGATTGCCCTGAGGACTGGACAAGGACCTGGGAGCTGTCTACCTCTGAGAACTGGACGAGAACCTGGTAGCTGCTTACTTCTGAATGCAGGTGATTGTTTAGTAGATTCAGGAGGCAGCTAGAACCAGGGAAGGGGATCCAGGGAATCAGAGAGACCTCCCAGAGTCATGATGAAGAAAAGGTCTCCCCTTGGACTAAACTTAGGTTTGCTGCAAACCAGAGGGTGGAAAGTTTGTGTGGTTTTCTAAGGATTATATTAGTGACTGATGATATTTAGTAATTGGGAATCTAGTTTAGTGACTGACTGCTAGACGAGGGACTGATTAAGTTAATGGTTGGCCCATGAGTGGAATATTGGTATATTATGAATTGATAGATTTAATCTTTAAGTGAGAAGGGTTTCCCCCTTAGGGAAACCAGGTGATTCCTCTCTTGTTCCTTGTTCTAAATATTGTGGCCACTGTAGTGAAAACTGGCCATTCTAATGTTAACCTGTTATGAACACTATATTGTGACTTTCTGTAATAAGATGCAATATTGAGAATATTATATTGTGAATATTGTACTAAATCTTGATTTGTAATGAAATAAACAGAGTGTTCACTATTACTGTGTAATCCGAATCTTAAAAGGTGTTCAGAGTAGCATTCTTTTGGGAATATGCTGGTGCTTGACTTCATACTTGGTCATTCTGGATGTTGCCAAGTAGCTAACTCCTTTAAATGTGTGGTTGTATAAAAGCTAGAAACTACCCTTTGCATTTTATCTTAGAGATAAAAAAAGGCAGGCAGAGAGAAAAGAGTGAAGGGAGAGAACAGGAGAAAAAGAGAAGGAAAAGAAAGAAAATGAAGAAGAAAGAAAGAAGTCTCTTCTATAGACAGAGACAGAAAAGAGGGAGAAAGAGTGTCAGAGACAGGGAGAGACAAAGAAAGATTAAGATTAAGGAAGTTATATGTAGTATCTTACTGTGATGACCCATTATGACACTAAGGAGTCTGTAAGTTCTTAAAGACTCTATCACACTATGGAATTCTCTGTAAGTTTCTAGTATGCTAGATAGACTTCAGACACATAGACCAATTTAGGATTCTAGATAAGAACCAAGATAGGAATATACAAGAGAGAATCATTACCCTTAGCATGTCTGCTTGGTATGAATTCTTTGGTTATAACATATGAAATAAGAGACGTCAAGAAATAAGGGAGGTGAAACAAATTTTATTCATAGTCTTTTAACCTCTTATAGTATTCTTTATTCCCACATTAGTATATGTTCATTTATTTAACTGATTTCTGCTCTCTTTTCTTATTTTTCTTCAGTTTACCTTAAACCTATTAACTTAAATGCATTTTGTTGTTATCAACACCAATGATGATCCATTGTTCTTATTGGATAATTAAACTACATTAAACATTTATCAGCCAGTGGTAATGTCCAAACCTCATGAAAGCAGGAAGAGAAGGCCCATCAGGAATTTCACATAAAAAGTCAATTCTTAAGTAGTTGTGCTTTTTCAACTGACATTTTCAAGCCATACTTCAATTCAAATTCAGCAACCATTTAAAAAGACTTAATACAATGAAATGACAAAGTAGTCTCTGGGGATACAAAGTTAATTAAATAAGCCCTGTTCTCAGAAAGCTTGCATTCTATTGAGAGGCTATATACTACTTATTTTAAAAATAAGCAAAAAAAGAAAACAATTTGCAAAGGGAGGATACTAATAATTAATGGGATCAGTGAAAGTTTCCTGTAGAAAGTTAAATCTAAAGATTCACAGAGGATGACAAAAGAGAGAGTGTTAAAACATGTGGGGTATGCTTTCCAAAGAAAGGGAATCAGGAATGGAATGCCAAATTTGGTAATAGAATGTAGGCCAGATTGGGTGAAGTGTATATTATAATAACTAGAGAAATGTAAAATAAATGTGAAAAATTAGCATGAATCTAGACTTTTAACAGCTTTAAATACCAATCTGAAGAGTTTGCACTTTATCCTAGAGTAAATATGGAATCATTGAAGATTTTTGAGCAAGGAAATAATATGTTCATATTTTAGCATTAGTAAGATTATTATCATAACCACATAGAGAATATATTGGACATCTTAAATTTAATGACAAACCAAGAAAAACAGCTAAGATGTCCTCATCTGAGCAATCCTAGTTTTAAATCCACATGGTAGAGGAAGAGGAAATAGAACATTTTGGATGTATCTAACAAATTTCCTCAAAATAATCTGAACCCTAGCAAATTTTTGCTTTCAACTTTATAATACTATGTCTATTTTTTAAAAAAAAAAGTCTTAAAGCAATTTCTAGGTCTTTGCTATTAACATTTTATCAAGGGGGGGCGGAGCCAAGATGGCGGCGTAGAAGCAGCAAGGTCCCGCAGCTCCCACACCGCCACCCTAAACACCCATAAAATACGAGCCCAGACAAAGTCTAGGAAAGTCTAGGACTCTCAGACTCACAAAAATACAGAGAACACAGTTCTCGCTGAAGGCAGCTCAGCAGCAGGGGCTCAGCGTGGCCGCTGGAGCAGAGGCTGGAACAGCCGGAAACTGAGACCAAGGCCAGGCCTGGGACGGTGGGAAGGAGCTGAGCCGAGCCC